>CM052151.1:4111253-4332630 GCA_028455555.1 Augochlorella aurata | reverse complement strand
CCTTAGATCAATAATCTAAACAAGTCAAAGAGAGAGACGAACGTGAACGTAGGATTGTGATGTAGATTTTGAAGATTCCCTATCTCAGCGCAGCCGGCGGTAAAAAGACAAACTTTAGTGGGTGAGAACGCCACTCTATAGAACAATAACTATGGCCAACTAAACTTTTCATAAAACTATATTTTAACAAGTAATCAACAGTCAATGATTACATGTGGGCATTAAGCGTATTTTTTTTATTGTCAGTCAATATTATTAGTATTATTAAATCAACAAGATTAAATATAAAAATAATGTACCATATTTAAGTCTTATAAATATATGTGTGTGTATGCATATTAAAAAAGATATAGAAATATTAATAACCATTTGGATAAATTGCGTTAATATACTCAAATAAATATTTTAAATTTGTTTAATTTCACCACTGCAATGAGGACAACAAGTTATATTTGAATCATTTCGTGGAAGAAATATTTGGCCACCAAGTGCTACAGCAGCACCCATCACTGCACTACAAGCAACATCTTGTCTTCCCGACATGAGCAAATTTGGACTCATGAGCAACTATAAATAAACAAATAAAATATAATATAGTTAATTGCAGATTATCTATATAACATAAATGGCAGAAGTAAAAACTCACTTGTTCTGCCATCTTTTCAGAAAGTGTTCTCATATCTAAGCCTGTAACATTAATTTCTTTTTGTAAATGAATGTTTTCTACACCACTTAACAATTGAACTTTTAAAATTTCTGCTAGCTGACAGCATCCTTGTGATAAGTCAGTAATATTTGTACTTGGTAACTCGTGTCTTTTAGATGATGCAGCTCCAACAGGATCAAAGTTTTCGCGAAGAATACTGAGGGTCCTAAAATAAGTAACTTATACATTAATTAACTTAATCTTTTCAATACGGACGCATTCTGCGTCGCGCTCCTTCCGCTGAACGAGCCGCCGCGCCACACGTTACGCAGAGCGAGTGCAGTCGCTTGTAGAAAAGAAATGTTTAAAAAATTATAACATATATACATGTACATGGCGAGCGTCGGGCGTTGGGTGACTACAGTCACCGTTCGTGCGTAGCGAGCGTCGGGCGTTGGGTGACTACAGTCACCGTTCGTGCGTAGCGAGCGTCGGGCGTTGGGTGACTATAGTCACCGCTCGTAGCGAAAAGGTTAATAATATAAACACTATAAGAGATATTCATACCTATATGTTTTAAGGGATATGTCGCGAATATGATTACGATCTTCTAAAAGTCTCTTTATTGCTTCTTGAAGATCTGTTGTTCTTTGGCAGAGGGCTGCTTTCCATTTTGCAAGTTCCTCCACCATTAAGCTATCAAAAGAAGTAATTATAATACTATTAGTAAAATGTAAATAAAATTGTAAAAATTATACTTAATTTTCTGTATTAATCAAATGAGATATGTTATGTACAATTTTTTAAAAATTCTTTTAAGTTTAAAGTGATTAAGATATTATGAAAATGTTTTATATATGTTTCTCGATTAATTTTCATTTACCTACTAGCTAAGAATCTACTTCTCCAAACTTCACATTGGCCAGCCAACCATTCTGTTTGTTCTTGATGAGTTGAAAGGTGTTGGGAGGAATTTAAAAGGGCCCTAGCAAGTTGTAATTTATCTTCAGTCAGCAAATGAACCTTTGTTTCAAGATCTTCACCTACAGCAGCTACTAATAAGTTCTTCAATTCCCCATTTACCTAATTAAGTAAATTATAAATATAATTTGCATTTCTGTTAAAGTATGCAAAAGTTTAAATAAATGTTTCATATTCATTATATTTATGAAAATTGACTACATCATTAGTCCCATATATAAAAAGAAAAATACCTGTGCTTGAAATTTTAATTGATTTTCAAGTTGACTATTTTCTTCCTTAAGCTTTTTTATTTCTATTTCATATGCTTTTTTCTCATTTAGCCATTCACATTCTATAGATTTATCTTCCATTGCTTTAATGACCTCAGCAGCTGGAACGTCGATCTCATGAATTTTCATTGCAGCAATTTGGGAGACTGCTACATTCATGTTTAAACTACTTTTATGGAATTTTTTACTTTTTTTATCATGTGGAATGATTGGTTTAACTGCAGCTTTATATGGCTCATAAGGAACAAATTTTGGTTCCTTTGACTTTAATGAATTCAAAATATGTTTTTCATCTTTAACATTAGAAATATGTTTTGGTACTAAATTTATGATTGGACCATTTGGTGTAACTGGTGGAATGGAGCTTGATTGTTTCAGATTTGTTGGATGATAAATCAAAGCATCACCAAGACGGCATTTTGTCTGCTTTACCTCAGCTTTAGCCACTGTCACATTTTCCATACCATCACCTTGTGTACGTCCAACACAACCCATTGCTTGAACATCTTAAATTAAAATTAGAAAATATTGATACTTTTGCACCAGTGTTATTACCAGGAAACTAAAACTATAAATGTTATGTGTATATTATAATGCTGATGATATTTCTTTCCCACTCAATTGTGAGTAAAACCAATTTAAATGTGTCCAGAGTAATTACATCTAAATACATACATATAATATATTAAAACAGATGTTCACGGAAGCGAGTCATAAAAACAATATGTAATCTAACCTTGTGTTTTAATTTGTGCCTCATCCTTCGAAGAATTTAAAGCAGTTGCCATTTTGTGTCGTATTGTCTATGTGTACTTACTTTTAATCGTATTCCTTGTAAGAATAAAATGAAAACTTATATACTACTTTTTGGGCATTATTACTTAAATATTATTTACTAATTGATATCGTCTCGAGAAAGTGACCCAACATGACTGTAAGTTAACATCAGCAGTGAAGGTGGGAGAAGGATATGAAATTTGTTTGTGTGTTTTTATATTATAATCTGTAACAGTGACAATAACACGCTATGTAAAATAATGATTAAAAAACGATAGAATAAATTAAACGCAGAGATAATTTTTAAAAATAAAACTTCAATTTTCAAAAATAGCGCGCTTCCATAAAATATGCAATTGACATAGTTACGTTGGCGTACTGTGGAATTGGAACCTTAAGGCTAATTCACACTATAAGAAGGAAGGTTACTAGATTTTTCTCGACTTATGATAAACGAAATAAATATTATTAGCTACATGGATAAATTGTGTAAAGAAGTAGCAACATTATTACTTAAAAGTTATAACAAATTCACAATAATTTATATACAGTACAATATATAATTTATATTCCTCGTTCAAACGTGAATTTCATTGTAAAACTCTAGTATTTCATGCAACAAACTTCATGCAAAGTTAAGTTGAATTTACACGGTAAATATGAATAAAGAGATAACAGTATAAAAACCATCAATTATTAAAAAAATTCAGAAAATTTACTATATCGTCGAACCAACGGGAAGCATGTAAATATCCCTAGAATGGTTCCATATTGCATGTTTGCCATGTTTAGAACCGTAAGAACCTGGCATAAAAATCTGCCATAAAGTTTTGTTCACGATTGCGCACAGAGTACGTTCGCGGTCGTGCGAGAGTCCACATGAGCCTGTTGCCAGTTATTGATCCTGACACGGTTAAACAACACTGCATTGCTGTCAAGTACGAAAACAATTCTAGTCACGAAGCGTTTGGAAAAACGCGTCGTCAATCGGTTACGGTAACGCGTGCGTCTTTATTTCCACGAGGACACCGCGTTATCGAGATGTGCCGTGTCTCATCGACGTCATCGTTCTTCTGTCAAAATGTAGAGGAGATCCCGTAAGACTGAAATATCGATGAGTGACATTTGCCATTGATACGGGAGGATGTCATCGGTAGTTCTCCGTGAAAGAAGTAACACGTAGATAGAACGTGACAGAAACTCTTTGCCATTACTAAATTTCTATTTACGTTTGTTGATCGGACACGCCGAACCGAGAAACCACTCGATATTTTCATTCCACGGAACTTTAGGGAGAGTTGAATCCGTGTCGCTGCTGCACATGTGATCCTTTAGGTGTTATCTTCGGTCCGTAATGAAGAAGTTTACAATTAAAGGTGTGTTCGACGGGTTCCGATCGTCGGTACCTCAGCCCGTCAAACCTGACCAGGAAATCGTCGAAAACTCACGGCCGGAACATTTTCAAGCAAAGAAGGTCAGTGATAACACTGTTACACATTTTACAATTACTCACAATATTTGTCATTCGGCTACCAACACGAATATGTTGGAAACATGTGTATATTGAGCACCAGGCTGTGCGAAATCTATAAAACATTTTCTAGTTTATTTTTACGCTTGATCGAAATCTATCGTTGTATACGCTGCGACGAGCTGTCTCATTAGGAGTCGTACTTATCTATCTATGAAAACGAACCTGTATTAGTACAGTTGCCGATGTTGTCATTGTCGTATGATACCATAATGTCATTGTTGTCTTCGGAAACATGCGCATACAATCAATATGTTATACACCGACGTATTTTATTGAAATTGTCTCGGGATAAGTTTCAGCGTCGAATGAAATCGGCGCGAAACGATTAATCCTGATGGATTAAGCAGAATTATCGGCATTTGCGATCATTTCCGGTGGGTTTTCTGCGACTTAAGACTTTTCCGAATACAGTCCTTTAATATCAAGCTCGAAAGCAGGAATGACAATAAATCATTGTTTCTTCTTTTCCAGAATTAGCAATTATGAAAAGATCTTCTCCAGTTTCTATATTCGTTTTAATTTATTTATTTTATTTGTATTTATTTATTTTAATTTGTTTTCTGTTTGACCAACTGTCTGTTTCAGAGCAAATTATGAAGTTAATTAATATGTAGGTCATCCGTGTGGTTTGAAACCGATATTATTTGCAGAGCAACTTTTCCAATACACAATTAAGAGAGGAAAATGATAAATGCACCGAATATGCATACATTGTTTACGTCATTCGTAAAACAGTTTATTTTTAACGCGAAAAATTCATTGCGACCACTTGTGTGGGCTTCAAATTACTTATCTCCCAAAAAAGATATCAGTCGAGGAAAAAAGTTCTTCAGTATATGTGGTTTCGTCAGAGTATTGGGGAGCTGTTCCAAAATTGCACAGGAAACTTTTATAATAATTCTAATAAAGTCGAGTATCCGAAGGTAATTATTTGCATATTTCAATAAAAGAGACATCAGACAATTGGATAAGTAATAATATAATCGTACAACAAATTCTTGTAGAATAGACGCAAATATTCAGTCCATGACCTAATATCCGTATTTCGGTCGGCTACAGTTCGCCGATGTATCGCGCTGAAAAACATCCATACGGACTGCAAATGCCGAGTGCATATCTGGCGATAGTTTGTCCATAGTTTGTCCAAGTGCATCTAACGCGTTATCAGAGTATTGTACGTAAGCGGTGTACCAATATCGCACACGGACGCGGCAACAGCTGTACACTGTTTTGGATCGGCCAAAGTTTCAAGAAAAAGACACGTTTCAAGTATTATTTAAAATATCGAATTCTGCCCAGTCGAGATCAGACAATACGACCCTAAAGTAGATCATAAAGCAGAACTATTTTAATAACCAGAAACAAGAAGATGTTTGAATCATACTGCACTCGAAGCATTAATCAACAGCAGAAGTAAGATTAAAAATTGTGTAGCCATAATTTTTGGTAGGCGAGCTCGTATTTTTAGTTTGAGAAGCACGATTGAAAATTATGAAACTGTTGAACAGAGCGTGTTCTATTAGTCGCGTAAGAATTTCGTCATAATTAAACGATGGAACAAATGCGTTTCATCGATGTGGCAATATGTGGGCGTGTTTACTAAATCTTCGATGAGATTACTTTTTCACGAGAACAATTGGGGCGTAACAATTTCACAGGTATCGAAGTTGGTATCGTACCACTGTTTCCTAGAGCCTGCTGATTTTCCAATGCGGCTCCTTTCGGTTCCAGAGCACCTCCTACTGGCAGTGCCGTAAATTTTTAACCTACCAGACCACATGCCAAGTAGAATTATACCCCGAGCGATTTAGCCAGACAATCGGGTCCAATTAGCTTTTTTAGACCTTCCTCGCAGACGTTTTCTTGCAACTTGTTCGGCAACATTTCCCGAGATTAAAGTACAAATACTTGTTCTCTAAAACGAATTGAAAATCGCGTATAACTGGCGTACAAATGGAAAGTATAGTTGCAACTATTACAGGAAATTTTTACGCCTTTTATAAACAACGAATATTTTATATTTGTAGAAAAATGTTAACTTTTTGTTTCAAATACGTGATATGCCAAAGACATTTTTTGCGGTACGAGGGTGCCACTAAAAAGATTGACTTAGTAATAAGTTGATTAATTAAGTAATATCGTTCTTTAATATCTCAAGTATCTATTACGACTTTACGACTAATAAGAGTATAAAGGGCGCAAGTGCATTCTATTGCACCTACAGAAAATTTTAAATCTATTATACACATAATTATACATAATTTCATGCATTTATGCGAGAAATCGAAGGAATGAAAATGGATAATGTTATGTTATTTTTATTACAATGAGTCTTTTAATAGGTGATAGAAACGAGCCGCTTCTTTTGCCAAAGACGTCTTCCTTATTTTGACGAATCGTGTTCGAATTGTTATAAAGCTGTCGGAAAAGCTTTAGTGAAGGTAGCGAAGGTATTTGTGGATATTTCAGTAAGACAAGAAAGCGAATTGAGGCGAGATCTGGTAAGTAGGGTGGACGGGCGAATAATTTAAATCATTGATGGTATCTATAGTGAAACGCGATGTGTATAACAGCGTGTTATCCTATTGCAGTAGTGGTTTGCAGCTATACGGCAATGGATTAAAGAAACTCCTTTCCAGTTCTTTGAGGATGGAATTAGAAAACTAGGTTATCACTAGTCTGCGAATTTCATGCATTTATAGCATGTGCGAATATGCGAGCTGGAGTAGCGTAAAAAGTCGAGTGCAGTTGAACAGAGCTTTTAATCTATTTTTAATCTCGCGAAGCTTTCAACGGCTGCAACAGATTTTTGTTTAATTACTCCAATTTGTAGTCCTCGAATTACCGGATCGTAAAAGTGGCATGGTCTTTTGCTGGCTGCGCACCACTTCGCCGGGTTTCGCGTCTCTGTTTCGAGAGTCCGCTCGCTCGGCGACGCGTTTTGAATATCCGATATTTAAAAACGGCACGCTGTTTTTCGTACGCCGCGTTTCTCGCGGCCGAATGCGCCCAATCGATAACAATTAAGTTAACTTTACAATCGTCGCCCACGTCAACACGCCGCCGGCGTTTAGAGGCCACAAGCAAGCGATTCGCTTCCGAATCGAATCTCGGCAAAATAAATCTCGACCTGCTATAGCCCGTTTCGCGAAAGAAGGAACGTGACATGAGCACCGTCGGCTATAATAACTGTCCATCACGCTACAATCACTCTAGAGTCTAGACCGATAACATTTGCTGCACTGGGTGGAGCGCATAGTTATTCCCGCTATCGTTATATCTCAGCAACGGCTTCTTTCCCTGAAAACATAGTGCAAATGCAGCTGCGATGCACAACCCCTCGCCGTACTATTTTCTTTGCCGTTACTATCACCAGGACTTTTTCGATCGCAACCATTTATTAGAAGAAAAAGAAGCTTTATATTTATCGTATATTCATATCTACTTGAACGTTTAAATATCGGTGACGAGAGAATAGAATTCGATTCCAATTTGAAGTCACGGGTCCGACTAGTGCGGCGAGGGGTTGAAGGGTTAATCGCTGGCTTCGTTTCGATCTTTAATATTTATTTTATAAAGAATACAACAAGAAAGAAGTTTCCCTCGTCGAATAAAAATTCCTCGTTCTTGTATTTTATGCACAGTCGCGCTTCCATAGTTATTTCATAATTACGAGTTTGCGGATACGTTCTCGGACAAATGCAGTCTCGTTGTTGCAAGACAACGTAAGCCGGTAACTGTCCTGCTTCTGAATTCCTGTGGTAAAATATTCGCTTAGCGAGGTCGGATGTCAGATAAGAGTCACGCATTTTAGTTTTACTTTAGCTTTGAGCAACATAATGCTTGGCTCGTTTTCAAACGGAGTTTGGTACGGTTTTTAAAAATGGACCACTCGAAAATGGGTCAGACAAAATTGGCAAACAATTTTCCGACTAAGCGGAATCGTAGAGACTAAGTGCCTTAGCCCATGTCGCAGGATCCGAGGGATATCAATGTTAGCATTGCTTTGTGCCATGCAGCACGTATTGGTCTTCTCGTTTGTCATTCCCTTTCGCCGGTATTACTACGCCTGCATCGGCAACAACAAACTATTTGCGACATGTTGCGTGTCCTATTTTCATTACCCTTGGTATTCGCTAATTCCGCGTGTCTGCTATTACTGGGCCGCTGCATTCGAAACTGCAGTTTTCGGCGGGAATGCCGCGACAAAAAAGGACGCTGTTGGAATTGTCTTTTGGAATACCGCGGAATTACTGCAGTCCCTTGTCATCGAATTAGGGCCACCCAACTTTAGTAAAATTAGTAAAATTGCAAGGCGCGAATGAATTTCAACAGAATGTTTATTAAATGCTAATGTTATATGTAAAAAGTACACAAAGTGTACGCATTATGTGTGCCTTTTTCTGAACTGGCACGACCACTTGCTCTCCCATAGCAATTTTTTACGAGAAACCGCTCTCTGATGATCCATATACGACTCACTTGTTTTTAAATCCCAGTGCTCTCTCTCTGGTCGATTTCACACGGACGAAACACATTCCCGATAAGTTCATGTATCTCCTTCGTCACACTCGTTATGCGCTATCGATGCTGCAATATAAAACACATGCTCGGTCCGCTATCGTTCGTGTTCCAAACTCTACATTTCAACGGTATCAGATCGAGGAGTGACGGTAAAATATAAACCGAAGTCTGTGCGTTTTAGTATGCAATAAAGATTTAGCCAAGCGAAGACAGCATGCAATTTATAATACGGAATTATGGCCAGAAAAGTGACTTCTTGCCGGTGGCCATAACTCGATGGCACGTGAAAAGGCAAATTGTTCAGTAACATAGGCATAGATGTTGTTGAGTAACCATGATAGGAATAATTCAATTAAATAATTCTACTTTTGAGCCTCCAGCGGTTTCTTGAGGTAAGAGACTCGCTTTTTGTATATACATACAGTGACATTTAAACATAAACGTAACAAGATATATTTCTATATTTCTATATTGAAGATAATAGAAAACAGAAATATACAAGATATTTTGTCTTCGTTTAAATATCGCTAGAAATGTAAGAATTAATTAAATGCCCAGAATTATCCACATCGCTGTACTCGTAACAAATCAAAGAAGACGCTTGGACAAAGACAGACACTTTCTACAATAAAGTACACTTTGCAACAATTATCTTAGAACACTTAGGAACCCGTTATCTTCAAAAGTAATGCTTTCACTATATCTTGTAAGTCCAATAGAATCGTTTCCTTATCCACTGCTTGTTCCATAATTAGAAGACTCGATTCCGCTCTTAATCGCCATGCAATCTTCGAAAAGCCTCGTAAGAAACAACAAGGAAGGCAGCAACAGTTGACAATAGTAGTAACTAACGTATCATTCCTCCGATTGTCTTGTCCGTTATGTTCATTAAATGGGCAAACATGCGCAGTTCCGAAAAAGTTGCAGTGGCACCGCTCGCGACTGCGATAACAACATTCTTAGCGTGACCATTACCAGTGTATGGCGTGTGCGGGTCTAGTACACCTTAATCAGATTGTAGCTGTTAACCTGTCAAAATAAGCGAGATTGGCATCCAGATTGGCACGTGTCCCAGGATTCGTTTCGCTTCTTCACACGGTCGCTGTTGCGGGGAACCGAACCTGTCGACTTTAAAGTTCATCCTCTAGGTCTTCTGATCCGATTATCTATTCCAGATCGGCGCCGTTCAACCTACACTAGTTGCATGCATCAGGGAACACAATCAGGACGTTACAATTTGCGATCTGTTCACGGATTTTCGCGGAGAGTTTTGCGAACATCCAGTATGCATTGCTCGGTAGCTAAATTAAATCTTTGACACTTCGCGATAGGACTCGTCGAGCATAAACGCGACCGATGTACGTTCTTTTATAACAACGACAAGATTACATTTGTTCCGGGTGCGATTTGATGCGATAAAAGGTATGGTGGTACAGAATCTTTCTCTAACATCTTGACACTGTTTGATTTTTACAATAATTTCATCTGCAGGTTAATTATTTCATCATAGAAGCGTGCGATAGTAAGCCATTCGACGCGATCTGCTGTGAGGATACCATCGAGTATCATAGGATTGAAAGGGTTAACTTATCCGATGCTTACATATTTATTTAACGCTCTGAGAAGGTGTAATTTATGATACGTTTAAGGTCGATGAATATGTTTCTACCAAAAGAAGGAGTCACTGCAAAATTTCGGTATAGGACAAAGCAAATAAGCTTGCCTAATATAATAATTAATAATTATATACAATACATCAATCCTTAGCCGAAACATCAAATGGAACAGTATGGCATCGAACATGTTAAATCGCACATTATTCTAATTTACGCTTGTTAAGCTAATCGGTCACCGTCGCACGTAATGCAAACCAGATAATACCGAGATTTCCCTGCTCTGTAGACAGTGTTCACTATTCTAAGTGATATTGTACCATAGAGAAGACAGTAGTAAGTTGATACAGGGGAGGTTTTCGTCACTGGATATGCGTGGTCCAGCCAGCATAAGATAGAAAGTGTTTGCTCAAGACTCTGATATGACAGAGCACACGTGTCCGAAAGTTTGCTCGATCAGACATTGAATTGTTTCAATCCTCTACGGTGAAATGTAAATATTCTCATTGATCTCGATGGCTGACTGGAAAGGGGATCTCCTGTTCTATGGTTCTATCCGAGAGTACGCGAATAGAGTTCTATCAAAGGGTTAACTTGCTAATGCCGTTAACACGCAGTTTAGCTGCGGTTAAAACACAGGCAGTTGAAATGAACGATTTGCGAACGTGCGCCATTTAGAAGATTTAACGAATTCGGTGAAATGTGAGTTACGTGTATTACATGTGATTTATCTATTAACGACGTCGAAGGGCCGCGGCATGTAGGCGTATATTTATGTATAGGCGATGCTTTAATGTACGATATTTGCGTTTCTATTGGTTATAGTATGTCGCTGATAAGTGTGACAGCAATGGACAAACCGGTTCGTATTATTCTGGGCTTGCTGAACATCGACGATTTTACATATCGATTGCTGTAGTCGCAGGTCAAACAATTCTTTATAGATTTGTTAACATTAATCTCTCTTGGCTTTATTTGTTGGCGAACAGCCACGTAATTTGATTAATACCATCAGCGTACTTCACGATTAATCGTTGTCACAAAGTTGGGATATTTTTTGGAAGCATTCTCTGTAATATCTGTTTTTAACATTTTAAAAATTCGAAGCAGTTGTATCGATGCGTTTTACCAATGTATCGTTGATCTCACGGAGTTAGTATATTCTCATTGCTACAGTGTTATGGCTCCAAATCTCCACTTTTCGCATTTGCAAAGTGGAGTTCGAAAACTAGCCTGACCGTTCCAACGTATTAGCATAGCAATCTTAACAAGGTATGCTGGCGTGTTACCACCGTCAACGAACGTTTTATCAAACATTCCTTCGGTTACTTTTTGTCATCGCATTGTAACTTTATTTCAAGAAGTAGATGGACGACAAATATTGTACATTACACGCTAAGGAGGAAGCGAGATACGATCTTCATTGTTAAACGTCACGTCAACCATTGATTTTTCAGACGTGCATAGAAAACTGCTGTAGAAAAGCTGTACAGAAGTCCTAGACTCAAAAAAATACAACTTCACAGTGCCATCGAATTAGGACCGAATTAGGACCACCAAAAATGTTCAACTTTCTCACGCGACACGTCTGCTTGTCTCATCATTTGTTCTTTTAATTACAGCCGGTAATTAAATATAGTTATTATTAGTTAATATAGTTAAAAAACAGTATTGCTGCGGGTGGCCCTAATTCGATGGCACAGGACCGCAGATTGTTTCAACGAATTATAATCTCTATTGCATTTGCATTAAACGCAACAGGCTAAAAGGTGGTTAAAGAGTGGATTATAAGTTCTGACTTATCTTAATCCGAAGCGAAGTTTCGCGCAGACTGTACTCTTCCCTACCCAGTGAAAGCATTCGGCAAGATAAGAAGTTTCTACCGGACTCCTGCTCTAAAAAATGAGCGGTTAAAAACGCGAGTTTGCCTAAGAGTTCTCTCTTGATATTATTCGAAGAAGACGTTACAAGTTCCATCTATTTCGTATAAGATCGCGGCAGTGTAAGAGACGATAACGCGATCCTGATTTCTATTCTTATTTCAGCGCTACTTACAATTACCATTTTTTCCCGATATCGGTCGAAGTTTAAACCGTAGTTGCTGGCAGGGAACTTACGCGTTAGGCTACAGGTCAGTGCTAATGCTTTCTCTTCTTCTTTTTTCACCCACAACAAAAATACAATGGGCAAGGTAGAGCGCTGGTCCGCTCTGGGATTTCCCTCTGTGTGCTACCGACGAATTGATGGCAACCTCAATATTCGAGACGATGACGTACAACACTTGTACGTGGATGCTCGGCTTCGTTCCTCATTGTTCCGTTTTACTTTTATTACTTCACCGTTCGGTGTTTATGAACCATCAGCGGCTCCTCTCGTTCCACCCGCGTCAAAACAATGGACCGTTCCTGTTACGTCGTCAATTATTTTCGTGGCCTGGAATACGTCATCCGCGGTCCAATACATCGGTTGTTTCTCTTCCGAGGTCCTGCAAAAAATAAAACCGACGCGTGTTTCCTGGCTCCGAAAACTCGATCTCGTTTAGGTCGCGAAGGGCGCGCGGCGCGGAAGTATTCCGAAGGCAAAAGCGCAATAGGAATTATTGACGAAGTTACAGCCGTTTCAATGAAACGAGTCAGCCTGCTCGAAACTTCGAGCCGTAACTTCAAACGCGTTACTCTCGAAATAGCATTTTGCAAAACGTTCGGCCATAGCGACTGCCGCACCCCCTCATTCGATTAACTTCGTCTCTCGCACGCATGTTGTAAATTAGATTCGTTATCGGCCCGTGCGGCTTCTCTAAATAAACTGGAGTATCGTGTGCGAGCCTTTTTTCACGAAAATCGCGGAATCTTTAAACAGTCGCCACTGGAACAGTTTCTTTTTTATTAAAAACTCCTCGCGAATTTATCGAAGAATCCTCCCTCGGATCATTCGCAGACTGCGGGTCTTTATGCAAATCTCGATCTCCATTGTTTCTTTTCTAGTTGGAAAATGTGCGAATACTATAAAAGAATGAAGATCCAATGAATAAGTTTTAATTTTACAAGCTCGATTTATTTCGCGGGCTGAAAAGCAAATTTGAGATTCGTTCAGTAATTATCACCGTGCATTGAATTCCTCGTTGCGCAATTGTGGAGTAGGCAAACTCAATGAGTCGAATGAGATCTCACTTTGTAACGTTTGATGATTTGCCTCGTGTAAACGGATAACTGAAAATTCTTTATAATTATAATTCCGGCTTGACTCTGTTCAAAAAGCGTTTAGGAGTGCAAAGGAGCCGCTTGAACAGCCCACTTCTTTTGTCTGCGCCTTGATGAAAGATTTCTGCCGTGGAACTGGAAACTTAACGCAGATTTACCTGTTTCCAACACGTTCCATAGGAACTTTTCCCGCGGCATAATATATCGCGATGCTGAACATCTTCTCGTTTAATCTCCGAATTAACGGCGTACTTTCTCGGCATTATGAAATTCTTAAAATTTTTCATTAGTTAAAACTGGTGCGAATATGTAGAAGCGATGTATGGTGCACGAAAATGTATTCGTAATAAAAGTGCAGCTTTTGAGTATAATATCAGAATTCTTTCTTCGAGTCATGGTATCGAAACATGATTAAAATGCATTTATAATGCAGCTACAATTTTGTTCTTGTGCCACTGTATCGTATAAAAGTTAACAAAAATCCGCATTTCGAACAGAACAGGTACGAATAGTTAGGTTTTACAACGGGGGATCGTTTGGAGAATTTATGTTAGCGTTTAGTTACTATGCAGGTTGCTAACGGTGACACAAGATGCAATTTTATTCCGCAATCATAACTTCCTGACTTGCAAATCGATAGTATCGATTGACCTCTTATCCTCCTCTTATTTTTAATTACTTTCATCCTTTATAGTCGCTTTTTTAAGACAGTACTAATATTATTACAATGTACACGGTAACAAAGTTATTAAACGCAGAAACAATTTTTCAGAATTAATTATTAATTTCATCAGAAATTAATAATTAAATTCTTTTATTACATTTTATTATAGAGTGCTATATAATTCTAAGGCCTTTAATATCTGGTTCAGCTGGAAGAAGCTAAGACAAAATTGTGTGTTTCGATTACTAACTTGGAATCGATATGCATTCGATAATTTCTGTATTGTAATTCCTAGCGAAACGAACGAATTTGTATGCAACTCGATATTCAAATGATCGAAGCCAGTATCTCAGTTTTGAAGACATTTATGTAAGTACCGGTCCCACCGATCGAATTAGAATGAAATTCATCGTCAGAGTGATAACGCGTTACGCAACATTTCCACGAAGATTGAGTTATTGTAATTCGTAAAGGTTGCCACGTTACGAGCTGCTGTTTTCATAAAGTCCATTTCATCTTGCCTCGAGATAATGGTGGGCGAGGTTGTATAAGTTAGGTTTACATAATAACAGCGGCACATGGTGTCCGCAGGATCTTGGTCATTTGCTTTTATTTGTTCATTCGATCCGAATCCTCTTTCCATTCTTAGTTACTGCTGTTCCGCATTATTTGAATTTTTGTATACTCTATATCAGATTAAACAATTGTTCTAACTTCAAAATAATATGAGATTTATTTTATATAAGACAGATATTTGAAAAAGATTTTCATATTAATTTATTACGCAAATGTGCGCATTAACGTCAAGCTCGATTTACTTTATATTATGTATTTATTATGTTTCTCGTTACTTAAATGACAATTCGTAAAAATGTAAATTAGTTTACTCGTTTTAACATTCAAATGTTAGCAGAATTGTTCCACCAGTTTTGTAGATTTAAATGAGCTGTCGTAGATTAGTGGATGCTTCGAAGTATAGACATCCGCAGTGATCGCAACCTAGGCTTTCGCCGATAGCTTCGGTAGATACTTTAAGGCTTGTTCCTAACAAACCAACCCCTCTTGTCATCAACTCTACGTGGTCGGCCATCTCTTCGACTGTCAGATAGGTCAAACTGTGTTGTTCGCAGAACTTTCCTCGCCAATCTATGTCAGTATATAAATTCTGAAGGAGCGTCTCCAGAATTCGCATCTGTGCACTAGCCGAAGTATTTCAACGCCGACGATACCCTCGGAACACCGCATTATTTATTTACGATACTCGTACAGTATCGTTTACTCTTCCAATCTTTTTACTCTAGAATCTGGCTTCACGTTTTATACCAGAATTTTCTCGTCTATTTATGAATATTTTCTCTTTATCTTCTGTCTATCCGATCATGCGGTTTTATCTTCGTTCCGTACGGGGTGTCGAGTTAACAAGAATGAACATCCCCGAGGTAAATGTTCATTATTGTTGATGGTAATTTAATCTGATTCGATCTCACGCTCTAATATTTGAATCAGCAAATTATGCGAGCAGTGCCGCGAAGATATCTCGAAGCACGAGATCACGACTAAATAATCGTTACTTTACAGCAGTGCGTACAATGTAAGAGTCGCGCCAATTTCTTTACATTGTGAGCGTACATTGACAGGCATTATTCACTTATACTGCAACGTCACGAGGGGTCAGACGAATGTCAAAGTGCACGGTTTGCAACTACGTCGAATAGTGCGGAAACACGCGGGGAAACAGCGAGAGAAAGGCGTTCGAAGGCGATAAAAATAGAGCCGGAGCGACGTTGAGAATTTAAGGGAAGAGTATTACAACAAGCCAATGAAATTTTGGGGGAAACGTAATATTCTCAGATGAGAGCGGATTCAATTATTTGCGTCGCCGGCTGGAATGAAGTTTCAACCGAGGACTAAATGGGGATGAGGGGGCATAATAGAGTTGGGAATCTTATTACTTCGGAAAGGACAACGATTCTAAGTGTATGGCTAGGGAAACGTAAAACGGATTGTTGTGCGATACTATAGGCCCGGGCCTGAAAATTCAGAGGACCGGTTTTTCATCGTATCGAGTTATTTCTGCGAATGCACCCGGACGCAGGACTGCAGCGAAATGCGCGCGGGGCCACGTGCTTTCTAGATTAAATGGTAATGTAATAAGCAGACTGGGACATGAAATGTCCGCGCTGTTTTCAAACGGTAACAGTCACCGCGATGAGAATTATGCCATATTTATTAAATACTCTCGACAAAGTGAAATTTTAATAAGATCGTCCATTGGTGCCCATGACTGCGGCCATTTTGTTTATCTGAAGCGAAAAAGCATACTTGATTAGTATCTCAAAAGGTAGTCTAACAGAGTATAGAAATTATAAAATTACTTTTACGAGATATAAGGAACTAGGAACATAGTACGTCTAATTAATTAATTAAGAAAGATGGTCCGAATGAGAATTACATAATAATTCCTCTTTTAATCAGTTTATGGGCGCCGTTTACAAATGCATGAATTCCTGTGAAAGCTCTCTGCTTGGTTATGAATTGAAAGATATTCTGGAGCAAACTTTGTAATGTATTATTCAAGATCATGCTTCGGTTGAGTTTGTTCTTTGCTGAGATAATAAATAAATTGGATTAAATTAATCTCGAAACGATGTTTGATCGTAAAGCGACATTTTAGAGAGATCTAAATTAGAGATCTCATAGTTTCGAACGTGTGTTGAAAGCACACGTGCAGGTACGTTTAAATATACGTGAAATAATTCACGGGTACACGTATTCGTCGTATGACACGTACTGAAATTACGTGAACGCGAAGTTCACGTGTGCACACGTGCATTTAATTGTACGTGAAATAAGAATCTTTGATTTAAACGAGACTGTAAAGGTGCGCGAGAGATCGAGATCTCTCGTTCTCTGGTTTTTACAAAATTAGTTACGTTATCAACGATGCAGAGAAACGAGTAGAGACGCGTTCCAAGTATTTTGTTTATAATAAATTAACAGCGAAAGTTAGGGCAGTTTCGACGGTAGCATGGTCCGAATGGTCTGAATAAAAATTACATAAATAATAGCTCTTTCGATCAGTTTACGAGTGCCGTAAAAGCTTTTTGGTTGAATATAAATTGAAAAATATTGTAGGGGCAACTTAGTTATGCGCTATTCAAGACCATGCTTCAGTTTGGTTCGCTCTTGGGTAGTCTTTTAAATTCTCCGGCATAATTGCACGGCTCCCACTTCAGTTTCTCACTTAATGCATCCCTACACATGCTTCCTCTTTCGCTCATCCGCAATATTTCGTGCCTCTCTCCTCTCTCTCTCTCTCTCTCCGACTCTACTTTTGAATTCCTCGTAGACCCATATTTGTGCCAGATTCTCATTCTCTCTTTTGCATAACCTTCATTTTACCTGCAGCTATCTATCTTTATGTATCTCGCGGTATCTTCTACACGTTCATTACCGCTTATCTCGGCATGCTTCCATATTTTCTTATAAGGAGCATTCGCAGCGACCATCAACGATTTTCACGCTGGATCCGACCCGTTTGTAACTTTTAATGAAAACCCCACCGGTAGCCGCAATCCTCGAACTTCGATGCGACTTCGTTCTCTTCGTTCGAGTGCACCCCCGCGACTTAGATGATTATGCAGTCCGATTTCTATTGTAAGGATCGACAGGATTACAGGATGATTTCCCAGGAACTGATTGCTTGCATAGATATCGCAGAAACAGTAACGTCCGTTGCGATTTTTTATTAGAGATTGAATAAATTAGTTAAGCGTGGATGCGTATAACAAAATACAAAATAAGAGTTTTCTAAGCGATGTTAATTTATGTAAGGAAGCTTCGTAACATGTAATTAACTTTTAGCACGAAATCTAACATTTTTGTTTCAACTTTGTGCGAAAGAAGAAGATTTGTACATTTAACGATAAAATACTTTGTCGTAAAAACTTCGTCTGGATGTGAAGAGCATTTTCCATGTTCCACGGCTCTGGAAAAATGATTTGAAAAACATGTACACTTTTAATATTTTTTAAAAGGTGCATACCTCTCTTTTACAAAAAGCTGGCTGAATTTTTTGTTCCAACATTTCAGCATAGCGTCCCAAGAGATGATACCACTCTGCGTTACAGTTGTGCGCTATCTTTAAAGTGGCACGTGCATCTAGAAGGATTAAAATGTGACGGTTTTTAAAATTTCCTTTTTAGAAAGTATTCGGTTTCTTCCGCGTTGTAGTAACTTTTCTTTGTTAGATGGTGTTCGGTTTCGCGGTAAATGTTAATTAAATCTTGTTCAGAGACCTTTCTACTTCTCCGCGAAGATATTTCCTTAAAATACACACACTGATCAATAAGAAAGATTGCGTTAGGTTTAAAAGTGTCGCAGCAGTCGGTGCAAGTAGGTCAATAAAGGACAGTTATGCATCGTTTTTGACGCGCGGTCCTGGCTGCCGCTGGAATTGTTAAATTTTTAAGAAATTGCGGTCTTTTATAGAGCGCTTTCCAGAATCTCTGTAAAAACTTCTATCTCCCTTTTACGCGAAATGAAGGCAATTAAAGGTCTCGCAGAAAGTAATCTACAGATAAAAGTTTTATAATTCAGGGTGCAAATCTTCCTGCAAAATAAATTGCATTAATTGCAAGACACAGAAATCTGACAGAAAATTTCTCCATGTGTGTAAATATTTTTAAAAATAATCCATTTATAAAATATAAATCTCGGGGCACTTCCTGTAATAATGCAATTTAAGCTGTTGTTTTATGAAGAAACTATCTTCACTTTTACGTTGACCATGCATTGCAACGAATCACCTAACTGTATCACAAAAATGAGACAAATCTGCCACTGCACCAATTATTTGAAACAATACTATATATTGTTGTATTAAAAAATATGTAATTGTCATCGTACAATATGGTAAAGCGAGATCTCATGCGCATCTTCATTTTGATATTATTCCCCTTAACACGCGAAAGCCGGACTCGCGTTGCGCCGTTGCATCACTGCATGCAATTAATGCATATCTCACTAAAAGTACACGTAACGCATGAAGATTAGAAGAAATTTCTTGGAACTCTGACATCGAGGTTTTAACCAGTGTCTCCTAGGTGTCTCTTCGAGGCAGCTTTAACCAACTCCTTGACACCAGAGCGTGACGCCTGTAGACAGTGCTTGTTGACACTGAAGCTGTTTTAACCAGCTCCTTGACACCTCTCTCTCTCTCTCAGACAACTTAAATCAGTTCTTTTAACATCTCCGCGTGGTCGTTTGGACCACTTCTTTCGTCTTCCGTCGGGACAGTTCCAAATTGTCCTCTGATAATTAGCTATGCAGTGTAAACTCGGGCTAGTTCGCGGTGTACTCTGCGAACTTTCGTCCGGAGGGCAGCTTCCCCAGTCCAATTTGCTTTTTGAAAATTTAACGATTCAATATTTATAGCATCCCATTTTTCATTAATCAACGCTGTTTTTCCGATATTTTGTATTATACAATTAGATAGGAGGTACGATATTGCAAGTCGTTAATTAATTGCATAGAAAACGGCATAGGAGAGGCGAACGAGCAATGTTAATGTTCCCATTTACGTAACGATAAAAGAACAGTTGGCACTATAATTTGGCGGAACAAGGAAATCGTTCTTTTTCGTGTCAGCAGAGATCATTGTCTGTACAATTGTGCGCACTAATTATGAACGATCGGTCAAAAGATAAATGGAACATTGGAAATGCAAACAAATGAAATGATGCATTATCGAGAACTCAATCTGAAGATTACCCTGCAGAACGGCATTCTTATATTTCGCAGGAAATATAACGATTATGCGAAGGAGAAGAACGGTGCAGAATCGATAGAGTGTAGTTTTTGCAGCACTTGACGCAATTGTTCCCGACGACGCATTAGAAATGGAGCTATTTTTACGCGCGACAGATAAGCAAATGGTTCCGATAATGTCTAAAATAATAAACTGAAATCAATAAGTTAAAATGATTAATGACCAGTCGTTGCATATGTCATGAACTTAGGGTCTCTCGCGATGCATGCGGAATGTTATCGCGGAGTAAAATAACCCGAGTTATCGCGAATCAAGCGGAGCAACTCGTGAAAATTTATCAAGGCATTTTCTTGTTAATCGAATTTAATCAATCTCTAATATTCTGCAGTGGCCGGTCCGTTTACTTTGGAATAATGTCCGATTTTGATTGCACTTCACGACTCGGTTATTTTATTGTGCTCGCCCGCATCGCGAAGTCCTCGATATAATATAAGTATGCGCATATATGTGTAAGAACGTACATGTATATATATATGCGCGCGCGCGCGCGTGTGTGTGTGTATGCAAGGTGGGACGTAAATCGTGGCACAAGTGGGATGAGAGAGATTCTATGCCTCAAAATAGGTCGACATGATAGAATAACTTTTTGTCGTGGGAAGCTTCATGTTCTAGAAAAATAAATTTCGAACTTCCAGAATAATTTTCACGCGGTAAAACGACGGATTCGTGTCCCCTGCGTATTCGTATTTATTTTCGAAAAGGTGTTCCCCCTTTAGATTTCTTTTTAAGCGTATTTTATCGTAATATCTGTTATCTCTGCACGTATCGGAGAAGTTCAAATAACTGGGTCGAATTTCTTACAGATACGAAGCGTGCAGTATTTATTCAGGATAAGTTAAGAATTTTACAAAATTTATGTCGCAGAATATATATTCAGAATATATATGCCCGGCAAATGCAGGCTAATCGTTATTTATTGTAGCGACACGTCCCGGTTCGAACGGAGAAATTTATATTGCATATCATCGCTGGGACTAGAACTGATGAAGAATAATATGAAAGAGGAAATGCAGTTAGCGCGAGCTCATTAATGCGCGATATCTTTCGCATTCCCTTCCGCACACTTTCCGGCGTTGACAGATTAGTGTTAATTGTTGCGCGATGATCGTATTCGTTTGAAACTGAATTAACAATTTATTGGAAATACAGTTTGTAACAACGATGCTACTCGCGACCGAACGATTCATTATTTCTAGAGGATAACCATTTTCGTGCTTGCGCATCGTCTGAATAATACATTCCGGAAACGATTGCCCGAATAGAATATCCTATTTATTGATTAATAGACCATCTGAAAAATTAATTCGCGTACTATTGAACTGTAGAAACAGCATTTTTCATCACTTCGCGTAGAAATTATTTAAAACTCGCTGTTACTAGCGTCAAAAATTTATCTAATTTATTCAACTGATTTTACAACAGAATGCCAGAAAATCGATATGTATAATAAAGTAACATACAAAGGAAAAATTTATAAATAGACTGCGTATTTTAAGGTAAAAATGGGTGCGTAAAATTTAAAACAGTGACAAAACTGAAAGAAAAAATACGGAAGTTTTATTATTACACGGAAGTTTTAGTATTACGAGTTACATCAACTTGTTTCGATACTTGGCGACCTCCCTTTGTTCTGTACAACTTCCACCCCCTGTTTTAGAAACAATTTGTTCAATTCTCCGTCTATTTTTCGCGAAGCTGACCTAGTTTCCGGTGAACATTAACCTTTAATACTTTGAACCTGCTTTCTTTTCATATTCAGAGTTCTCGCGAATTGTGTCCGACGGTGTTCTATTATATTGAGATCAGGACATCTCACTGGCCACTCGAAAACACTTATTTGCTATTGATCGACGCTCCAGCCGTCCACACATTTTGCTCTACGTACGCTCGCATTGCCTTGCCGAGGCTGAACATTTTTGCCAGGTATTCACGCGTTGCGGATTTATTTATTTTTAAATCCATTGCTACGTTGCGAGCTTTACTATTGTATCGTTAAAACAGAAATTCAATGAAAAATAATCCAACGTAAATTCCGAATATGTTCTGCAAACTCAAACGAGCATTGCTCGTCTTTGAAACAGCGAACTGCATTTATTTCCTATTCCGCGGGTTCCGGTGGAACTTAAATAATACAGAAATTCTATTAAGTACACCAAAGTGTTTGCCTTAATGAGCTTTCTACCTTCTCGTCTCCATCAAGTTCGTAAAGTCTACAGACTTCTCCTTGCCAGTCTTGATAGTCACTCGCGGCTGGAGATTAGTCCCACTAACCACGATTGCGTCCCAATTTACAGACACAAGCCATTTGAATAATTTTATTAGTTATTGCCATTTGATGTTCGCGAATAAAATAAAGCACTCGGGGGAGCCGCATTCCCGGTAATAATTCTGGAGGGTTTAATCGAGGAAACGCGGGCAAACGTTTCGCGACGAGGCGATTTATTTGCAAAGAGACGTAGCATTTGCCAAGGCTATACCGAGGTTTCGGTATTCGGCAAACCTCGATGCGTTTACTCGGCGAAGCGCAATTTTTAAGATTAAATATCGTTTAGGAAAAATCTCGCCCGCCGAGCCAATTAACTCGCGTTTACCGAACACAATAGTTCGGAATAATGGCGACGCATTCTTAATACAGGCGAAGCAGAAATTACACATCTAAGAAGCAAGGATGAGGCAACGTTGTGCCAGTGCGGACGTAGAAAATTAAGAAAGCCTTTCTGCTCTTTCCGAGCGTTGTACGCAAATTAAAAAAAAAGGGTCTGCAAGAATTAGACAGTGTTACGTGTACAAAAGCGTAATGAGGGTGCAGGAAGAGGAGAAAACAAAAAACAGTTCAGCATAAAGGCGAGCTTCGGATTAATTTGACACCCTGGAAAGCAGATACATGTTAAAATCGATTTTGATGCAGTACCGGTGCCTTCCCACTGGTTGTGAAAACTGCCCTCGTTCCATTTCGGCGTAACAGAGAAGTAGGTTAAAATACAACGATACGAAACTTACGAACACCGCATGCTTTATTGTATGCCCGATTTCATCTTCCCAAAGTCTCCGGTCAATTTCCGACGTTTCCGTGCTACGGTCTTATAGCTGTGCAGATACTGAACTTTAGCATCCATTCAGGCCGCACCAATCGACACACTGCAGTCACTACTGTACAATAATGTACCGTCGGGTCAGATGGCGGAGCATAAGATCCAGATTTTTATCTCTCCAGATAAGCGTTTCACGTGCCCCACAATGTACGCCGCACCGCCACGGAAATCTCTCGCTACGTTGCACAGTGGCGAATTTCGCTGAAATCCTGGCCAAAATATACGGACGTCTTCGACTGGGACGACATTTGCCGCAGTAATGTTTTTGGGCTTGCTAATTACGAATCCCAGATCAAAATTTCTAAAACAGATGGCGGATTAAAGAAGACGGAAGCAATGCATCGAAGAATTATTAAATTGCCCTGAAGTTCGGCATCTTAATATTTCTGACCATGGTTAATTATAGTAAAAATTAATCGTTTTAGATATAGTATAGTATTTATGCTATATCTATTGTATAAATTCTATTTATATAAAAATTAATCTATGAACATTTCACGCCCCGATTATATAATAGAATATTAGAGAAAGATTTTAACAACGATTTTATATATATCAGCTGAGGGACTCGAAGCGTACTATAACCTTAAACCTTGTAACGACGCTAAAATAATATTGGTCGCAGAAAGCGAATTCCCAGACCGCTGTGCGTCGTCTTACCTACCTCTCTTTTGTGTACCGTGCAAATCGTAATTAATTGATGCCTTCATATTCCCCGGCTAACATCGAGCTAACGTCGAGCTAACGTCGAGCTAACCGTCAACGTTTAATTAAGGAAGCACACTGCTCTAATCAAGTGTATTTACCGGCGTGCAGGAACCACACGTGTGTGATTTATTTATATATTTTTGGGGCGTGCGAAAGGGTTCAAAGCGAACTGATTTGGGTCAAATCGGAGCACCCTCAAGAGTCGAACAGTGCACGAGAGAAATTTCCCTATGCACCGGATGGTAACGCAATTTGTTGCGCGATTCCAATGAAAAAGATTTTATATATTTATCAGAAAAATTGTTAAATGAAACGGAGAATATTGAAAACAGTTGCAGATTTTAGAAACACTATTATTTTCAACTTACTAAACTTATTAACAAAGGAGATATATTTTTATTCGAATTTTGTTTATTACAATCGAGGTAGCAATCTTTATTTTCCACAAAGAATTAATCAAGACATGTTACCAGATTAATTCCAGCCGATTCGTTTTGTTATCGCAATGTTTGCGCAAAATTCGACTGGAAAATAATTTCCGAAAGTACGAGGGTCGTAAATGCGCCCAGTCATGTTGAAAGAGTTAATCGCGAGCTAGCTCGATTTTATCAGCACGACCAATTTCCAGGGGATAATTTGAAACCGCTTCGACACCCGATCAAAGTTTTATGGTCGCAGAGAGAAAGAGAGAGAAATAGAGGGAGAGAGATGTTGAGCGTTTAAAAAACTGATCGAAGCAAAGGAAGCTGAAAGAATATAGGATAACGAACGTGGGAGTGTGTTGAATTAAAGTCGAGTAGCTGAGAGGATCACGAACCGGCGGCGATATAATAGGTAAAGTACGGATGTCCGAACAGCTGGGAGTGCTTAGGTATTTGAAGTGGCAAGGGAATGCGATAGGACAACGAGAATATCGGGCCATAAGTTAAGGAACGAGATGAGAAGAGTGAAACGTTGGATGGAACGGGATAAAAGGGGGTTGCAGGATCCTCGAGTATGAAACACGGGAACATATGTGGAACTAGGGCGAGAAGATAGGCTGGCAAGAATAAAGGCGATAGGAAGGAAATAGCGAACGTGTAGCTTCGGTGAAGCAGATTGACGAAATGAGAAAGGCAAACCGAGAGGAATTAGAATTGTCTCGAGATGGAACGAGATCGTGGAAAGAAATAAAACGTGAGTCGTCTGCGCGCTGCCGTCGAACAAGCTTCTCGAATTTCTCTGATGCAGGACAAACTTTCTGCACTGTTCTTCTCTTTTACTCATTTTCATTATATATTGTACTAGAATATACGTAATGTATTATAATATGCTACAAATTTATAATATATTTTCTGAAGTCTCTGGCTTTCTGCATTATTTGATAAACGTTTTCTGCATGTAAAGATATTGTCCTGAATTACATTTATGAAATATATATCTCTATTATTCATTTTTCATTTTTGCAATATTATAGTATATATTAAATTTATGATATAATTATTTATAATATATAATATAATATAATAAGGAATTTATTTTTGTAATATATATTATAAATTTGTAATAGATCTTTCGACAGGGAATTTTAGGCCCGGTGAACTGGTTTCTGTACGGCTACATATTTCTAGTCATCCAATTCATTGCAATTAACTTTCCCAATGATTTCAAAGGTTTTAGTTCCGAATGTAATTCGTCGCTCTTCGCAGATTCTTCTTCCGCGAGACTTAATACATTTTAAGACAGCTGTTGGACGCCGAGAAGTTAGCGGAAGGATTTGAAAAAACTGGGTCAGAAAGAGATATGACGCGTTTTTACGGCGCGCAAGCAAAATGACAATCGTCTGGATAGAAATTGATGCCGTCCTCTCGATGTCACGAATGAAAGTTCGACGGAAGAGGCGTCGGGAATTCAGGACTCGAAATATTTTCGACGGTTCCGCGATTATTGGCGGGAATGTTTTGCCGCTCTGGCAAACTATTTTGGATGGGATAAATGGAAATAATGTTCGAGCGAACTCGTTAAACGCCGTGCGCGAGTTCCATCGAAACGAACTAGTGGTTTGCGAAATCGTTTCGGAGTCCGCGAAAATTTCGGATGGGAAATTCAACGAGAAACGGAAACAAACTTTCCAGTATTGGTTTTAGTATAACGCAAATTATATGCAGAAATGCATCAATATTTCTGTTATTTGCTTCGCGTTATAATTGCACGATTGACGATGCTTAGGACTCGCAGCTTTGTTAATATTTTCAGACACATTTTCCGGTTACTTTTTATTGTATTTAATGCCACAGCTGTTTATATAATTTAATTTCCGCGATTAAGTAAGCTTTTGGACACACTCCACGCAAGTAAACTTGTACGTAACGAATTTCAAACAGCCCAATAAGCAATAATGTATGAGATAAACCCTTGGTCTCCACGGACTTAAACACATGTTAGCTAACGCAACGCAATATAATATTAGTTCGAATTAGGTTTAATACATTAATATATCTTGATACGAAACCAAAGAATTTACCACCATACGTTTACCTCTACTTCGCCCCAGTATGCAAATGCGGTGAAATAAATCTAGCCTTAGTTTTACGATGTTAAACTGTTAAAAGAGAGTTTATAAATAAGTAGGTGCAATTAGTACTACTTCCACCTTCCATAAATCTATTACAGTATAAAGCTAACTAAAAAACAAGGTCACATAGGACATCCGTTCGTGTACACTTTTTTTCTCATTGTTATTATTATCTTGCTCCAAGAAATATAATAGTCCGAGTTAATAATAATTCCAAGTTAAATAATATCGAGCACTTGACCACGAGCGTGTATTCGTTTCTTTCACGAACGACGAATAAGTACACAGATTTTCCAATTATGTCGAGATCCCTCGTTCCATACCGAGCAAATTTACATAATGCGGTATTGCATAATTTTTAATGCTTACTCCTAATTATGTTTATTCTATTTTAATGAAAGCCACGCGCTGAACCGATAAAATCGACAGATTTAGAGATCGTCGGAAAATTTATGCGTTAAATGTACTGGGCATCGTTAAAAAATTATTATTCGTCGCGTGACAACGTTACAATTAATGCACAAAGTGTGCAACATAATTTTTCAAATATCGAAGCAGCGTCTTTTTAAGTTTTCTACTAATCGATCGTTATGAAAATTCTATGTTCGTTATAAATTTTATGCTAACATGATTTGTGCATTCTCATGTTTTATGGAAGCGCACACATTCGCAGCCCGGTTATACATAAATACATAAGAGCGCAGAATGTGCCGCAGTTGTCTCCTAATTTTCAGCGAAAACGACTTAAAAGCTCCGCGTTGGTTTCGCCGGCCGTCTTCATTTTCTGAATATGAATTATGAATGAAGCGTAATTTGATTTAGTGTTCCGTTTCCGTTCGGTACCATTTCAAATAATCGATAATGTATAATGAAGCAACATTGTACCGGAAGCTGCACAAAACAGAGCAAAAACTGCATAGAAACATCTGCTTTCATTAATTTGGATCTTATCACGTTTTATTTTTTTGATTGGTTAACGAATCACTCAAGGAATTATAATTACAAAATGCTAAGCAATTAAATTACATTA
This sequence comes from Augochlorella aurata, assembly GCA_028455555.1. Lineage (NCBI taxonomy): Eukaryota > Metazoa > Arthropoda > Insecta > Hymenoptera > Halictidae > Augochlorella > Augochlorella aurata. The sequence continues at coordinate 4,305,205 of CM052151.1, read as the reverse complement.
ATTACGAATTATAACGTAATTGAATAAAATTACGAATTAGAAAATAATAATTTAAGAAATAATAATAGAGAGAACAAAAGAACAGATAAGAAAGAAAAGCGCAAAAAAATTGACCATTTATAGGTTGATAAGAGCAATAAAAGTCCTGATAAATAACTATGTTTTATCGATCTTTTTTATGTCGAAATTACTTATCGTCCCTCCAGTGATAAATGGCAACGTAAAGACTATTGGTAGATCTAGATAAATTTATTTAAAGCGCTGATTATTCATGCGGGAGTCACGCAATTATTTGTTTACCTTGGAAAATTGAGCTTTGTGCCAATACATTAAGTGTGCCAATTTCGAATCGGTCTTATGAGATGTAAAAATTTAAAAATAGTATAATGATAAATATAGCACGCATCTTGATTGTTTAGTTGTACCGTTGTTGTACCTACCTTTCTGATTTAAGTACCGCAACGGTACTTAACACGTGAGAACAATTTCCTACAGTAGTAAACATTTGTTAAACATTGTTTACAGTATTCAATCAACTAATGTAATCGCAATAAGTAATTACTAAAGGTCAATTGATTCGACAGGGACAATAATATTAGCGTTTTCTATGTCAACACCTAATGAATAGACAACGAAAACTCTCGTGTTTCGTATCACCACATAATTGCACGTCGATGACGAGATATATCGCGCAGGCACCGTATTTCATGCAAATAAATTGCCGTCCATTGGGTATAATTAACACTAAAATTTCTGATCTGCATCGCTTTAGTATACGTATCATGTGCACGACCGTCGCTACGTCACGAGACGTACAATTAATACCACTTGATTTTATGCGTGTCAAAATTGTATAAATTTTATTCTTAAATTAAAGACTCTAATTAATATCTCATTCTACAGTTCAATACTCCTTCTACTTTACAATAGTCTCGCATTCAGACGTTTCTTTATCTAATTTCTGCATTATTTAGTAACATTATCGCCTGGCAGAGAACTTGAATGAAATTTTTCGATAATAAAATATCTTGGTATCAGAACATTGCAATAATAAACCTTCGGATAAAAGAGTCTCTACTGTGTTTGATTAACATTTGCATCGATGAGATCATATTAATTCTGCGCATAAATTGAAGACTTAATTAATGCTTCCTTCTATTTGATCAACGTTCGCATCGATGAAATCGCACAAATTTTATGCATAAATTAAAGATTTAATTAATGCTTCCTTCTATTTGATTAACGTTTTCATCGATGCATTTTTATTTTGTTTTATTCTTTATTATTACAACTACTTTCATTATTACTAATTGTTTTATAAGTACCACAGAATTTTTAATCTAACTTTGAACGAAAGTGCTAGTTTACCTTTTTGTGAAGGAGCAAGGATGAATTTCTGGAAAATTATTCTTGTATTTAAACAAAATCACGTAAACTGAGATTGAGTGCACAAGAAAAACTCACGATGTTTCCACTTACCAGATAAGTGCAAACGACTCTAAAAGCCGTTCGAGGCTCGCGCACCAATTTTGGATTTCGAAGGACGATTCTGCTAAATGCGAAATTTGTAGCGCAACGTTAACTATCCAATACACATTATTAGAATGTTCTAGACTGTTAACAGACAGGAACCGATACGCTTTCGACGAAGATATAAGGACTAATCTAGACAGCGCTGCGAGCGTAAAAATTAATTTCAAAGTTGCTGGCTAATTCGCTTCCTCATAATTACATAGTAACTTGTCCTAACTGTACAAGATCTCGCAATTATTTAATAGATAATTCTTTCCTATAATTTTAGCGTATGTCAATTATTTAAGGAGAAAGAGTTTTCATAAATTAATGAAGGAAAATTTAATTCTGTATAAATGTTCGCAGCTTAATATCTCAGACTTTTTGAAATATATTAAAAGTATCTGAGGGGTGTATCTATTATTTTCAGCTGACTGAAATTAGCAATTTCTGGTTGACTCGTGTTCGCTGCAATCGATGAAAATGATTTTTATTTTGCACAGATAATTACGCGCGACTGGAAAGATAAAAGAGAAAAGAGCACATGCGTTATCAACGTAAGAAATTAACGTATACGGTGTATAAAAAGCTAAAGAATAATAGAATTAGCAGCATTGAAATTGTCATATAGACCCGGCTAAATATATCCGCATTGAAAGCTACAGAGACAATGCTATCTTTCACTTCATATTGTTTGTTCTGTAGCCCTTCTGGAGTTGAATAGACTTTCAGCCGACTAAAGCGGGAAAGATGAAATGAAACAAATGCCTTTATGTTTCAGACATTCAGACATGGCTTCCCGCATCAGCCGACGGCAGTGGCATTCGATCCAGTTCAAAGGCTCCTCGCTATTGGTACCAAATCAGGATCCCTTAGGATGTATCCTTTGTTAGACGTACAAAACAACGTGTACAGCCTACAAAATTCCATGAACAAAGCTTTCTCGCGTTCGTTAAAACTTTTTCTGCATGTTTTTAATTACCATTTTTGTTTTTGTTTCTGCTGGATGCAGAATCAAAGAACGTTTGATAGAAATGAGATAAAGCGATGATCTCTTTTTATGTTGTAGAATATGTTGCATAAACTTGAAATATTGCATAAACTTGGAATATTGCATAAAAATTGCGATTTATCCATTACTATACACGGTTCGCTCTTTTAAAATGACATTTTATACACCATATTTCGTGGGTTTTGACATAACCTGTTATATGAGTCACCTGATAATATGAATGATTGATGACATTACATGAATCACCTGATATATAAACCAGGTTACACCGTATTGTTAATACGCAGTGGTGTCGATAAACAATTCATATAACTGCAAATTAAAACTGTAGTTATCGTGTTAATTATTAATAAGCTTGCTCGACAGCTCGTGTAATTGTGGTGTTAATATTTCGCGAATTAAATTGGATCAGAGCTGGCGTACAATGGGAAGAAAAGAATTCACTGTAATTCGATTGCGACACATACACGAGGTATAATTTTGCCAGCAAATTCGGTCACCGCGATGTTTGATCCGTTTCTGAAGTAGTTCAACGCGACGATTGATTAGTCAAGAGAATTCAACTATTTTGCTGGATTCTGGAACAAGAAATCTAATTCAAGATAGAAGAACCGAGCATTCATGCATCTATTTCCCATATCTGTTACAAATATTGGAATTGGAGAAACGCCCCGGGTAAATTCGGGATCCGTGCAACGCGTCTGTCACAATGACTGAAGATCATTAAATTTGATTGAGGTTGCTACATATGAAACTGCCGATCGCAAATCTGTGCCATTTCCGTCGTCTTCGGTTCGGTTATATTAGAATCGTTAAGCCCGGTGTTCAAGGATGACAAGACACAATAGGTTTTCAATTCTGTATTAAAAACGTTTCCAAATTTGATCCGCGATTGTAACCGAGGATGCTTGTGACCTGTTTGCAGCACTATTAATGCTGCATCATACGTCGCAGAGTGCAGTGTTTGCCCGATTTCGCTGGCCAAAATTATTTTTCTCACCCCTCGCGTGTTTAAAATCTACCTAAGCAAAGATAATTAATAAAATATTCGAAGTATTGTTTTTATTATTTAAAGGGCTCCTTTTATACTTTGTTTATGTCTCATTTAATAAGTGTGGCAATTTCTTTATCATTTATTGAAAAAAGATATTAAAAACTCTATAAAATTTCAGCAAAGGGCGTTATTATTGGTCATATTTTTCGGCGGAAATGATTGCTAGCAATTTCTTCGGAAGGGTTTCACAGAAGTAATATCATTTTTCCATCGCATGCGAAGTTGACACGAGGATATGTCACTCCGTGCCGCTTTGATGTTTCGGGAGTTGTTCGATGGATCTGTCCCTGGTATTCTATCAATCTCGATGCTCCGCGTTTTCCATCCTCGTCGTATGGTACACGCGTGACGAAGTCAGAGTCGCCAACAAAAGGGGTCGTTATCTGGTAAAAAAACGATCCTCCGCTTCGAAACATTCGAATGACCTGTTCGGAAAAATTTTACGAATCTTTTCAAGAGTCACCGTGCACTCCGATCTAACCGGTGGTATTAACGGAAGCTTTGTAATCGTATAACAAAAAAAGGAAACCGGAGGACAAAACAACAAATTTTCGACGACATTTCCAGCTTCGTTTTTCGCAGTATCGAATTCGAACTTCAGCCGGATATGTTAGCCATTGCGTCGACAAAACGCGTCTCTTCGTTGCCTAGTATTTTATCAATAATTTTTACAATTAATTTTGCCTTCTCATTCGCTTTACCGATAGGAATGATAACCGCTTTCCGCCAGTCATTAGGGAAGACTTTGCAACTCCACATGCAATTGTAGATTTTTAAAAGATATTTTAATGCAATCAGATGTGACATTAAAACAATATCTATACCGTGGGTCCAATTTTTGATTTGCATTTTGAGCTCGATTTATTTTCTGAATCATGTAGAAGTAGTAAAAACAAATGCGGCAATTAGAAATGAAGTATGCGTACACGGTAGGCATTAAGGGTGGAAGCAAAATACTAGGTATACTTTTTTTACAGCAAGTACTATGCCGTCCAACACGGTGATGTCTCATAGTCTGTGGTTAGATCCTCTAAAAACAACGTTTATATGCAACGTCGGGCTGTTTGCCAGTTCCAACTTTCCCTGGCGAGTCTTTTCTAAACGTCCTCGTGTACATTGTCAGTTGGATGATCCAGAGTAGGATGACGACACTTCTCTGTTGCTTCGCACATCGCCAAATTTTTCTCTTAATTAGCGACAAAACGCTTACGCTGTTAGATCAAACATTCCTTCGCAAGGATCCGTCGTTCCAGATCTATATCTTCGTATATATCTCGTAAAATGCTGTTTCGGCGATCGGATTTCACGTAGTTTCAAACGCTCGACTTCCTATCTCGAAAAAGCAGTTGATCTACTGCCTCGCATTCAACGTGTTAAACAGCTTTCCTTTCATATTACCCACCCGGACGGAACCCTATCATAAATTCTTTGAGGGCTGAATAAGCGTCTTCCAACTTGCCCACATGTTCACCCTGACGTACGAGCTAATGATAATTGTTTAAAAGCTAAATGGAATAATATGTAATGTGATAATATAATATATAATATAATATATAATAATATATAATAATATATAATATAATATATATAATATTCTATATAATATATAATATTCTGAAGTTCCTACCATAAAACGAAATTTCGTGCCAGCTGCCATCCAATTTCGTAGCATTACGCTTTACCTAAAGTGCAAAAATATCCGGATCTCGGAACCCATTCTTTTATCCGTCTAATAATTTACTGTAAAATTTCCTGACTAATTCTATTTATTACCCCGGGATTGCAACGTTAATGAAGTAATGAAACTTCCAACATAAGTTCGACCAACACTTTATATCGGTTAGAAACTGGTTAACCTAGTTACATGAGAATTTCAATCACGAATAAAACTGCAGGAAACACATTACAGTAATTAGTTTCTTAATGTCTCGTTTCTTGTTTTAATCGAGATACGATCCATTAAATGGAGCACCGAACATTTCACTCGACAGTTTGTTATTCATCTTTAAATTTCCATCGCGGCAACACTTGACGACTAATTGCTTGTTAAGCGAAACAATGAATACTCTTCCATTTTATCGTGCATTAATGCCGGAATGTTGCACGGACCCTTCTGCGACTTTCTCGTCTGTACAGAATACCGCATTTATTATTCACATACTTTCCCACTTTCAGTCGAGCATCGTTTCGTATAAATGCACAATAATCGTTCGCGTGGTCTGTCAAATAAACAATTAAGTATTAACTTGATTCCGTTCTAACGCGCAATTTACATATTGCATTTCTCTTAGTTATTTTATAGCGACTAAAAGAATAGTAAAAAATGATACGATAGAATCTTTGTTTAGGATTTAATAAAATTACTTTCCGTATATTCTTAGTTTATCGGTCAGGATGTTATTACTTTTTCGAGTGGGAACGAGACTTGCGAGCCGTCCCGTATATTTTTCAGCTGAATTCGCGGGAATGCCTGATAAATATTATCTACGGTGAAATTATTCAGCCGCGGTGGAGGCCAAATGAAAAGGCATCTCATAATTCCGTATTCGAAACGATCCAATTCGACAGCTCTGCAAATGTGTGTCTACGCTCGAAAGAAAATCCGCGCGACGACAGACGCGGCTGGGAACCGTGTCCGTGTAAGTGCACTTCTGGCTCCGATTCGTAGGCTACGCATCATCGATAAGATTTCTCGAGTGATCTGTACACGAACGATCCGAGCTAACCCTTTCCCGGGAACGATCTCGCGAGATCTAAGTAAAATTATCGAATCTGTACGGATTCATTACACTGCACCGTTGTTTCATGGTTCGCCAGCCACGTGTTCTCTCACGTGGGTGCTTCTATTGGTCTGTACTCCCGACTCCCGACTAAAGAGTTACCAGAGAGTGGATGCTCATCACAGCTCGATAAGCTTCCTGGTTGCTATCGAGATAGCCAGTTTCTACAAAGTAACTACTTTCAACTAAACGTCGCGCTTTATTGCTCAATAAAATCTCTGAACGGTCTGTGCAAGGGTATCGATCTCCTGTGTATCAAGTGTAACGAAAATCAATGATTGCACGAACAGGTGGAAATGAAAAAAGGGAGAATCGAGGAAATTCGATGTCACGGCGGATCTTCGCGCGCTTGTACGCCAGGAAAATGCAGTGCTCGGTAAATGAACGAGCAAGTTATTAACATCCAAATCGCACGTTGTTTCAGTATTAATTAAATTTGCGTACGGGGAGAGAGCTTTATTGATTAACATGTACAAGCGATTGGTATCGTTCGTTCTATATTACGCTTTCAACATTTTTAATAGGTGCATCCAGCGGGTATGTAGGTCTTGCCAGATATTATGCATGGTCGTACCGGACGATCAAAGTGAAAGTTTGTTAAACTTTCTCGGAAAAATGAGAGAAGCAAATTGATAACGGAATTGAATTCTTCTTCAACTTGATTCGCGAAGTCCACGGGTTCGAAGTTTTCAATACTGACTTTCTGAATTAGATGAAAGTCGCTGATCGTTATACAGGGTGTCCCAAAAGTGTCTAACATACTGAAAATGGCAGCTGAGGTAATTTCAAGTAACTTTTCCCTTAGCAAAAATGCAATCCGCGATATTGTTCACGAATTATCGTCATAAAGCGCGGACCAATCGGAGAACGAGGGCGGAGCGAGGACGTACAGGGGCGTGATGCCGTACGTTTTCGATGAATAACTCGTAAACAAAGTCGAGGATTACATTTTCGCCAAGGAAAAAGTTGCTTCGAATGACCTCAGGAACCCCTCGTTTCTCAACTGAGAATCACTTTTGGTCACCCAGTACGTATCAACTAGAAATTCATGAGCGAAGTTCTCTTCGTATGCATGATAACTAGATTGCAGATGTATATGCAAATGCCCATTTTTATGGGAAGAAGATAAGAGAGCTGGATAGAAAATTATCTACGTCATTTGCATACATGCGTCGCCATATTTTATTATCGTTATCATTGCTGCATATTCAATACACATTTATTCCATAAACTTCGTAATTAAACGGTAAGCTTTACAATGAAATTCGTCGCGAGCAACGAATCAGAAACGTCCGAATGGAGAGGATATTTATACACTGGATATTGTCCTCCTTCATTTTTATTACAGTGCGCGTGTTCAATCCCTTTCGGCGACACATTTTTAATAACATCTCGCCTTTTTTTTTAACAAATATACAACACAAGACAATAAACACGGACTTTATTACCTTCCTAGGTGGACGTTCGCATTTCGCGAGCTCGGTGTAACTGGGAAGCGTAGATTTACTACCTGTGCTATCATTTTGTCCCTCTTGCGAGCAATAATATTCCCTTTTTTCGTGTTCGACTCTCGTCGAAGAACGCGCGTGTTGGCGGCGATATTTTATTACATTGTGGATGCAGTCGTACTCCGAGTTATCAGTGAAAGAAAATTCGCGTTTTATCCAGGTTTTAACGAAAAATATGGGAAAATATAAGGTGTCGAAATACGATCGAAATAAATAAGTTCCGTTGTTGCAACATGCTTTGACACATTTTGTGTGCTTCAGTGTCCACGATCGAGTGATGACGTACGTAGTAGTTTACATATGTAGGTGGCCAAGAGACTGGCATTGGTTTTTTTGAGTATTATCTCGGTTTTCGGTTGACCTATCTGGTTTCCTCGATTCCGCTCCCTGCTGGATATATGTACACGTATGAAATTTTCGTCGACGAAAAACCTCTCTGCAAAATCCGATTTATACATGGACAGGAATAAAGTTCCATTGAACTGGATACAAAGGTCTAAGAAGCGAACTAATCGAACCACCGGAACAAAACGCGACTTCTACGATACTTCGAGTCGCTCGAGAACTTATGACTAAAACAGCTTCGAACATTTACGTTCTTCCGACGGCCGCCTGTACGGAATTTTTTCCCGTTGCGATTAATCCAGGATTATACAGACTTCCACGCTGTTTGCAGAACTTGTTTTCCGTTTTGTAATTCTTGACGAGCTGTTCCGCGCTTCTTTGAAGTCCTGAAATATTGGTGGTTACTGTGGTCTGGCCGTTGCACGTCGTGGCTTTCCGAAAATATTTTACGCCACAGCTTAATTTATCTCCGCTGCTGTTAGAATTAATTATCCGCGGACGTCGGAATATAATTAAAAAATTAGCAGCTTCAACTTTCTTGGGCGAAGCTCTCTCATAGCTTCGATTTTCCGTCGCGATATTTTCGTATTATGATAAAATGTTCCAAAGAATATTTATCTACTATTTATGTATTTATATCATTATTGTAATATATTTATATTGTACTGATTTAATTATGTATTTATGTAATATTTAAAACAATTCTCAGTTGACCTTATTTCTCAAACTACTGCTACTACTATTATTACTGTAGTAAAACTGTTGATTAAGTTGCAACAAAAGCCCATTTTTTACCATTGAAAAATTGGTCTTTTGATCATCGCTTTATACATGTTAAGGCACGTTGATTAGTATATTTCTTTTATATCTGACTATTAAATAAGCTCTGATAAAAATGGCCAGATAAAAGCTGTGCAAGTGTTGGTATCTTTGGAGTAAAATCGTACGCTATTGTATTCGCATGCTATTGTCCTTAATTATGAGCCTGGCAAAACAGTTTGGGCAGACCTGGTGTAGATGCACACGTGAAACATGAGGGATGCTCAGCTGTGATACAGTTACAGTTTCTGGTCAACGAAGGAGCTTTGGTTTCCGCAACTGCGGATGACACCTTGCATCTATGGAATTTCCGACAGAAGATTCCACAAGTCGTGCAGAGTCTAAAATTTCAGAGAGAAAGGTGAGCATTCGTATTGTGTATCCCTTTGTGTGATCATTTCGTAATACTGTCGCGTTTGTTCGCATTAATTAACCAGATTTGTAAAATTATTATTCCCCTCTCACTAGCATCGAGCAATAAAATGTAATTTTGATGCACAGTATTTTATACATTAATATGTAAAATGTTATTAAAATATTCTATACATTACAAATTAGCACATTTCAGTTAGTCGAGTTAATTTTATACATTTATAGTATAGATATGCGTGGGAAATAAAATTTTTATTCCTATTTGACAACTGTTATAAAGGAAATAAAACTGATTTTGTATAGTAAGGTATATTATTCTACCCGCATCGATAAAAAAATTAAAAAATATGAAATCGTGTTATTTGTCTTTTTTGTACAGAATAACCTGCATCCACCTACCGCTACAAAGTAAATGGCTATACGTTGGTACGGAGCGAGGAAATATCCACGTACTCCACATCGAGACGTTCGTTCTGTCCGGATATGTAATTAATTGGAACAAAGCTATCGAAGTGTAAGTACGCAAATATTTTCATCTACCGAACACCGCATCAATACGAAGTATTAACGAAGAATATAAAAATAGGTGTATACAATATTGCTTCAAAAATCTTGAAAAGCTTCTCCTTCGACTCAGTCGAGGATTTCGAGAAATATTTGAATGTAGGAAAGATACTGTTCAGTGTTAACGACAACAAATCGTTCAGAAAAAGCATACAAAGGTAGTAAAAAGTGATAAAGGAAAAATAATTGAAAAATTTGTTTCCTTAAAAATGGCTGACGCGTCATTCGTATACGTCGGATACACATACATGCACTGACAATTAATACCAACTGTACGCTCCGATCCTTTTTATTATATTCCATATTTCTCGATTCAATATTTAAGCTTGGGCACGCTCGCTAATTGGATCGATGAAATCAGAAAGTAATAACGTAACTGTCCATCAATTTTTGCCGAAGTAAAAAGAGGAATGTTTCTGACAATGTGAATAAATTTCAATACTTTTCGCTTTTGAAATATACGCTGTATTTAGCTGTATATTGAGTAGATAAAAAAGTGATAATATGTGTAAAAAAGAAGCAACAAGATTGCGTCGTATATTTTATGTAATTTGTAAAATTACTGTTAGCTTATACGCGTTCAATAATCTTATTCCCATAAAATAAGATTAGTGAAACATGGAGAAAAAATACCTGTGGCCCTCCGGCGACCCCATGCTGTCCTTTGCATTAATAAAAATAGCGCCGTTGTTTAAGGGTTAATATATAAATATACATAGCTTATGCTTTTTCTGTACTGATTTCATGGAATCGATAAAAATAGTACAGCTCTATTAATATTTCAATGTTAATTACTACTAACCTACACTGCTTCTTATCAAACTGACTCAATTACGATTGCCTACTAACTTCCGCAGTATTCTGTGTTTGTAAGTTCACATACAGTCAGTGCAAAAAGTGCTTGTACACCTTTCACAATATGGAATACCTTTTTCAATAATTGGACTAAACGATCTAAATTTTTGTTGAATGTTCGAGGGATTAATTTTACTAAAGAATGACTAAAAAATTGTTCGGAGAAATTGCTAAGACAAAAAAGTTGAGCGATTTAAAAATTTTTGTTTGTCGTTCAAAGTATTTTAGCCATTGCATAGTAAACTAGCCCCTCTAACGTCTCTAAAAAATTCAAGTTTTTTAGTCGAGTTTTAAAGAAGTTATCGCGTTTTAAAAGCTGTTCAAATACTTTTTACACTGACTCTATCTTTTTGAGACACTCTTGTGTGCTATAAAAACTCAAAAAATTGTTTGGCATGAAAAACAACGCTGACTAATTATGCTCACAATACTAACGAAACTGTCAAAGTCCAACTCGGGAATAGTGCACGAATTTTATGGAGATACTTGAAGTCCTATGAGAAGAATGCTGAGTGTACTGAGTGCTATTTTATGAACCTTGCTGAACCGTGTCAAAACGTCGTAAAGAGATGGGACACAGGGCCAAGAAACATCGTTTCACAACATTACTATATACTAACACAACTGTTCCACTTTCTCTTTTGCCTAAACTCTAACAAAAAAAGAAGCGAGTACTCTTGACAAAAATGATCAGAAATTATGCTTTGTCCTCAGCGTTTATCTAAAAATCCAACAGAGGCGTATCTTCGATTTTACTTTCCCTATAATTGAAATATATTTAATCAATTCATTGCTCGATAAATATCGAATTTTTCAATAAACGTATCGGATGTTCGATTGGAAAAGCGTGAAGCTGCGAACAGCAAAACAGATTTCAATTTAATCCTTCTCGGAGCTGCGAGATTCAAGATTGACTTGTCGTTGAATGCGATTACCGAGACTTATTGCCCGTCAAATTAATCTCCAGCAATTGCTTATACCATGAAATAACTGGTTGCGTAATATACTACTAAAGATACGTAAATTTAATGTGATATAGGTAATCCCGCATAATTCGCGATTATTGATTCGCGCGACGGCTGCGAAGGTTTAAAACTGTTTACGGTCGTAGAATTTCGATGGAAACAGTATACAATTAAAAAAGAAATTGCTAGATTAACCTTTGAAGGGTAAATCTACTAGATTTCAGTCTCCGGTTTCTCTATTCGATATAGAAGAGTACAAATAAGCTGCAAAGCACCACTCGTGCTGGAGTAGAGGGAAGCCAGGATAAATTGATGTATGTAGAAAAGCATACTCGTGTCAGGACAAAATCTAAGAACAGTTTTACTTGATTTTCCAGACTAACTATTTCATGAAAAATTACTTTGGTACATTAAATTTTACAAACATATTTATGGACAGCTTCTTTCACTCGAAATTGCAGCGAAGATTTGCAGAATTATTCTTTCTTTGTTTGTTACTTAACAATTCTCTATTTTTATTTAAACATTTACCTTCTAATTCAGACAAATTAACGTCTTAATTTTTATAGCGTATAGAAATCGCTTTAAATTGTTATATACTAAAATATATAAAAGTGTAGTGTATACTTTACTCCTTGTGGCGACCCTACAGCAGGGTTAATACCAAAAATTTCCGCCAGGTGGCGAATTTTCTCGCTAGTAGAAATGTACGTCGAAGGATATATAACGGCAGAGCGTAGTGGCATCGTTACTCTGGTTTCCCTTCAATTCACGTATAAATCTTTCGCCTTTTACTAAAGATTTCCGTGGAGGGGAACAATTGATGAGTCTTATACAATAATTTTTTGTAGTACCCGACGAAAGTTGGGTCATTTATTATTGAAAACAAAATTTTCTTAGTCATTTATTAACAATAGAGAAGCTAGATTCTCTTTAAAACTGAGATCCGTTGTTTAGCAAAATTTATTGTTTTTACTTTACATATTAGAAGAATATAATATAATATATTGCTTTACAGCAATATATTATTTATAAATTATTACATGGTTTAATATAATTTATGCAATAAATCTATATAATTTTGTACGCACCGCTCTTGAATCAAACGTCTGAGTTTTCTGCAAATATTAATTGGCTTTTCTGTTGGTAATAAATAAATAAAAAACACCAGTAAAAGACCTTTTCGCATCAGGCAAAAGAATTGACATAAGGAAAAATCTGTCAGTAGAAAATCGTTTCGGAAAATTGATCTTTTAACCGAAAGAATCATTGATTTTCTCAAGAATAGAGTCGGAATCGTACATCCCAACGGTGAATTGTTATATTTTCCGTAGTCACGAAAGGAATATGATACCTTGACACTCCGTTTGTAAACGAAAATGTCTGCACTATCCAAAGAGCAGCAGCAGCCAGCCAGCTAGCACATATCTGTCTCTTACAGAGATGAACATTTTTTCGGAACCTTTGATGTTGGAGTACAAAATAAGGGACCTTGAAGGTACTGGATATAGGCACGTTGTCGGGTTCTTTACAGGCGTTTTACCTTTATCACTTTCTGTCGGCCATTAGATAAAAGAGGAAAGACGAAACTGCATGCGACGTACCCAAAACGTTGAAAGGGATGAAAACTCCCGGCGACGTTCAATGTATAAGATTACGAAATACACTGATTCCCATTTCTCCGTTTAATTTGCCGTCAAATGATTTTGCGCTATCAGAAAATGGCTATAATAATCGCATTTATTATATTCACAATAAATATTAAATTTTAAATTTAAAATATATCAACCCTCTTGGTAATTCCAGTATTTGACTACTGAATATTATTTTATCAAAAAGACTCGCATCTGTTGCAAATCATGCGAAGAGATAGTGTTTGTAGTAACGATATTTTTCTAATTGTGAAATGAAAAGGTCATTGGGGATGGAAATTTTTACTGCAAACTATACGAGACACTCGAATCGATTTTTATACCTTTCTCACAAATGACTTGTGTACGAAAACCTGTTTATGTCACACGACAGACAACTTACGTCTTACGGTACTAAATTCGGCGTACCTTCGATGTTTACGAGGCATTTTAGGAGTCGCAGTTGAATGGAGCACTCTGCGCAAAACATCGAAACAGATCAAGTCAAGTGGTCCTACTCCAAGATGGTGGAAAGAGTGGTGGTTGAAACGTTCGATTTCACGAGTTCTCGATATGCACGCCGTTTTTACTTCAAAGGCTATTGTGCAGCGTCGTTGCCGGTTGCATTTATCTTTCTTGGCTCTCTGCAATTGTTTTGCCTCGTTCAATTAAAAAACGAAATTATGCGAAGGCGGACTAACAAAGTGTATAAATATTCCGTTTGAAACTTTAATTGAATTACAATACAGAAGCGTGTAACAAGAATGTAAGAACGCTTCGAGCGAAACTGCGTTTGTTCACCGAGCTTCTGTTGCTTTGCCATTAGACTGGGCATCTTTATGCAAAATTAAAATGCTTTAGTACCTGGTAAAATTATTTACTGTTATTATAAAATTCGGTATCGATCGTAGTAATTTCGAAAATCCGATTCTTGTTGTCTCGCCTTAATACTGCAAATGTAAAGATTGCAATTTGTGTATTCGTTTGAACAGCAATTATAAAATGCTAACACGATATACCAGTAGTTTGTATTTCAATCTCAGTTCGAAGAGTTTCGTATGCGATGCGTATATCTTTTCCATCCATAATATCGGAAATGTTTTTTTAACGCGTCTCCTGTTCTACCCTCATCGGATGGCAAACGGAAATTGAAGCTCGCTGTTACAATAAAAAGTGTTCCTTACTCGATTGGAAAAGTGGCGCAAAAATGGCCCGCAGCTGGTCTCAAACGACCGAGTGATGTTTGAAGCATTATTGTATACCGTATTAGTCGATTAGCTATTGTAGATGGAGACCGATACGTAACAGTCATTGCGAATGATTATAAAAACGTTCTGTATAATGGACAGCATAAAAGAATATTTAATATATCGAGTAACAGACTTTTAGATCGATACTTCATTATTTATTACTTACAACTATGGCTTTTTAATTAAAGCTAATTTAGTACCTATTGAACGATTAGCCGATAGAACTATTGTGTACTTAACCTGACAAACTGGGGATCGCATATTTTTAGGTTAATTAAAATTCACGATATGAAATAGATAATTTTAAAAGACGTTATATTTATGAGCTGCATTGTTAAGTGTGTAGGATAATAAAATAAAGTTACCGCCACGATGTTTTAGTAATTTATTTTTTAAAGATGGCAGCAAACTTAAGGGTTCGTTAACGAGATCATTTTTCGTTTAATAGCTTCGCGATGCAACAGATAATAAATTCTTATTAAAATTAAATCAATTCCTGGCCTTGTAATATTTTTACGAAAATTTTTACGAAATATTTTTTAAGAAATAGGTATTACTGACAGTGAATTAAAGAAGAAGCAGTCCTATGAACTATAGCTTGAACTATCGTTGGTTTAAAAAATGTCACGATGTATTTTTAGCCTTCGTGGGAGAATATATATACTTTTGTACGTGAGGTACTGTGCTCATTTAACGAAACAGAAAATGAATGACATAATTCAAAGGTGGCAAGGTAATCTTCGTAGCCTCGGAATGTAGTTAACACAGAGTAGCGCGAGTTTTAGAATAATGAAAATTAGCTTCGGTACCGTTTACGGTGGATTTTCCTAAAATCTTCGCGAGGGTGAGTTCGAATGTACCGAATTTTGGATAAGGGTAGACGCGACTGTCGAAAATCGGAAACTAACTTCTGAGCTACCACGCATAGTGCCCGTTATTGAAGTATCTGTCGATATTAACCCTTATGTCGGTGATCAAGATCTTCTGGGGCGTTCGATACGTTTCGAATGCACGTACGCTGAGACGCATTCGGCCGGCTGCAATTTGATGCTGCAAATATTTTACATGCATGCGAAACAACAGTTTAATCAACACCGGTCCAAAGTGCATTTTGTGACTTCGAGTTGAAACAAAAATGTGAACGCAAACCGGGAGCGGACGGTGGAGGCGGTGATTATTGACATAAGGGCTAATGAGACTCGATAAAACAGGGTAAACGCAGAAAATGTTAGCGAGAGCAAACCGCACGAGGACAGGTACGCAAATGTTTCAGATAAAAGCTGTGTTGTTTAACCTAATATATATTTTATACAGATCTATGTATAGATATTATTACTATGACTACACGCACACGATACACATACCCACTCATCAACACCGAGTGCTACAAACACACACACTCAGATATTATATATGTATATATATTTTTCAGATTTAGAAAGACCCATCCTGGTGCTGTAGTACACTTGAGTGATAATCCTTTAGATTTGAGCAAGGTACGCGTGTTTTTGAGTACATTTTATTTTGCATTATTATTCCATCCTTATACCATGACGTCATACTTAACATTCCTCGAAAGCAAAAGCCGGCAGTAATTCGAAGGGGATCACGACGTATCTCGGATACTTTTTAACGTTTATTCTTAAATATGTTTTATACGTCTTCTTTCGGAACGTGTTCACGTTGTCTACGTATTGTCTCGAGAATCAGCAGCGTGTGCTTGCATGTTGTGTGTGTGCATGCGTGCATGCTATTTATTGTCGTACGAAATAACTTGAAACGGTTACTTCTTTTTACAAGAAAATCGCATTACTCGATTATATCCCCCGATGCATCTCATACATTCTCAGGGGAC
This sequence comes from Augochlorella aurata, assembly GCA_028455555.1. Lineage (NCBI taxonomy): Eukaryota > Metazoa > Arthropoda > Insecta > Hymenoptera > Halictidae > Augochlorella > Augochlorella aurata. The sequence continues at coordinate 4,288,683 of CM052151.1, read as the reverse complement.
ACGATAGAATCGATCAAAAATTGACATCGTACGTCTAGAAAAGTGACTCGCTGTTTTTTTAGATCGGAATAATCGATTAACACTGTTCGATTGTAAAATTTGCAAGTCAACTCAGGAAACTTTCTAATTGCAGCTGCAATTTCATTATGAAAGATAACTTAAATAAATATGTGTGACAACTGGCCAATGATCAATGTTACTTCTCGTTTCCTTTTATTTGTTGTACACTGTGGCTGGCTTTATTTTGTTTCTCATCGTTATCTGGTAGTCGATATTTAAACTTACTCTTGTGACATTACGAATAACGTTGTTTAGATAGTATTTTCATTTGCCTAAGGTGTCTGTATGTTCGACAACGTTCTCCTCCTTTCCCTTTACGTTCCTCTTACTTTTACATCAGTTTAGTACACACGGTGGTATTGTACTTGCTACAAAGGCTAGTCGAGCTACACCAAAATTGATCTCGCAACCATAATCACTCATTCCCCTGTACGTTCTACGAACGTTCGTAAATTAATGTAATTCCGTTGACATCAGGGCGCGGATTTATTAGACTGAAGATCTTTGTGCAAGTTTCTATTCTCGTAGATTGTTCTTAGTATATTAATAAAATAAACGAGTTAATTAATACTTTTCAATCCCACGAACGCAAAAGGATCTGCTATCTGCAAATTAAATATTTTATTTAACTTCGACCTTGAACAGTTTGAAAAACAGTGATGTCAGAAGAGAAATATAATAACTCCGTCACAAATGAGAAGGTATTAGGTGATTTGTTTTTTGCCATAACGTCCTGTAAAGTTGCACAAGGAAACTACAGATTCCAAACAAAATACCGTACCCATAGAAACAGTGTTGCTCTCATTTTTGTGTAACAGAGGAATTCCAGAACCTTTCTGAATTTATGAACCCTAGAAAGACTAAAGAGGGCGCTATTTATCTTTACTATGGTTCAAGAACGTCAATTATTATTGTTACGTCTTTAAGATTGCGTGAAATAATTAAATAGCAAAACTAGCATCGAAGAGAAACGAATACATTTATATTCGATTATTAATTTTTCCAAGATTTAGTATTTGTTATATACATTTCTCGCGATACGATGAAAGATGGTCGAAAATACTGGATGACCTTTTAAAGAATAGAAAACGTCTTGAGCGTTTATTTAAAATGTGAAGCGAATGTAATAAAAAATACGAAAAAGTGACAGCGATCGATCTTGCCTGGACGTTACGATTCATCTTCGTCTACTTGAGATACTAACCCAGCATCGAGATAAGCGAATTGCATTCAGCGAGCATATTATCAGCTTGGAAATATAAATATGTAACGACTAACGACATAATAAAACGCATCACGTTTACTTAAATTATTCCGCGTAAGTATCAGCAATAATAGAAAAGTATGTCTTTGCACTGATCATTGTAAATTTGGTGCTTCAATTTTGTTCTTTTCTAATTTCTGTTTCACTGAACTGTCGATTTTTTAATTACTTTGACAATATATCAACCCTTTAAGGAGACAAAGATGAAGATTGATGTCCAAGTAAACTCTATCCCTATCGTTTTTATATATTTAAAATATACAAATTATACATTTTTATAAAAATATTGCCAGTATACAGAGTGCCCCAAAATTATGCTACTCTCGGAAAATGATGGATTCCTGAGATCGTTTGAGGTAACCATTTCCTTAACGAAAATGCACATACGACGCCACGCCCCTTTCCGTGCTCGCTCCGCCCTCGTGCTCTAATTGGTCCACATTTTATGATGATAACTCGTTAACTAAGCCGAGTAGAATATTTTCGCAAAGGAAAAAATTGCTTCGAACGAGCTCAGGTATCCCTTATTTCCCGATTGCGAATCACTTTTGGGACACTCTGTATTTATCTATGCACGTTACTTTGACGCTACTTTCTCGTCATATTTCTAACAAATGCATATTCTTTGGAAGGTACCCGTAAATTCTCACGTTCCATTTCCACGCGAGATGAAAAATGGACGCTTTCGACTGTCCTCCCTTACGATACCTCTTTCTTATCGCTCGTTAGAGTTTAAACTGGTCCGGCTCATAAATCACTGAGATCCGTGCGACATCGAGGCAACGAAAAGCAAAGAAGAACGGACTGGAATTTCCAATTAACTCTGTATGTCGAATCTCCACGTGTCGGTGTCATGTGTATCGGCTGCTGCGAGATGTGCACGTTCTATATCGTCTAAATGTCTTCAGTTTATTGGAAACTCATCATCAGTCGCTCATATTGCAATTCTTTACGCAATTCATATGTTTATCGATCGTCACACCCGGAGTAATCCCGTTGGAAGTTTTAAGGATCATGCTGCACCACATTCTCATCACCGTTCTCATTCTGTATACGTAACTTGTATTATAATTTTGCGGCCGAAAAAAGATAACGATGCGATTACTGTGCTACGACGTTCAATTTTATTGCAGACCTTCGTGTTTTAACATTTTTTCCTTAGTCTAGTCGTGTAGGAGAAAGAAACGCTCTATCGATCCGAGACACGCGTCGCGTTCACGCTGTCCAATTTTGATTGCAGATGCTGATAGGATATGAATCGGGGCAAATAGTTTTTTGGGATTTGAAGACGAAGAACGCGGATTACAGATGCCAAAGCGATGTTCCGCTGAGATCGATAACGTGGCATCACGAGGGTAAACAGTTCATGTGTAGTCACACCGACGGCTCTCTGTCAACCTGGACGGTGCGCCAAGTGAAACCGACAAATGTCACGCACCCTCACGGTAAAACACAATCTTTTTTTTCAATGTGCCAGCAACCCCCGTAATTTCCTCTTCTTCAATGTATTGAGCGAACGGTGTCACAAGCGTTCTCACATTAATAAGTCATGGATTTTACTTTTCAATCACTGTACTTCTCGAAAGTTACCAATAATCGTCAAGCTATAGTATATGTCATCGTTGAACATCGCAAGCTAATCTCCCCCTACTTTATTATACTGCTATGCCCCGAATGAAAGGGGAAATGTTCATCTTGCGCTATTCTTTGTAACACTTTTATTTCCACGTTCCGTCTCATTCATGAGCTATTTTCGCTTGTTTACGTTCTTTCGCGAGATCTTTAGAAACACAATTTTTTCATGTTGTCCCTTGAACTTCGTTTTTCTTTCAGTGAAAATGTCACGTCAGGTGAATGCCGGTCCGACTCTGTAACCGTATTGTAAGATCGTCGCGTCGTACGGAGGTTGCTGGCAGATTTATTATAACGTGGGCGGACGTCGAATGTTTTATTTAGATCGGTGTTATAATTGTTATTAGTTTACCCATGGCGGTGGTCGCCGTATATTTTCTGTGAAATTGTTATTGCACGCGGGCCGGATCGTAGTTCAAAAATTTGATTCACTTAAAAATTTTGATTGGAATACGTACGGTACGGGTCAAGTGAAAATGGTAATCAATAAACCAGCAATATCGCAGTGTGTTCAATTTTCTATATCGAAATACCGTAGCGGCAGCTTTTTAATTGCAATGACGCGCACGGTCGCATACATGTATTTTCAGCGAAAACAACTAAGGATGGCGAACCAGAACCGTGCAAACCAATTCAGAAAGTCGAGTGGAAGCTCTCTAGATCGGGGTAAGTTGTCAGTATCTTTTTATTACTCGTACTTTTTATCTTTCTTCGAGGTGGCGATATTCAAAGTTCACCATATTTTTGCTTTAACTTTGAAACAAAATTCTCTCGAGTTTATTTTCTTCTTCGCCATTAAGTTCTATAGACCATGCCTATTAAATTTTAATTAACTATACCAATTATAACCAATTATGTTTGCAACACTTAATTACCGATATACGGAACCAGAACACTTTGAATGCTATAACTTGCAATAATCAGGCCGCAGACTTTTATGCAAAAATAAAAATTGAAAAATTGTACTTGTAGTTTTAGGGGTGCAAGTTTTCATTAATACAGTGCCCTATCTATTCTTAGGGAAGCATACGTTATATTTTCCGGCGGTCTGGCGTACGATACAACTGGACGAACCCCAAGCATAACTGTTATACATGGGAAGACTACTACTGTGTTAGAAATGGAGCATAACGTGATAGACTTCATAACACTGTGCGAAAATCCATGGACGAGTGGTACATCATTTCTTAAAATTCATTTGCTAGCTCTTCATAATTTACTAATACCAGTATCCCGTATCGCTAACATCTAAAAATAGAAAATAGTTAACAATGTTTAATAAAAAAATAAATTTGAACGTCGGACAAATTTCACGTGGTATTTGAAAAGAATTAAAGTAATCGATCGAAAAATATTTGTCATATTTTTGCAATACTAGTGGGCATTATTAGATATCGGTTTCAATTATATTGTTGCGATCGTAATACATCACTCTTCTTTGTCTGTGCAGATTATCAGGAGCCATACGCTGTCGTGGTTCTACTGCAAAACGATTTGGTTGTGATAGATTTATTAACTTCCGGATTTCCATGTTTCGAAAATCCATACCCAATGGACATACACGAGTCGCCGGTGACATGTTGCGCATACTTCGCGGACTGTCTATCGGATTTAGTACCTGCCTTTTATTCAGTCGGATCTAAGTCACAGAAAAAGACAGGGTTTAGTGAAAAGGACTGGCCGATATCTGGCGGAGAATGGAGTTCGAGCTCAAGTAGTTATAACGAAATTATTGTTACGGGGTACGTACCTATTCATAGTTCATCCTGATTTAATCATGTACCTATTAGACTAAGTTATAGAATATTTCTCACAAAAAGTATTAAGTGAATTTATGAAATGTGAAGATTTTGTTTTTATTTTTAGAAAAACATATATCAAATCCCTATATGTTTTTACTAAATGAAAGAAAAAATTATATGTATTGTGCTTAAAAAGTTCCCGAATCAAATATACTATTGTTAGGTTGATACAAAAATGATCGCAGTTTTAAAGCGAGTCAGTCCGCAGTAAAAATCTCGGGACATCTTTTTTTACCAGACCACGATCTTCTGTTATTTTTATTTTCGTCTCGCATTGCGCTATAAAATCTTGTTTACCTCAGTTCTGCCATGGTTTACGACCCACGGCGTATTTCGGTGAACGCGATCATCGATACGTTCGATTCGTGGATATACAGGGTGCCCCAAAAATGTCTAACAACTCGGAAACGAAAGATACCTGAGGCGGTTTGTGACCGAGTGACCTTTGGGACACCCTGTACACGTAGCTGCTAAGAAAATAAAATAGATGATTGAATACTTCGCAATGCTGAATATTTATTCACGATTTCCATGCAGAAATGGACAATGGTTAAACGAATATTTTATTTACAGGCACGCCGATGGCAGTTTAAAATTTTGGGACGCATCCGCGGGTAGTTTACAAGTTCTTTACAAACTGAAGACAGCCAAACTTTTCGAGAAAGGTAGAACGCGTAGTATAGACTCAGAAGAAGACCCATTGGCGATACAGCTCATCTTCCTCTGTCCCGAAAGTCGGAAATTAGCAGTCGCAGGAAGCGGGAAACACGTTGTTTTGTTTAAATTCAAAAAAGTAGAGAGTATGTCTGAAGTAGTGGTAAGTAATTTGCTTTCCCTTTACCCATTGTAACAATATTATTCATCCTGAAAATATAATAGAATTTATAGCGTAGACAGCAACGATTAAATGATTGTTACATAAATATTGTTGAAGGAATAATTCTATTGTAGATGCAGTAAGCTTCGTGCGGAGTAAGATCCTCAAGTAGCAACTTTAGAAAACCATTTTCTCTGTGAAATTCCTCGTACGCTTAAATCTGTCTGCATTAGAGATAACGATCGCTTTCCTTAATTTGATACTCGTTACCACAAGAAAAGACCGCGAGATTCCAATCATATTCTAATATCATTAAACAGCAAATTGATAAATAAAACCATTCTATGTAATTTAAAATCCATTTCGTATCTGCAAACTGATAAAAAACACTTTCTAGAGACATGTATCTTGAAAATCCTTTGATCTTTTAATGCATACTTTCACTTCATGCTCATCGCTGATACTTGCATGTCCAGCTTACACTTCACTCGTACTTTTTATAAAATACTATCAAGACAGTAACATTATCACGAGAAACATAAACTTCAGTATATCACAGAAGCGATATATCAAGCAATGTGTTAAAAAATAGTGGATGATATTTAAGAAAGATCAAACGGCTTTCGACCCATGTATCTATGCTAATATTTCATGTCACGTCGTGTACTGTGATATTTCTTTAAGGCTGACGATTTCTTCGTTTTTATAATGCTCTCGTATTCATTCATTATAGACATTGGAGATCTCGCTAACACCAGATCAACCGAAAGAGGTAGAAAGCTCTTCCGACCACGACTCTCCGGCTGGTAATACTTCAGGAAGTAGCGAAACTAAAAACTCAGAATCGAATCAACCCCTAAAAGTTAAGGGTGGTTTACAGAAGCGAGCTGCAGGCTTTCAGGCGACGTTGATCTGCTTAACGGTTGCTGCCAGCGGTGAACAACCTGAGAATATAACAGCGCTTAGTTTGAACACTTCCTATGGCTTGTGAGTACCATAGTTGTGCTTAACATTCGGTCAAACAATATCACAGGTGCATATCTCAAGAGCTTTTAATCTCAGTTTTATTTTCAAATTGGAGTCAGTTCTACAAACTCATATCTTGATTAATAAAATTCGAAAGAGTCAGCTTGTGATATTTTTAACTGAATCGAACGTCGTGTCCCGTTTTAGGTAGACGAAAAATAATTGGAAACGATAATTGTCTCGTTTCAGAATGGCTTACGGAAACGAGACTGGTTTGGTAGTAATAGACATCGTGCAGAAAATATCTTTGGTTGTGTTGAGCACGGCGGATATTGGTGGTAACTTAGACCCCTGTCAACGCGTGCTACGCAGCCCTAAGCGACAGGACGATTTGAAACGGGAAAACGAAGACAAAGCGAGGAGTCCTAGCACAGATCAGGTAAAATGTATTTCTTTTCTAAATAATGATCGTTCTAAATGTTCAAATTGTTACCCTCTCCATAATTTTCGACTACAACCGAAAAAACGTTTTTTCAAACTTTTATATATATATATTTTTTTTTTATGCTTCTCCTAGCCACTGAGAGTAATTATCTTCATTATTGCATGATTGTAAAAAGACTACAGAACTTGAATGTTCAGTTTGTTACTGAAATTCGTAACTTATAAGTCTTCTTATCCTTTGTAAATATTATAACGTCTTCCAGTTTCGATAATGTTACCATGATATATAACAGCTTTCATTGCCAATGCCAAGACTTCATTAAATAATCATAGATCATACGACCGTGTATCTTCGATTAGTGTCCCGACAGTGTTACGTAGGTGTTACCATTTCCTTTTGTCATCCACTAGGACCACCTTCGACAATAATATACATATATAAGTAAAACGAAAAACATTTTTGATGAATAAACCGTTTAATTTTTCAGAAAGTTAACTGGCGCATTACGTTATTTAATAAATATCATCGCTTTGCCTTACAGTATTATTCGCATTTACCGTTTTAAGGTAGAAATAACAACTATTAAACAACCCCTAGCGAGGACAATAATCAATCTTACAATAAATATATACGATATCGAAACGACTAACTGTTTAATCGAATAAAACTTACGTCGGTAACATCACAAGAACGTCTCCTTTATATTAACACTTTAACATATTAAAAAGAGCGTAATTAACATTAATCATCGAATACGAAACACGCCATTAAAGCTTGGTTATTATCATTGAGTCTGTTCTTCCGAATTCATGATTGTGCATCATGTAATTAATTATAAACTCATCTTTTTAGATAAAAAAGTTTCTACTAATTAAGTTAATATAAACCAGTAGTATTTTCACTTATTCCAAGCAGAACATTTGCCTACATGCAGTAACTGTGTCTTCGTTATTACCGATACAGTATAGTCAAAAGTAATCAGAAAATGTTAATATTTATACAACTAGTTTAATAAGTTTTTCACGTAATTATTTGCTTATTTATTTAGCGTTAGTAATTGTTCCTGGCAACATTAATCTTTTATTTAACGATAATAAAGAATGTAACAATTTGATTTCAATAATATATTGACTGGATGAATTATTAAATACATTTCATACTGATTACAGAGCACACGTTTATCTTCTGCTTGGAACATTAGAATATAGAACATTAGGAGAGAACTAATTAGACTACCAGACTAAATTAAGAATTTTATAAACGACAAACGAGAATGTTATCGGCAACTAGTGGTCAAACTTGTCATTTTCCATGAGCCGAGAGAGTAGTGATTTAGCTGTAACAGATTTATGTAAGTCGCTGCATCAAAAATTATCTAAATCCACATCGGAGAACCCTCAACGACAGATATACATACTACATGAATATTTACTTATATATATACACACGTTGCAAATTAATATTTCCATACTATATCAAAACACCAAAACTACCGTTCTTAAACTATAAAAAAAGAAATAGAAAAAAAACAACCAATGTACTCTTCCCAAATAGTTGACTCATGTTTCTTATGCATTTAATGTTTAGCCAACTATGTGTCTGCCTTCGTTGAAACAAGTAAGAACAATATACTTTTCGTTAACGAAACAGTTAGAATGTTTTTTTTGTTACGTTCCATGACATGCGATATTACGTTGTTAATGAATAAAAAGAATCCGATGGAAGTAGGTAGTCGATTTGTAGATGACGTTTTTCTGTTTTATCGTTGGCTTTGGTTCATATTTAGACAGTCGATCGATATTCAACGTGAAGTAGAAACGGAGAACATAACAAGTGACACGACCGAAAAGTAGCTAAAAGTGCCCAACAAATTACTGCTCTGCTGCAAAAGTTTACGTCGCCGCTATACTACGGAATTCTCGAACACGATTCACGTATAATATACATATGCTGGTAAACGCAGTCAAATGTAAGAGTACGCCAATTTTCACATAAACGTTTGATGGCATCTGTGCACGTACCAATAATTGAACGCAGAAACTCTACCAGTGCAACGCTGAACGATCAACGTGGAAATGAATATAAATTTATTATTGCAATCATTTGCAAATTACAGTGGATAAAAGTTTACTCTTTTTCGTGCAAACCACTCTGGACAATACGAAAAGCTGTATAAGAATAAATATTTAAGAGTCCATCGAGAAGAAAAATGATCGATAAATGGAATATGCAATTAAACAAATTTCTGGCTGAAATTCAAACAGATTCGTTTCTTACGGTACTTATACTTTTTATCATGGATTATTTGGAATGATTATCGTCTTAAGAAAGCAAGATGGAAGAGATTTTCGTTCTCATGGACAGTTTCACAGAGAAATGTACCTCCTGTATTAGATATAATACAATAGATGTTTCAAAATTGAATATTTTAATTTGTTGCACTTCAATCTGCTGTTACATTCACATATACTAGAAACGTGTAAAAATATTTAGTATAAATATAAGTTTTTTAAGAACTTTATAAATAGTTTTAAAAGTTTTAGAAGTATTTATTGCTTGTACGTAAATGTTTTGAGAAATATATTGTGGAGCAGAAAGTAAATCATAGTCATTACCTTTTTAATACTTGTAATGTATTTTTAACAGCACTGATTATGTTAATATCATTGAATCTACATTCTGGACATTGTCCGTCAATGAAAAAGAAATTAAGTATATATTTAAAACTATATTTACCTAGAAAACGAAGAGACAATTAAATATAATAATTAGAAGACCAATTATCTATTATCTATTATAACTTTTTCTCTAGTGATACAAGTATCGTAGTAAAGTTGGGTTCCTTTATATTTGATTCACTTCTGAAATGTTATATGTGAATGTAAGTATAAATATTTTGGATCTGTTAAGAGAATTATATTCTATTATCTGGTGATCAGATGATACAATGTAAAATAATTATGTTGATTAATCATAGTGATTGTAATGTACTCGTATGTTTAAGCACGTAGTTTTTTAATATAGACAACTTATCTTGTACGATAAAAACACGACATACACACGCTGACTTTCGCTATTGTTTTTTTAATTAAAAGTTTCAAGAAATTAATAGCCTATTTCGTGAGTGCATTGTGCTTTTGATTACTTTACAAGATAGGCGTATTATTGATAGTAAAGAACAGTAAGAAGAAAATAAAAGTTGTACGATTCTCATAACGCTAGAGTAACAAGTATTTCGCAGATTAATAATTGTTCACAGATATATCTCGATTTGTAACTACGATTTCTGAAATGTTTCAGCTACGTATGATTATCACAGCTATAAGCGACAGCATTAATCAGGTCATGACGGTCGTACCAGGTGATTTCAAATATTTCTAAACGTAATCACCAGAGTAATTAGGCTAGCTACTCCGTTGACTGAGACTATTAGAATGTCCCAATACATTTGCTTGCAACTATGCAAATTGCAACAGTATTGTTCCATTTTGAATACGCTAGACAGATATTGCGATGTCCAAGTAGTCTTATTTAATCCTGAAACGATACGCGCTGATCATGGCTTCGACAGTTTAACGAACGAACGCGGGCTGCCAAAGTATTGTAATTGAAACATTTTTCAAAAGTCTTCCGCAGGGAAGGCCCATTTTTATCTTAATTGTTCGTGATGTATAAACGCGTTATTTACGAATATGTTTTCTGCTTAACAAAGTTACCAGAATTTCTTGTAATGCTGCGAGAACAAGATAATCTACACAGATTGGAAATGAGATTTGTTTAATGTTCAAACATGCATGCTTACTATTTTAGTTAATCGTTGATAAAATGTATTCGTTTACATTGGTGTTTTTAGCTACGGATGCTAAGTATTTTTAAGTACATTAACGCACGGATAATTATCGTTCGTATTGTGATTGCGTAAGGACAGCTGCATAGTCTACAGTGACAGAAACAGTAATGCGAGTGCAAGAGACCGAGGTATCAACTAAAGTATACTATAGTTTATTTAGGAGCCGTTGAACCTTTCGTTTTTTATTATTTACGATGTAATCGATCGAGATTTGAAAATTCCAAAAAATATATTTTATTGAAAAACTTCTCAAACCGGTGGAGTTGTAGCTATTTTTTTGAGGTAGATTTTTGGAAATATAAAAAAAAATACAAAAAAATATGACTGGAAGTGGATATAGTACAGATAAATAATCGATACAAGCTCGAATGGTAATTAAATTAATACCTTTTATTTCTAGAATACTTTTTCAGCTAAGATATCGCGCTTTCATCGATTCTTATTAAATACAAGATTAAAACTTTCACCTTCTCTACGGTTTTCATGTGAAAATATTCTGTCTGACACTTGAATCAAGCCGTACTGATTTATCGATTGAAGCTATGTACAATAAAGTTATTTAAAAATGGAAAATATGAGAATTTAGGGGATTGAAAATTGTGAAGAAAAATGATTTATACATGGAACATTACAACTATAGGAGTATAGAAAGTAATGTAATTATTCGTACGTTAATGGATTGTTAATTAATGTTATAGAAACAGGAAAATATGTGTCTCTGTTCAGAACACAAAGTTCGAAGTTATCTTCGGGGATGAAATCACTAGGGTTATTGTTTTCGAAATACATGTTTAGTTGCATTTGTGTGTTCTATGACGATCCTATATTATCTCGGAATTAATTAAATCAAAAAATACCGAAAGCATTTTCAAAATAAAAACATTTTCCGAATTTACAAACGTTCCAGGATCCCCGAAGAGATGAACCCCTTAACCGGCGAATAATTTTGTCATTACTCGTTAAAGCTGCCAGTTCATTTTTAAATAAGATACCCAGTGATCAGGTAATTTTGTTTAACCTTACGTGTGTTAAGGGGTTGATACAAATTTACCTGTAACCTAAACAAGCTATCGAAACGATAAAATAAATTAATCGACGTTGCGCTAACGTCAGAATTACAGTATACATGTACGCAATTATAGTATAGGATATAGATCGTTCGTGCTCAGAAATCAGGCTTAAATTAATCGTAATTCCGTATCGTGATAAAAGCTCGTGTAATTATAAGGTTCGCAATAATTAAGGTTCGCCAATAAAACTAAGTCAAATGAAAAGGGACCAAACGAGAAGCAATAATTTTTAATCACGAACGAAATTTCCGAAGAAGCAACGAATTCTCAAATATGTATTCATGTTTTCCAAAGTTCTCGTCCCGCGGAGGAGAGGAAATGACGAATGTATCGACATATTGTTTCTATGAGCATCTTAGGTACGTCATGCATTAATGCGAACTAGCGTGACTTGATTTGCATTTTGTACAATGTACGAACAACGCCGTCCCTTGTCCGCACTCTTCATCGTAATCATTTTCAAATACAACGTCTATTTGGGAAGTGACAAGTGACCATACGTTTGCGATATCTATCCGTTTGAAGACTGACCTCACCACCTAATTATAACGATCACACTTTCTCCACTTGTAACTAAACAGCTATCTATTAACACACGTTACAGTTAACGTAGCATTACTATATACCAATTAGAACGATAAGGCTCGCTGTATTGTTATATATTCCTTGTTGCAACCATCAGAGTACACGCAGGGTATATATTCTACATTCTACAGTTAAGAAGAGAAGCGTTCCTAACGACATTACAACACATGCAATAATGCTGTATACTGTACGCATCTAAACATGCGGCAAACTGATTTGCTTCTAGAGCTTAGTATTAAATCTATTGCTGTTTCGTGTGCCTTGATTCATTCTGCAAAATCCAACATGTTGAATTCGTCAGACTCACCGAGACTCTACAGTGCCGTCTGAAGCCTTATTAGCAATGGTAGCCGACAATGCTCAGCAAACGCAACAGTGTCCAGCTCGTGGAGAACAGCAAGCCGGCTGCAATAACGAGAAACGAACCGCGGAGGAATCCGCGAACGATATTTGCAAGCCGGCCAGCCAACCGAACGAAGAAGAGTGCGCGAAAAACCACGGCTGGAAAGGATTCAGCCTAAAGAGGCAGCTCAGCAAGGTCGATCTCAAAATAAAAAGTACTTTCTCGCCGGCTTTGGTGACGTCTCAGAATGGGGTACTTGTATGCTTTTTTTTCTATTCACTCAAATATACCTTCTATTAGACATTGCGGGATGCAAGGGGAGTTAATTGATCACTTCCGCCCGAAATATGCGCGCGTGCCTCAAGAAATTGAAACGGGTCACTCTCAAGGAAAGTTCGTCAGATACGATCTCGTATTCTATGGAACTGTTTAAAGTCTGATGTCGCGCGACGTCGAGGGATCTATCACGTTTCTTTTTTTTTTCTAGAATTTTTCATTGTATTTTATAAAAAGGAAATATTTAATAAGACGTAGCTGTAGTAGCTAGTAGAGAATAACGATAGTGAAAGCGATGAAATTATGAAGTTACTCAAGGAACCAATAATTTGATCACACGCTTTATTTTCCTAGCTGATTGCGAGGAAACAAACGGTACCGTAATTATTTTTATGAATATATGTCTGTATACGAGCTTCATAGAGCTTCATAGAATTAACGAAAATGGAATAGAAACGTAGGCTTTTTGAGAGCTTTCAGGCGCAACTTTTGTGTGTAGCTCGCCTGATAGACCGAAATGTAAAACTTTGCCGGAAAATGAACGACTCACTGATCCAAATTGCGTTTGGATATTTTTACAAAGAAGCTTAATATAGTATAATGTAATTTTCTGAACAGTAACCACTGATAGTATCGACAGCTTCGCTATCTGCGACTGCGTCAATGCAATTTTAATTATTTCCAGATGCAGAAGAATAATTATATTTTGTCGCTTTTTGAATATGTTTAAAAAGAAACTAAAGAATTGAGAATATTTGCGCTCAGCTAAGCTGAAAATTGCAAGCAACGGCTGTGCTATATCCGTAGCATAATAAGCGTCGCGTTATGTTACAAGGTATAGCGTTAATTTTCAGTCAACATTATTTAAAATTATTTTTATGCCCCGTAATGATATTGGTGTCTGGCAAACTTCCCTTGTCAGATTATATATTTGTTTCTGTTTATTCATGCGTTATTAGAAAAATTATTTAAACTGTCCGATGAAAGTAATATACTGCTTTATGCAGACATTGTTCATTCTTTCTGGCTGCAATTCAGTGTAAAATAGCAACAGTGCGTACGTATATTTTAGGAGGAGAAGTGACGCGATCTCCCTTGCATTCGAAACATTTCAAACTACAGCCATTATTTTGTTCAATTTTTTACTTTTGTTCGAACAACGTTAACTTGTTTGTCGAATACAATCGAAATTACCTTGTATGTTATTTCAAACACATTTTACACAACATAAACGACAGCGTTAAATGGAAGACGATTACACCACACGAACGAAATTTAAAAAATATTGCACACTTCTGGTTCGCGAGCTTCGTTTTACAAAACTAATACAATTTACTCTTTCATTGATTTGTTGAACTATTTCGACAACGTTGGCAAGCGGTGTGTAACAAGCAATGCGTTAATTATATTACAAAAATTGAAAAATTAAAAGAGGTCAATGAAACAAAAGTGTTTCCACCTTTGTTACATTGACAGCAGAACAAGTCAGAATTAAAGATATTCGATTAGTTTGAAATAACATTAAATAAAGACAATTAAATAAGGACAATCTAGACCAGGTATCTTGCAATGATAGTACAATTGAGGAAGATGAGCGATACTTCGTGAGAAAATCCATGGAAATGGCAAAGTAATATTCTCGGATACGCATTGTTACTCATACCTAAACGAAAAATTGACAAGATATCATGTTTGCATGTTTTTATTATAGAAATATACCAGTATGATATTTTGTTAAGTCTTTGTTTAAATATCACTAAAAATTTCAAAGTTACTTTGTGTTTACAATGATTCACAGCTTTGTAAATAAATCAACTCGACTACCTGCCCAACTCGTCTCCCTAAAAAGACGACGTCTGGCATACGAGAATCTGACTCTGCAGCTCCGATGCATCTTTCCACGAAAATCGCATCTTCCCTAATTGTCCTAGAATCGCAAAGACCTGTCCCTGTCGCGGTATTATGATAGTAATAATTACCAAAGAAGCTTGTTGCTTTCGACACCCGCTTCACGCGTCCTCCCGCTTGCTCGCACCCGAGGCGAGTGCAATCAGCCCGCTTCCTCGGGGGCGGCCGTGTACGTGGCTCTAACACAACAGCTTCGAAGTTCCGCGTGTTGGCGCTTTCTGCATCGCAAAAGTGACCATACGTTAACCCGAATCCGGCGGAAGTCGGAGCAGGTATGTACAAGTACCCCATTGTCAACAGGTAGGCACTGATAGTAGCAGTCAGAAATCTTCCGTTTTTTACTGTAACGTCAACGAATCCGCGAGTTCGTTGTCGCCGGTCGAAAGCGTGGACTCCGAGGAGTCCCCGGTGTCATCGGAGGGCTCGATACCGGGCCGTGAGAGCCCGTTGCACGACGAGAAGAAACGAGCGTCGGTCCAGGAGGCGGCAAAGAGCCCGGTGGCCGAGTCAGAGAACAACAACAGACCGAGAAACGAGAGCGTTCCGTCGACGACGAAGCAACCGTCGACGGCCGCCAGGCCAGTGAACCTAACATTGCCGGAGGCCGAGTCGAAACCGCCGCGGCTGAGGAAAATCGTGAAGATGAAACAAGTGAAACGGGAAGGTCGGTTGTTGTCCGTGCCGAATTTAAAGCTACCGAAAAACGATCCGACGATATGCGACCTCAGGTGCGAAGAGAACACGGCCCCCGAATCCTTCACCGGCAATCTAATAAGAAGATTCAGTAAGTGTTTAAAATTAGAGTAGAGGAGAGTCTGTGTTGTCCGTGTGCATTTAGAAACGTGATACGTGTTAGAGGTTTAATCGTAACAAGCGAATGCGGGTGTACGTGACATATGCGTGTGAGAGCGTGAGCGTGAGCATTCCGTGTCTACTAACGAAAAGCAAACAAAGCAAAAGCAAGCAAAGACAAAGCAGAAAAATAATGAAAGTAAAGCAAAGCAAAGCAATGACTTTTCCTTTGACCGCGTGCCGATTCTCACACTTTACGCTGCGAGGAGAAAGGACGATATGCCTCCGCGTCGATCAGAGAGGACGTGTGTTGTCACGAGGACTAGATTTAACCTTAGAGAAAGAGCTCGGCCTACGTTTGTTCCGACTGTGCTTCTATCTTTTTCTTTGATTTTGAACACCAAAGCCTAGGATGCTCGTAGATACATGTAACTTTAACCGTACTAGAGGTATACGTCAGATATAACAGTGTCTATATATATATATATATATATATGCATATATGTATATATACATGTACGCGAACGAGAAAGCTTACGCTATGATATGTCATCAGGATCAAAGGTTTATGTGAAACGTGATTGACTTTGCTCCATAAGGTGCGACCGTGTAACTGTGGCGCCTTTTAGAGAACACAGTACTCCGCCGTGTCTTCGATCTCGGACAGACAAAAACGACTATCGCGGGTGCGACACGATCGCCGTCATTCACGGAACTTGTTTCGCTGAGAAAAGATTAAGCTCAAAAAATACGATATAGAACACGGCTTTGGTACGTCACGCAGATGCGTGGCAGAAACGAATCACACGGATAGACCAAGATTGTATATGCGTTCGAATACGTGAAATGACTCGTTCTTGACGACCGACCAGCTCACATAAATCTGAGAACAGACACGAGATACAGAAGCTTGCGAAAGTAAAGCCAGTTGCAGTGCTATACCCCAAAGCTTTCTGTTTGAATTGGTTAGACTAACTCTAGTGACAATGCATGACCGATGTTCAAACTTTACCCACGTAGGAATACCATGGTTTCTTTTATTTTGTGCTACCGCACACCCCTTGGATTACTGTAGACCCCTCACTCCCATCCCCCCACTTTCACCCCCATCACCGCGGAGCATGTTCCATTTTTACAGTAGTCCCCGCTTAATAGACGCACTTGTGTCTCATTTCACGTTCGCGAACATTCCCACGAATCGATTTTTAACGGATTTGGGAGCTAGGGATCCTGATTGTTCGATTTCGAAGTTAACATTTCTAAATAAATTAATTATTGTCGTAAATACCGTTGCCCATTTTTGTCGTTGGTCACGAGAATATTCAATGGAATACTCAAGATCCGAGTGTTAGGTTTACTGTTTAACTGTTCGTTTTAATAATATTATGCAGGAGAGATTTCAAGGGAAACTTAATTTTTTCTAATGAATCATAAAGTGAAATTTCGGAACTGTTTTGTGAAACATTACGCAGAATTGTACACGTTTCAAACGTTATTTAATGTTAAAGATGCCCATACTAACGCATGTTATGGGAACAAGCATGTCAGATATTTTACCACCGCACCACCGTACCTAGATCGAACGATTTGCAATTATTATAACTCTAGCAGCGTGTTGATATTCGATAAAACGTTTGAAACCGAGTAATAAAATCTGTTAAAGAACGATTAAGATCACTTTGAAATCTCCTCTATGCCAAAATTGTTAATATTAAGAGAACATTTTCGGCATCGTATTAACATTATTTTTTCAATTTTACTTTGTCTTATTTTGCAAACGCAGCTTTCCTAAATTATATGAATTATATAATATAATAAATTACTATAGATATTAATTTACGTTCCCAATATATCTGACAGTAATACAATATTAATTGTTCATAGCTTCGATATAATCGAGCATTTAACGTAGCAAAAATTGGTCCCAGTTGAAATCGAACAATTTACGTGGTCCTTTTGTTAGAATTTCTTTCTGCCGTCCTCAATGCACTGAGAAAGAGAACAATGCGAAGGAAGATAACGGGTCGCAATTCCCAAAATAGCTGCATTCCTCGATAATAATAGCGAGACGCTCCTGGATGTGTCTATTAAGCGGGTATTGTTGTATCTTTCTTTTCAAGCAACCGATAAAAATATGGCTATCAAATCCAATGAGATCACGTTTCGATCTAACATTTCTCCATTCGAAGATAGATACATTGTCATCGTCTTCTTTTCATTCTTATCTGTTCATTGAACAATAACAACGCAGCTTTCAACACTTCTGTGTACAACATTCACAACTCAATACGTGACATTGGTAATGCGATGGGGAGTGAAAATATCCTAGGCTTGTTAATGTTTTATTTAATACTTGGGGATTTAAAGATTCTTTTTAACAATTCTGAAATATGCATTCTCATTGTTTCTGTTAAAGATGTCATAATATTTATGAAACAAGAACACGTTCATTTATTTCGTAGATTAACAAAGCAAACGAGTCGAAGTAAACATTCTAATGAGAATAATCAATATATTGCCGATGTTGTAAATTGTTTACAGGGATTATAGTAGATTGAATACAGAGTTGAATAAACTATTTGTAAATATTTGAATGACAACTTAAACATAAACATATGAAATCTACTTTTGGGGAAACTAGTTCTTAATGAGTCTAACAAATGTATTTTAGATCGTATATATAATTGTTTTTGAAACAGTTAATTTTTATATAGTTTACTATGACAGCTTGGTTGAAAACGATTTCTTAAAATAATCAAATTCTTTGAGAATTTTGTTTTGTTGTAATATATCTTTAAATTTGCAAGTTCTAATTTTTAATCAGATATTTCAATAAGGGAATCGAATGATTTTCTATTAATTTCAGTATTAAATACAACATTCAAAAGCGCCACGTTACTTTCACGACCCACCGCGCCTAAAATAACACTGTTTTAATCTAATATCGATTAAACCAAACGTTTCACGCAGCGTAAAATCTCAAGCGTAGCGACGTGCCAAATCTTTAAATTACACGAATCCGCAAAATCATCTAATGGCTCTAAACATATCCGCGACAAATAATTAATAAGAACGTTCACACGACATCATGCCATTGATCTAAATCGATTAAGACGCGCGGCTAAAAATTCGCTAACGATTCGCCAAGAAAATCGTAACAAGCATTTCCAATAATTACACTTTAGCGGGAAAAGATTCTAAACACGTTTCTTTGAGATTCTAAACACATCAATTCTTTCGTTTTTTCGTTCGCTCGGATCTAGACAGTTTTTGTTCGTGCAGGATAACGTGTAACTCGATTCGAAATGTCCAGAAGCCCGAAATAACGTAAACCAAAACCGAGGAGACGATTAATAAATCATTCGTAACGGCGCAGTGATCTCAAGTTATGTGGAATAATTGAATTTCCTTCGTTGATGGTAAATGTAGAGTCTAATATAAGAGTCAGTCAATCGGTTCTGCTTCTCTTTTCCAGGGAATTATGTTTTAAGGAGTTCTCAAACGATCTATGAAACTTCTAAACATCTTCCCTCAAGACTCCGAGGAACGCGGACAGAAATTGTCCGCAAGATAATCGATCTTGTACACATAGGTTTTCATGTTGTGCTCAGAGGATGCGTAGACTCTCGACGACGTTAGAACCTAACGTCTCCCAATTAAGCTTCCCTCGAATCCAAATATTCTTAGCTCGGAAGGTGTTGGTGCAAGGTATCGAGCTGAAACATGAAAATCTGCGCGCATGTTTATGCTCGTCATGGTTTATCGACAGCATATTCTGTCTTGGTGATTCAACGACGGATTAATGGGACGCACGATGACACATATGTCTTGTCGTATACGAAACTCGGAAAAGAATGTTACTGAAACGTGGCGAATATATAGGGTGCTCCAAGAATGTTTAGCAATCCGGAAACTGGGGGGTTCCAGAGGTCATTCGAAGCAAGTTTTTCCTTTACAAAACTTTTCTCCGAGGCACCGTTAACGAGTTATTAACGGAAAACAGTGACCAATGATCTCGTCTTTCATTGTTCACTGTTTTTCGTTAATAAATTGTAAACAAAGCCGCGGATTGCATTTGCGCCAAGGAAAAAGTTACTTGAAATGATCTCGGGAACTTCCCCTTTCCCGATTGCGAGTGTCTTTTGGGACACCCTATATAACTGTTCCGACAGTTCTCGAATTAAACATAATAATTGTTCTTGATATTTTTATTTGTTATCTATGGATTTTTAATCGTTTAATGCGCTCCAACGGTGAACAAATTAACTGACAGTCTGAACTTGAAATTGAAAATTCTATTCCACGTTTAGAATTACAGAAATTTAGGGGAAAACGTCATCAGTAACTTGCAGGAGAAATTTAGATTGGAAAGAGATGGGAAGAGTTGATCTATTTTTGGCTGACTTAGGTAATGATGATGTTCCAGCGTTAGGTTACGAGATAAACGGCTATTTAAGAGTTTCCAACCCTTTGGACTCGCCATTAGAAATTATTATATCACAATTCGAAATAAATTGAACATTATCAAACTCGTTTATATTTAAAGAAACTATCAGAAGTGTAACATAATATTGGTATAAAAAAAACTATTTTGGAAGATATTCTTGATTTACAATATTAGTAACTAACAATCCGATTACGTTGGACAGATAAGGAATAAAAATGTTGGAAGCAATTGTTATGTTTGATTGCGAAATACCGACGGAGGTTTAACCTTCACCAAACATTTCTTGTACTACATCTTGTAACTATATATGTATCCTTTGTATTGCGATACTTCATCGATGCATATACAGCTTGTACCCCACATGCCTTGTTCGTTTCTAGAGAACTACCTGTATTGATAACAGCATCTGTATATTTAAACTAGCCACACCTACGACTATTTGGAATGCGTAGTGTACGTATAGTCGAACTGTACATTATTATCCGCATCTGTTTTCTTGACGTCCATATGTGTGGATTTCATTTCGACATATTCTTTTCTCATATATATATTGTATATATGTATACTTATATATGTATGTATATATATTTCTATTATATATATATATTTTTTATATGTATATATATATTTATAGATATATGTGTACATACATATAGAAACTCCTGCCATTCTTTGTAATTTGGTCCCCTCGTTCTGCGATGCCGAAATACTCCTTCAAATGTACACCTCAAGAGATACTTGCAAACTCGATAAGTTTCTTCAGTCGATCCAAAAGAAAAAAAGCGAAAAGAAAAGTCGAAAAAAAATAAGAAAAAAGAATGATACGAAAGTACCAAAACCAATAAGTTACCCTTCAGCATAATGTCAATCTGTTAATTGAATTGTGAAGAGATTCTACTTTAACGCTTTTTCAGGTTCAAATCAGTTTTGCGGTCTTCCCCGACAGCAAGGTTGATTCAGGTAAAGACAAGGTTTTTCATATTTTGACAGTTGTTTTATCACCGAGAGAAAAGTATATTTGTTACACACGAGAGTTTACACGGTTTACCTAGGTAACGTTCAAGCATCCGAATCTGTTCTTTTTTTTCGAGTATGTTTTTCCTAGCAGATCATTCGATCACGATAGCTCCAGTGCAGAATATATCTATATATCTATATATCTATATATATATATATCTATATATAGCTATATATATATTGTTAACAGTGTCGACATACCCATGACCGTCCCAACTTCCCGTGTATATTTATTATACGTATACTGTATATTGTCGCTTTGAATTCTGGTATGTGTTTTATTGAAAGTACAGTACTGTATCATAGGATTCGTTATCTTGACACCTTTCTCTCGGTACAACATCGCTTTCAAAGCTTGTGGACATTTTTTTCATGATTTGCACGCAATAGCAATAGCAATAATAATAACACGGATGGTCACGGCATCATCAATGACAACAGGACGTGATGTTACGAATATACGGTAGGCCCACGGAAACGCATCCGAATGCTTTCAAAAGCTGTGTTTAATGTTGGCTAAAAGAGCAAGTTACAGACAGAACTTCAAGGTACTTTTATTACAACAGTATTGTATACTAATATTCATATTGTACATGTCAGGCTCGAAGAACACTCTACGATGTATATGTTCTATTCCGAATGTCTATGGTTTTCAGAATCATCGATCATACGAAGATTGCAACAGTGTTGGACTAAATAGCTAGAACATGGTTACTCGATTTATTTTAATTTCATCATTGTTTTTGTTCAAAGAATTTTCCTGTTGGAAATGTTTCTGTTACATTATTTTCTCATACAGTGTATTGTTTCCATTTTTCCAATGTCTGAACGCGGACAGTTTCTACCGTGTGCAAAACAAATACTCTCGAATACATTGACACGGACTAATGCATTAAAAAATACATTTGAAAAAATACAGCACTGTTTTCTTATCAGTAAATGCAAAAGTAGTGCAATAATATTCGCGAATTCATGTATTGTCTCCACAGTTTTCTATTCCATTTAACAATGTCCGTCATGAGTTTGTTTGGTCCGCAATTTATCAGGGTATTTTCGTGTCAATGTCTTCAACAGATCTTCTTCTTATAAAATGCCCAATTTTTTACTAAAAATCCTGCATCGCGTCAATCGAAAGTAGCATCTACTTTTACGGAGTTTCTAACGTCAGTGGCTAATTAGAGTTCGACGATGTCCGATGGATCATGATAAGGGTTTTTGTTATTTTTCCAACACGCCTATACGGGGTTTCTACAGTCTACACTCTCTCAGAAACTAGTCGACGATTACTTTCGATACTGCACGCGCCTAATTACGACACTCGTACATTACTACTGTAATCAAAGGATTTTGAGGCGCACGGCGTAACTACGTTTCCTTTTTTGGGAACATTAAACCTCTCTTGTTCGAAAGCGTTCGAGTATATTCACGAACCATTATACCCTTTTCTTTCTTCGATGTGACAACCGTCCGAGATACTTTATACAAATACATACATTCCAGAAACAGTTGTAATGAAACGATTCACTTAGTTTTAATGGCTGACAGAGCGCTTTATCAGTTAAGTTTTTCGAATTTCTTTCTGAATATTGACTGACTGCTATAAAAAGACTCTGCATAACACGCGTTGATATTCCACATAGCAAAATTATTAGGTATTGCGACGAGAAGAGAAAGTACAATACCTTTTTTTACCACTGACGAGTTAATCTTCTTTTCTCCAGCACGAAGCATTCCTTACATAAATGTAGATGCAGACAGGAACCGCTGTACCTTTAACCCTTCGGAATGATCCAGGAGTGATCGAGGGTGACGGTGTCGAAAGCTCCGGTTGATAATTTCCGCCGCCGTGCTGTCGAGCACACGAACGAAATTTAATACGATTTACTTTTATTCGATTTCATTTTCAAGGGATGGAGAGTCTCTAAGCGTCTTCGCTCCACGAACGAAGATCTTTAGCTTCGTAAACGTTAAACAAATCGGCGATACGATAATAGTACAGAAAACCATGCAAGTATAAGATTTCGAATGTGCTAAAGGAAGTTGAGGGTGAGTAACAGAAGCTGGCAGCGTTAGTGGGGATGGAGATAGACATTTTGTCGAAACGCCGTTTTCATGTGTACAAACAAAGTGGCTTTAACTAACTATACACGTACAGAGAATACGATAACTACAGCTCACGAAAAAAGAAAAGAAAAAGTAACTGTAACTTTTACTCGAATGTTTACAGTCAGCTGGTTTTAACAGCTTCAGAAATCATAATCGTGTTTGGCTAAATGACGATGGAAACAAACATACATAGGCGAACAATACCGATACGATCGCGTGATCCATTCTGAAAATAATTTTAAGGATGAGCTGCTGAATCGTGTTTCAATGGTACAGTGTATCCGAGCTTGAGCTGGTCCAACTATTATCCCTTAACGTAACGAAGATACGGAAAACATGTGCGAAGATTACACGGTGCAAGGAGACGAACTTTCTAGTGCTGGCGAGTTTCATTTTGCATTATCGATTTAAGAGACTTAGAGCTTCGATTAACTAACTGTGCTGTGCCTTACGAATCTCCTCGATTAGTAAACAAACTAAACTAAAAATATTTTCTACAGAAAGATGCGACAAATTCAAATTACAATCTGCGAATATATTACACAATAAGAGAACAAAATGTCCTGTGTAGAAACGACTTTATAGATTGCTGTGACAACTCGGGAATGCACTGTCTCTTAAATAAATAATTGAAGATTGCCAGCACAAACGCGTTTGCCAGCCGACACCGTGTAACGCGCGTTTCCGTATCTTGGCTGCTGCGAGGGAGAAGGATAATCGCTGGTGGAGCAGGGAGACACTGTACGATAGAATTTCAGTTTGAACCGAAAAGATTGACTCTCTCCACATTTGATCTGTCGCTCATTTGTAGATGAACGGGATGTGCATGTTGCCGGTAGCGCGACGAGGTACGGTGGTCGTTGGTGGTAGTGGTTGCGGTGAAAGAGGTGACAACGCCGATAATAATAGCTGTAGCCCCTGTGGTTCGACTGGTGACGGTGGTTGCAATAATGAGAGCGGTAGCGATGTCTGCGCTCCTCGATCGGGTACTCGAAACACTCTAAGTAGCGGGGATGACGATATCAGTGGGTCTAATGCGAATCCTCGGAAATCCCTAACCGTAGAGCCACGTCAGTCTCGTGCTCAGGGTATAAGAAAACTCCAGAAGTGTCTGAGTACCACTACCAACCATTACGAGGTGGATCCCTCGTCGTTGAACAACTTTCCAACGGCTTCGCTATTCTCTGGTCACCGTAGCACCGAGATGCGAAGCTATTCGTCGATCGCTCCGCAAGCTTCTTTGAGCTACCAGAATATCCTCTCCAACACCAGACAGTATAACAGTTTCGGTAGTATCACTGAACGCAATTAATCACTTTTATGCAATCTATTACCTATATACTAAAATTCTGTAGACCGTCAGATTTTGTTTCTATGTTACTGAATGAGACAAGTCTATATTCCTCTTCTAAGTGCTTTGTTTTCTTCGTTTCGTTGTTGGTTTGATTTTATACTGTCAATAGAGCGATTCTTCTACGATAGGCTACGCGCGATCGATGGAGACCAGAATATCTTGAACGGCGTTCTGTTCATTATTTATTATCGTACGCTACAGGGTGTCCGAGAAATTGTGGTACCAACGTGACCGAGTGCCACCTTAACACAACCTTGACATGATACGAACGCGACAAACCGTGCGGTAAATTGCGGGAAGAAAGCGAACTTAATTGTAAATGTTCCAGGTTCGAAAACGGCTATAGATTAACTCGCATCCGGTGATTTAACTAGACATGAAATTT
The DNA here is from genome assembly GCA_028455555.1 of Augochlorella aurata. NCBI lineage: Eukaryota > Metazoa > Arthropoda > Insecta > Hymenoptera > Halictidae > Augochlorella > Augochlorella aurata. Next base: position 4,263,564 of record CM052151.1, on the reverse strand, counting down.
TTATTTTTCAGCAACCGTTTGGTGTCGACGGTGACATCGTGCGATCAAGTTAATTTTTTGTAAGTGGAGTCGTTCGTTCTGTTTCAAGGACATCTTCTCTCCCCCTCTCTCTCTGTCTCTCTTCCAAACAACAACGTATGATATTAAATACGCGCGATAGTAGTCCACCATTTGACGAGTGAAGTGACCACGCATAGGCAAACCTATCGACGATGAAACATGCACGAATGAGTTGTCCATGCTGCAACAGCTTTCAATCTTTTCCAGAAGGAGAACGGTTCTCGGTCTCCGCCAACTGATCTATTTTTGCGATCAGAACGATCACGTAGTGTCCTGGAACAAACGGGAACGTCGCATACGAGAAGTAGACTGCACAGTCCGTAGCGAAACACATGCACAATATTCTCACGTTTGAAATCATTTCTCTGGACAGTTGCGCGGCTAATCGTGTTCCATATTTTTCCGATACGGTGTCGCTCTCTTGCTCCACAATTTCCCGGATACCTTCTTTGTTTCGGTCAATGTATCCGCGCGACAAAGAAATTAACATTTGGAAATATTCGGAAATCCTTTGCGTACGTTTTCGATGAAAAGAATATCGATCGAAGTAACGATTGAACCCAGTTGCCAAATAACAGGTAGCCTTCGTGATTTTTAGTTGAACGATTCAGAAATTACGAAAGGAAGTTTGTAAAAATAAATAAAATAAGTCGTTGAGAAATTGGAGATAAAAACGTTTTGTCGCGTGAAACGAGGAAAGAATAGTAAGCTCGGTAAACGCTGTTTTCAAGATTGGTCCTCCGTTATCTCGTATCCTTTCCCGCTGTGTCTGATTGATAAATACTGTCTGGTCTTTGCTGAGTGTCGATCCGTACCTTCGGCAGAATTTACTTCTCTGCATCGCATCTTTGTTTCTTAATGATCTTGCTCACTCGCTCTTGATCAAACCACTTTTCTCCAAGACTACACGGAAATAGCACATCATCTAACTTGCGTGATTTCTAGTTCTCACTCTGCACATTCGATCAAGATTACTCTACCGCGTTCTCTTCGACTTTTCCTCTATCTGCCTTATTATTTCAGTTGACTATTTTTCTCTAATAGATGTGGCCTAACGATACATTTGAACTAACTTATTGGCTGGGTGTACGATGTATGGAATACCGGATATGCAGGATCTTAATGAGGATCGGTCACGTTCGTTCAAGATCGATTCCATCGCAGTGGAAACCATTTACGATGGTCCCCTTTTTTAACACCTGCTGGTCGGACTAACTTTGCTAACACCTGTTTCGTAAAGATTCAATTTCTCGTCCGACGATAGTTATTTTTTATAGTCTGTAGGGAAAAGCGCGAGGGTAATTACACTAATTCATCCGGGAAATTTGACAATAAATTTTGGAATTTTCTTTAATTATCTTATTATTATAAATTTTCTATTTTAAATTATAATTTTCTTTCTAAAACGAAACTGTTTATCGTAATCCAGTCTGCGCAGATATCGTGAATTTCTAGTACACGCTGTATTCAATTCTTGAATTTATTATTTTTGTTTAAATTACATTATTTGATTCACTCATTACGGTAGAATGATCTATAAATCATCTTTACGATTTCGATACAGACGACAGAATGGATTTTGTTATTTATATCGACTCGGTTTCTGCAATTTTACTGAGCAATTTTAGAGAATTTAAACATCGCGAAATATTTTCTTGATCTCTGTAAAGAATCGATCCTAAGCGAATATACTTTGATCTTCATCAAAATCTTGCGTAGACGTGCGCGCACGTGCGTGTATGTATACGAAACGAATACGAAAACATTTAGACAGTTCGAGGATGTTAAAGAATGCCTTTTAGTGAAAAATGCATACACATATATTACTGCTACCGAAATTTCGTTTCTTTCTATAGAGTGTGAATTGTCTGTGCTCTCATTTTGACTCTATATATATTTTTCAGTTCTGGAATCAGGTCATCCTTTATGTTCGAGCTTTGAAGTGTCTCTGAGAGTGTGGGATGTGTCGAACTTGCAATAATTTTAGTAACGTTTCATAGTTGCAGCTAATGTTCCCATCGAAAGAAATCTAACGATCTAATTACTTATTACATCACGTGTCTGGTATTCGAACAGTGTAGTATTCTGTGCAAGCTTTTTCGAATTAATTGCCACGTGTTAAGGTTATTCCAATCTCCAAATCTACACACTCGGACGAAAAGATAATACACACGTGTCATTTCAATTCTTCCGTTTCTATCGCCCTCCTCCACTATGAATACTTGACATCGAGCATAAAACTAGCGACACGGAACAATCCTTCATCAAAATTTGCCGTTTAACGTTATAAATAAATCACGATTCCCGTAGCATTTGTACATAACTTTGTATATAATTCGTTGCTTAATTAGACTCTAGTTCCACGATCAATTTCTTATTCATATGCAGCGGATTTTTATAAAATATCATCATAGAAAATTTTTAGAAATCTCTGAGATAATAATTTTAACGATGCTTAGGAATTCTTGTGTTAATTGCAAATTGTTTCAACGAATAATGAAACTTGGCAACCCTCGGTTGCTTGAATACTTTCAGAATAAATTTCAGAATAAATCTTGCTGAATAAATGTTTTTGTATTTACTGGTACAAATAAATATTTGACAGATATACGCTTGAAAATAAAATCAGTCGATTTCGAATCTTGTCACGAAGGGTTTGTATCTTTGTAGAGAAATTAAGAAACGCGTGTAAACGACCGACGTCTTCCAATCACCTCGAGAACGGTTATTTTTCTGTTCTTAGCTGTTTTAAAAATGCACAGTATTCCCTCCTTATGATCACGCTTCGCTGAACCTTTCTCTGATAGCGTTGCCGTCCCCATCACTCGTTGCGCTAGTTAACAACAAAGTAGTTTTCAGCGATGAATCCAAGCATGGAGCGATCGTATAATTACTTTTCTGCTTTGAACCATTTATTAGCCACGCTGATTACTCGAATCCAAGTGGGTCTTGTCAATTGCACTAGTTAACAACAGGCTGGCTCGTCTTTTCGATTTTTACTTGATCCCATACAGTGAGTCTAAGACTTATGAAAATGTAAAAATAGATGGTATAATTAAATTGAAACGGAACGCCTCGAGCCTTCGAAAATTCCAGCGCAATCTTGATTAGCCTTGTGAAATTAGCCATATTTCTTTTCCGCTGTCGATAAAAGAAGGGGAATAATTAGAGTTACGTTCTCATTCGATATACCATGTTTACTGTTCTCCGTCGTCACGGTCCCAGTACCAGAGCATGAGATTACAGGAAAGGAATACTGTAGCACGTTCATGTTACTCGAGACGCTCTGTGTATGTTAATCAAATTTTCGGACTTCCCCCTCAAAAACGAAGCAACTCTTCTCAAACAACTAAACGCAATCGTGCAATCCTTTTCTTTCGATTACACATTACATCAAATGTTGTGTAATTAAGTGGTTGAAAACTGCATCGAAAGCGTTCTAACTAAAGTGGAAAGACGCTTTGCGTCGTAGCAATCGAAACGCTGCTCTCACATTTCATATTTTCGTTACAATTGTTTAAAGAAATTTTTGAACAGCAGTTATACAACATTGTCCTGTATCGTTCACTGAATTTAAAGGACCCACGAGCTCTCGGTCAAAAGCACACACGCCTCTATTAGTCCGAGTGTGTACCGATAAGGGAGTGATGATTTGAAATTAGGTTCTACCGTCCGAGGACTTTGATATGCAATTTTATGAACCACGCGAGATCGAAAATCGCAAGCGTAAATAACCGAACGGGTCTCTCTTACCAATTTCAGACGTAGAGATACTCGAGAACGAGATTTACCGCCGACAGTACGTTCACGCGTAAAACCATAACGCGTATAGGCGAGAGACCGTGCCGTGTGCTGCTTTACAATATAATGTTCAACCAATTCCCGCCAATCGAATTAATAAACACCGTATTATTTGCTCTGCGGCGATCTCAAACGAACTTCTCTGAAATCTAAAATCAGTTCATCCGATCGACTTGATGAATGCTGAATTGAATGAAAGATTTTATTCTGTGAACTATCCTCTCAAGGGAGATACTAGTCGTCATAGTCGTTGTTGTTGCTGTCGCTGTTATTATTATTATTGTTGTTGTTGTTGTTGTTATTGTTGCTGTTAATGTTGTCGATGTGATTATTGTTGTTCTTGACATTGTTGCTATTAACACGATACACTTGTTGATCGTTTTCTTTCACACTCTGACCGACTCTCTCAGCGCAATCCTCTCTCGTTAATTCATTCGATAAGAACGCTACGTGTCAGAGATGTGTATTACGATAGATGTTGCATGCCCGTTCAACACATAATCCTCGACTACCGCCCGTTCAATATTTAATGTTACATTTATTGTTGGGATTGCTGGTCGGGTAGACAAATATGACAGTTCGTTTCAACGATCAAGGAGCTCGAGCATGTCGTCGCTCGAGAACATCACCACCGAAACCATCAGCTGCCTTACGTTCGCAGATTCCTACACGAAGAAAACTGGTACGTCCAATCCTGTTCTTTTCATTTTTATTACACATTTATTATATTTATATTTCTTCATTTATATAATCCTTTCTCAAAGTCTCCTTTTAGCCCAACCCGTTCAAACGATCGTTGTTACTACACAAGCTTCTCTCGATTTTTCAGATACCTGTCCGGTGCCAACACTCTGGGTCGGTACATCGTTAGGATCCATACAAACGGTGATATTTAACACGCCAGCTCGTGCAGACCGACACGCTCATCCAGTCATCGTTTCTACGTGCAGTAAGTGCCTCCCCCTTTTTATTATACGAATTATCTTTTTACCATTTTTTTTACTATATGTTCTCTTTATTTGTTACAGATGGATCTACTTTTAAGCTAAAGGGGTGTATTTTATCGATAGCCTTCCTAGACTGCACTGGTTGCCTGATTCCATATTCGTTCGAGTCCTGGAAAGACGACAGTGCCGATGGCAAAGATCGTAACAGTACGTTTCGTTGTCTATTTATTTATAAAACACAATGTTTTATCGATGAAGTAGTAACCATAACTTGCCACTACTTTGCATTATAAATTTAATTTCATTGCAACTTCGACTGATTCCTTATTAAAGAGAACCAAGGCAAATGTACAAATGCTCGGATGTCACCGTCGATGACTACCCAGGCAGCTGCAGGAGACGGCTTCGAGGATCGTCAATTCGTCGTATTAGTGTCTGAGAAGCAAGCGAGGGTTTTGGCGTTGCCATCGCAAAATTGTCTGTACAGGCAGCAATTGGCGGAAACTCACATTGTGATTAAAGCAGATATTACCACTATAAAGGGTCAGTCGAATGAGATTTTAATATTTTGTAATATTTTTTTAGTAACGATAGCGAATACAGAGTAGATTGATTTTAATCATAGATGCTCTTGAACTCGTTTGGACTTAAATGCAAGAATTAGAATACAGAAAATCCTCCCAAATTGTCTCTCAGCTTGGAAACAAAAGTGGACAATTAGGGAAGAGGAGATGCGATTATTCGAGTCTCGCCATTTTTGTTTCTCAGCTGGCGGACAATTTGGGAGAATTTATTGTAACAGGAAAAGGGTAATATTGTTTTTCTTTTCTCCAGATAATGTTTGCCTGGTATGCTACGTTTCAAATGGGCACATAGCTACGTATAGTCTACCGAGTCTGAGGCCGCTGATAGATGTCGATTTCCTGCCTCTGATAGATTTAAGGTAAGACAAATAATGATCTCATCAAATTAGCTTCCATAGCGTTTAACGAGGCAGATAATAATTATATTTGCACACGGTATATAATAATGCACTAAATGCTATTGCAACGATGCAACACTGCAACACTTTATATATTATCGCTAACAGTAGTGTAAAATTCGCATTTAATACTAACATGAGTACGTTTATTATCGACACTTTTTAAGCCAGCTGTTTTCGAAATGCAGTATAGAAGAAATTCTGATTCTTAAGTGAACATTCTTAACCTGTTAATCGGAATTTTCTGACAAACAAATGGGAAAACGAGAATTGCAAAGAATGTCGATCGATGCAAAAAAACGAGTTACGTCGTTAACTCCTGGTTAACAGGTTAAAATTGTTGTGGATACTTAATTAATTCATTGCAAAGATTTTGATAATGTAAATAAAATCATTTTTCATTAACAATTTATATTTCTGCGTTCATATGATACTAAAAATGTTATGGTTCTCGTAGACCTGGTAAAAAATGTCTGATCAATCATATAGACGCTATCGTTTAATTTAATAAAATTTAACATAATAAAATATCCACACTGGAATATTATTAACATATATATATTATACAATGTATAAACATTGTACTTGCAATGATCGTGTTAATTTGTTTGATGAGATACTTTGTACCAGGTGTAATAGCAATTAAAATCTAACAGTATTGCTGCGTGGAAACTTTTCAAGTCATTCTAACAACTAATTATTCTACTTTGATATAATAAGTATAAAATGTATAATACGTTACTTATACACGACATGTGTACAGTTTAATCTTTCCATTCGTTTATGTTCGACTACAGTTCGCGGTAGTTTAGAGAATTGACGCAATTTTAAAAATGTATATAACTTTCATTTAAATAATCGTTAAATTCGAAGATAATTACGTGGAAAGATTCGAACATCACATTTTGCATCTAGCGATAATTTTGTCTCTGAAGAGAATATTTAATCACGAGTATTTTCGCCTAGCATATCGAGCAAAATAATTTGTTTCTTAGAAACTACGTTTGATTTGGCCCTTTATACACGTATATCTCATTGTGTTCGTACTTTCTCGTGTCTTGTGTCTTATACTATTCGCATTGGACGCACAGTTTCTCTTTTAACACGTTAACTATGCTCGTTTCTGATATGCATACCAGCACGTGTTATAACACAGTAATATACTAAATAACGTTTTGATTTTTAAATATGTTCACGAGACATGGCTAATGTCTTACTACATGGATAATTAATATCATTATGGTACAGTCCCAGTGAGCATTAACACTGCTCAAAAAAATGTTCACTCTTTTTTATATTTTGATAGTCAATGGACGATTCCCACCATTCTCAATTTTAACGAGAAGAACAAGTGAAATTTTCAAATATTTAATCAGAGCATCCGACAGTTTTTTCAAAATTAAATTTCTACAAATCTAGATCGCACATCTGTGCCCTGAGAAAATGCAGTAGAAACGGGGGACCGTTGAGTAGTCAATACCTATAGTCTTTATATGATAACGAGGCATCTTTGGCTTCCGTTTCCCCTTTTACTAGCTGTCCCACCCCCGCAGATATCGGTCGCTAGCTGATCTTCGTCGTCGGTTTCGGCCTAAAAATATACTTAAATGCCTGTGTACATTTGTACGTTAAAAACCATGGATACACATTAGTGTATTATAGCATGCTCCACCTTTATCCTAGCACTATAATGCACCATACAAAATTTCTTATATAGTTGGTTGCGTCAATGAAAAATCTTCTACATTGAATGGTCACTCCTACATTTTTGATAATGTTCAGTGTGTACCTACAGGTGTCAAAGTGTCATACACATAGAATAATAAGAATACTCACACCCCGATTAGAAGATACATTAGAAACACTGTTATGTATCGCATTACTTTGTTTTTATTTTTTATATGTGAACATTATATTCAACGCACAAACCAATAGTGTAAAAAATATATAATTTTCATTATTATTCACCACTAAGCGTCAACACAGAAATTAATATTATTCGAAAGGAATGTTCCAAATTTTTTGCATAATTACAATATATTTATATAAGCCTATTAAAATTTTCTCGGTAAGAATATTAAATCGTACGTAATATCTTTCGCAAAATAATTATTTATATGCAATAAGTACGCGTGTTTTGTGAAATAATAAAATTAGTATTTGAACATTTGATAGACTAACATTCTTCTATTATTCATATTTATCGCCAGTAGGCTTAAGGTCAGCTTAAGGTAGTTTATCTTAAATTACATTTTTATATAACTCTCTTCATTTTTTATTATATTTATTTAGATATTAATCCTTTTAAATCATATTTTAGTTCGTATTTCTCTAATTCCAGCATTAGTTTGTTGTGCAAATTGATTCTTATCGCATTCGCAATGAGAAATGTTTCAAAAATTTGCAATATGTGCGCTTTTTTGTTGCTCCGATTGTTCACGAGATGATACAATTTTGTATTTCCAATTTTGTATTTCAATTATAATATTATTAGTAGATTAGTCAGTTTAATATTCCGATATTTCAAGTAGCGAATGTTTTTATTCCTTATTGCACGAATCATTTTACCTCGATTTTTATATGTATATCTTACTACTAACATAAGTAGCGTACATTGAAAAATTTATAAATTTACCGTTACAATATTTTGTGTATTATAATTGCTATTAATTTTCAAATTAGATAAAAGTATTTTTACGGCTTCGATGAGAAACTACTTGCCTATTTTCGTAGGTTACGTTACCATTAATGATTTCATGAAAATTGAACATTTCGACGCAATTAGTTGTGAAATTCATTAAACTTGGTACGCGTACTTTTATATTTATAGCATAATGGAGTATGCAGTGTGCAAGGTAGAGAAACTGGTAGTGACATTTGATCACATTTCAATTATTAATACTACCAAATATTATTTTTATCCCAAGCAAATCTTTGTCACATTAACTGCCATAAAAACCACAATCATAACAGGACATCGCGATGATTTTTACGATTTCTCGATCAAACACCTTTATAATTTGCGCGCGACAGTTTCACATTAAAATTCTCATAATGACATTAACCAATCGCGTTTCCATGTTGACACGATTAGCGGTGATCGCTGCTGCAACAAATCGCTCCGGAATTTTATGCAAATACCTTTTTGTAATGAAATCTTAACGGATTTTTTAACGATGCTATAATATTAGATTATGCATTTTGTAATTGAGACTTTTAAACGCGGTAAATGCATAATGTTCTGCGGTCTACTGAGAAGAATGTCACTCATTATACTTCCAAGAAGCATCGGAGAGAAACACGCCGACTTTAATGCAATTTACATACGAGTTGGTTTTGATAAATATATTCGACACATATATTATTTTATCTGCGATCGTATGCTAACGGTAATCATAGGCAATTATAATTAACCTTGCTATAGATCACAATTTTCCTTATAATATGAAAATAGTAATTCCAATTTATTCCAATTTGTTCTATCATACCGTATTGCCAATTACGCATAAGAAATATATAAGTCAAATATCTTTTTCTGAATAATTTATATGTAAATGTGATTATAATCGGCGTGTTTTACTTAATCGATGTATAATTCGAATCATATTTCTCAATACTATACCATCATATGTACAGAGTGGTCGCTCTTATGTATGGACAAACCATTATCTTTTAAAATAATGGAGGTACAAAAAATGCTCATACAGAGATTACATGGTACGAGGGAACAAACTTTTGGCAGTTGCAATTTCTTTTTTTATTACAAATCAACGATGCGTATTTTCCAGAGATCGTTTACTAGCACTTTCGAAAGAAAGTCAAATATTAAATTCGGCAAAATGCAGTTATGCCAGATAATATGTATCACTGTGTCTGCGATATGCTAGAATAAAATATCATCGTCGTGCAGTGCAATTTAGGTGACTCGTTGCAACAAGCAGAGTCTCATTATTAGTAGATGAACTTTAACTATTAGTAACTGAAGCCTCGCTATTAGTAAATAAAGGCTAATTATTAGTAACTGAAGTCTCACTATTAGTAACTGGGGTCTCGCTATTAGTAACAGAAGCCCCACTATTAGTACTTTAGTCTTAGTCTGACTTTATTAGTAACTCAATTGCATTGTTCCACGTGCAATCGATTGAAATCCAAATGTACTGTCAATGATTATTGTTCCACGATGGAGCACACTATACAGAATGATTCACGAAAAGTATTTTTCAAAGTAACGCAGTTTTCTTAGTGCAATCAGAAAATAAATGAAGGCGATACGAATGACTGAAAGAGTACTCGCTATACATATTTATTCTCCTCGCTTTTAAATATTGGAAATACTGATCTACGAGTAAAATACACAAATAAGCAATTTAAAACGTTTCGAAGGAATATATTTCAGGCGTAGCAATATTGCAATAGTTAATTAGACATACTCTGCTGCAATTGCAGATAATATTATCTTTGCAGATATAATCTTAAAGGTTAGTTAGAGAAAACACTGAAAATATAATGTTAATCACGGTTCCGTTAGCTAGTATATATGTATATGAATATTTGCACATCTTGCTGCACCTCACTGTATGCGAAAGCAATTTAACAATGGTGTCAGTTTTATGGGCAACGTGTTCGTATTAGGGTCGTTTCATACTAAATCGTTCATCTATTGGACACGATGTCGGGAATTCAATTATGCTGTCGCTGATTAGAACTGTATTTGCATAATTTTATGATTTCTATCCATTTTTATATAAGCAAATTATAGCAATTTTATTTGAGAAGTTATCAACCATAGCAAGAACTGTTGCCTTTATACTTTGTCCTCGATATTTCGTCAATGGTGTGAAATCCTAGATATTCAATGTACAAAACACGCGCTTCATTTAATTAACAATAATGATTAAAGTTTGACCAGAAAAGTGTAAAGAGAGAAACGCGAAATTAAACGTTCATTGTCAGAGAAAATCTTTCAATGCCACCGAAAACGAGCCTGGTATCGTGTCGAAAAAATGATCGAGATGGTATGAAATGGCCAATTATTCGCTATTAATTGCTATAGTTAGTTCGCCGTCGCAATTCTAAATAAAGAAGTACAGTTTAAAATTGATAAAGGTTATCGATAGTCGCTCGAACTAAAAATCTTTTTCTACTCGCGTACGCTTAACGCTCCACTTTTCTCCTGTCTCTGTAATCTCTAACAGTTTTCAGACCACAAAACATGGCATTGTAGACCCCATGTTGTCCATATGGGGTCACCAACTCTTTGTTAATGGCGACACTGATCAGTAAGTGAACTATAAAATAACACTTCTCATAATAAGTATTTTATGAAACATATGCAATGCCTTGAGTGTTCTATACATTTAATTCCTTCTCCGACACATGTTTTCATTCCTACGCCTCCTTTATTACATCACGATACTTGTTTAAGCGTCATTCAAGCATTCGCTTCGACTTTTTCTTAACATTTTTATTATCTAACAAAGCTTAGTCGCTGTGTACATAAAGCGTACAGTTTTTTACCTTTTGATAATGCGCCCTGGTACGTTCATATTTTTCATTGTGCTTTCCAAGAAGCTCGCCGGCACCGTAATAACGGCCCCATATATTTCTTGCAGGATTGCAAAGACACTTTGCTTCAGCAATAAAGGGCATGGTCTCTACCTGTCGTCGCCCACGGAGATACAAAAATTTTCAGTATCCAGCGAGTTCTGGTAAGCGGTTGTCCTATTCTAGAACACTTGAATATGGTTGTAGCGATCCTCAATTAAATCCACATGTATTATCAATTTTAATTGTTTCAGCGGCGAGTTAACTGAGATGATGGGAGATTTATTCATTGGTCACGACATGCCTGAACCACCGAAGGAAAGCTTCTTCAAGGGCCTCTTCGGCGGAGGATCGCGAAGTCTTGACAGAGAAGAGCTATGTAAGTCTCAACTGCTCTACGATGTTATTAAACTATACATTTTTACCTATAGGATCTATCATCCCTGGTCGATCGTGTATTGTATATTCTAAATGAAAGTCATTTCTTTAAATTACCGAAACTTTGACATTGTTCTCTAAGAGTACAGCTGAATTTTATAGTCGGAGACAACTTTTTTACAGATCTTCATCTTCGACGCCCTCGAAACCAAAGACCAAACATTTCTTTACGCCCTGTATATGTGGAGTAGAACCACATAATTACGCTTCTTCTAAAATTATACACTTTTTGACGATTTTGGCAAATCGCGTATATTTCTTCTAATTATTTTTTAAAAATGATAATTTCTCAACGCGTGCATTCTTCTGCCAGTCGACTATAAATTTACCAGTAGGGTAGATTCACTGTCACAAAGGGTGTCCATTACCCTTTCCATACCTCGTATTGGACAATTCTGTAGCAAACTTCTTTCACAGATCTCTGGTGGGTGGTATATACGTTATTTAAGCGAATAGTTCAACTTATGCTCGTTATGTCTATCGATCCAGCGAAGCGAATGTATCATTTACGGATGGACCATTACTTTTCCCGGACCGTGGACATAATGTTTTGCCAATGAAATTTCCAGTTGGCGAGTCCAGTGGACGAGCATCCCGTACGGTCGCGAAACATATACCAGGCCCGAATGCTGGCTCGGAAGCACTCCGCGAAAGAGTAACAACGGTGACCAGCGAGGTCAACATGGCCCATCAAATGGTCTTGGAGCGTGGTGAAAAGCTCTCCCAGCTAGAGGAGCGAACGGGTCGCATGATGAACGAGGCGGAGGGCTTCCAGACGTCCAGCCACACATTGATGCTCAAGTACAAAGACAAGAAATGGTACCAGCTATGAGAATATTGTTCGAATTCAACCGAGATCTGGAATTGCGTACAACTCTATTGTAATGTAGCGTTCACGTTTCACGTATGAGCTTTGTCGTACTAAACGGGAAAGGAGAACAAGAAACCTTTCGGGCAACAAACGGAGCGGCGAATGAGTCTGAGAATTCGAGAGATAGATAGATAGATAGAGATAGAGAGAGAGAGAGAGAGAGAGAGAGAGAGAGAGAGAGGGGAAGCGAGAGAGAGAGAGAGAGAGAGAGAGAACAAATCGATCATATTTGTGGACTTTGTACGCACATACAGGAAACATATTACACGGGATAAAAGAGTGAGAATCGTGTGTGTATGACTGTGTTTGCGCCCGGCGTGCGTGCCTCTGTGTATACGTGCGAGAGTGAAAGAGATAGAGGCCACGGGAAGAGAGGAAAGCAGAGCTAGGGGAAACAAAAAAAAAAGGAACATATTCATGCGATACCTTATACAAGCAGGTAATACACACGCACATCTTTCAGCGAAGAACATAAAGAAAAAAAAAGTCGTATTGTACACGTCTAAACACAAATAAGATTTAAGTATATATGCGCGATCTTTCAGAATGTGTAATAATCTCTATAAATAAATAAATGAATAAACAAACAAATAAATAAATATGTATACACAACGTGTAGCCCGACGCAAAGAAATGGGTGTATACGTAACGTATAGACCAACCGAACAGACAACAAAAATTGAAACGGAAGGAAAGTGGAATGGCTGCGATTAAAATTAAATGAATTATTAGCGCATACATAAACTACGATAAGATTTAAGAGCGTAAGTACTTAGGCGGGGATTAAGAGGATGATTCTACTACGTGCGAGTCAATACATACAAAATTATGTAACAATTCGCCTTTTAAACCTACGACTCTCGTTAATCCATTCGGACGTCCTGTCACGGTGAAACGTTCGCGCAAAATGGCACTTTGACTTCACCTGTTTTTCGTTTAAACAAACAAAAAAAAAGAAAAAAGAAACGGATATAGAGAAAGGGGAGAAAAGAAATATAACGATGCGCGTAGAAGAATAACATTGTCCGAACGATAAGGAGAAGGGAAAAATATCTGAGATCCAGGGAGCGACGATGAAGACGCAGCGACGTTATTCCGAATGTATTGACAATAAACGTAATTAATCGAGGTAATAGCGCATTGAATAAACGTTGACCGCAGTAAAATATATAATTTATCCACGATGCTGGACCATCGGACTTCTACCAAGACGTACGGTCGTAACAGTGCCGGCGCACCGTCGATAAATCATATATTAGTTGTTATTAATTGTAGTTGACCGCTAGATATGCTATGTATATAAAATAACAAATGCAGTAGGAAATATTATACGTCAAAAAAAAAGAGCTGTTTGTATAATAACATGTTGTAAGTTACGCTACTTCAGCGTCGTCGATCAATTCAATCGGATTTATGCACGCGTGTGTATGTATGTAACCACCAGGATTACGATGAAAGAAAAAACCCTACTGTAATGTAAAGGAGGAAACAAAAAAAATTATACGTAGCGTAGATTACCCAGAAGTCAATAACGCGAGTATATATAATGTATATGTATATACGTGCATGCGTAACAAGTTCCTTTGAATTCGTCGAAACACTGAAACGTCGTACTGCTTCCATAGCAATAACTGTATAGTTGATGTTAATGGTACTAATCACCTACATAAAAACTATATTATATAGTACGCCCCGCAGCGGATTAACTAGATCGCTATTTCTTCGAATATCGGGTATAATTTTCCTCGGACAATACAGTTGGACCTCGATTGGCCGGGTCTCGATTATCCGACGAACGCTGTTCCCCAATCTTTCTGTTGTCATCTTTGCTTTTTAAACGAGAGATGCCCGTTCGTTGAATAAGCGCAAGCTTCGTCGCGGATAAAAATATTTTCCAAAAAAGGAGTAGCACGTCGATCCAAAGTAATTGCGAGCCGTAGGAACTAAACACGGAGGAAGAAATGCGTATACAGTGATTGAACAAAGTATTCGTTACTGTTCCGTTTCAGTAAAATAGTTGATCGTTAACGACGCGCTCGCGTCGGAAGTATTCATTAATGTTGCAACCTGAAACGAAGCTGCAGTCTCGTGTAAATAATTTTCAAGTGAATGTCGCATTACAGAAATACGTATTATTAACCGAAACCAGTAGCTAGCGATGAATGTTCGTAAGTTTAGGTACTTTCTGCAAACACTGTATGCGTCTGCGTCGCGTCGTAAGAACCGCGCTTAAATGGAACACCTGTCGCGATAATTAATCACGTCTCGAATATTTCCTGTTGAGAGATCTCGATTTATCCGAGCCGTTTGTAGCCGGATTTGGCCGGTTGATCGAGGCTCCGCTGTACAAGCAGATAGAATTTCGTTTGCGAACGTTCGACCACCGTCGGACTTTTTGTCACAAGTTGTGTACTCTCGCTAACGGCCATCACAGTGATCCACGTGCAACAGGGTGAACTTGCTCGACGCGATGTTTCGACTACGAAATTGCAATGTACATGCACAAGAGAACCGAGAAGCGATCCACTGTTTCTTTCTTCTTGCGACTCTTCTTTCTTTCCCATCGATTTGTTTGATCGTTCGAGCGATATTCATTCCGGCAGCGGATCGCGTTCCAGGTGACGACCTGGGAACGTTGAACGCGCAGGTTTGCGACGAGATAACGAGAAAAACTACTAACCGACGATCGCGTTTAAGATAAACGGACACACGCAGAGAAGTGTGTCGCTAATCGGCGAGCGAACGGAAGGAAGCCAATGCGCGCGAGCGATAGTGACGCGAAATGTTTTCTCGGATCTTTTGTGAGAATGGTGACGTTGTTTATTGCTCTAACAATAGAATAGTAAATGTAAGATAGTTGCAGGCAGAGAACAGAAAATTATGATACATTACTATCTAAGTGTTTGATAATATAACATATTCTAACACTTGTTGTATAAAGACTACTGTTTAGATGATTCTGAATTATTTATCATGTCGAACAGGTTGAAATGTGTTTGAAAATAATTTATTGTAACAAGGGGGAAAGAGACCGGGAAGCGGAGTCGAGAAAATATTTGAAAATATTCGGAGAAGGAGGAATATATAACATTACAAACAAAGCGTAATTATTAATCGGTATTTCTATCGTACCCTCGACTATGTTCGTTTCGTTGCGTGTCGCGGATGGCGCGTTCGGAGGGAGGGAATATTCGTTTCCCAAATTATTTTCATACACAATATAGATTTCCTGTAAGGCTAGTTGTTTTCTGGTGACGATCGATCGATTAATTAACTCGCAAGTCTTTGTCGCGAATCGCGTCGCCGCTTGTTTCGGTGACCGAGCAATTTTACGACATTATTCTGCACTTGATTTCCAAAGTCAGATCCGACGTTGTTCTATGTATCGAGACGAGTTTTACTTTTGCGAGAAACGTGAAAAAGAGTTATTCTCGAAACGAATATAATTGCTTCCTATATATGTTCGAACGAACGGTAGCTACCTCTCCCACTCGCTATGCTCTTTGTACGAGACGTTCATTATTTATTGTGTCTTGATCTATTTCGACGCAGTGGCCTGAATATGTAAATCTACTATTGTAAATGAAATTTTGTCCTTAGACGCAGCGAAATATCTAATACTCTCGATTTATACCATTACTAATCTAGTAACAGTTCTTATTTTTCAAGAGATATAATACCATGTTATTGTAAAAGTACTGCCTCGAGGACAGATTGTATCTTGGCTCCGATTAATAAATGAGTTCGAACCAAATTCGCCGCCGATGGGGTTTCTGTCGACGAGAAATCAACTCCTGGTAATTCTTTGGTCCTCATCCGCATTATCGCGAGCCCTGCAACTTCGCGGAATCTCGATGTAAAACCGTTGCCACGACTTGCTTGAACCGCTTGCGATCATATCGGGTCGTTCGTTGTGTCGAACGCTGCGCGACAAAATTGATTTGCACCTGTAAATTCACCGAGATTCGACAGCCAATCGGATAATAATAATAATAATAACAATAATAATAGTAATAATAATAATAATAATAGAGTTGTTGCATCTTCGAGGCCGCTGCGGTCCTTTTCCATGTATACTCGGCTCAAACAACCACGACGCCTAGCTTCGCGTTGTGCGACCTATCCTAACGAGATCCACCTGTCTCGGAAAGTTTTCAGTTGATCTTCGAACCTCGAGCTTCCTTCAAACTTCTAATCTTTCCGTATGAAAGTAATCCCGTATAGCATGGCAATCGTGTTCCTCGGTATTGCCGTGCTATGCGACCTCGTACGTATAATACGTAAACTAAGAACTAATACAAAAACAGGGTAAGGTTCCAAGTACTAACAAAACTACATTATTTTGCTTTTATAACTATAAGAAACATGTTTAATAAAATTATCAATAACCGTCGAAATATACTATACATTAATGTTACATAATGCACGCGAACGTTTGTCTTCTTTGTCACTGCTCTGGGCGCCACTCGACGCGATTCTTTTACCCTGCTATTTATTGTTTATTTACTTTCAATCTGTTGACGTCATAATATACCCTCAGAATGTTCCCGATAATAGAGTACACATTTTAAGATAACTTTCACGTAGTAAATGTTACTTTTTTGTGACTTGTAGAAACGTACTTCATTGTTCATTTATACCAGAGTTTTAAAGTTTTTATGGAAATAATATACATGTATTAAACAACACATATGCTCTTAGAGATACGTGTATATCAACTCTGGTTTATATTCGTCTTTCGTTTGTACCTTTATTGTCCTGAGCTTCGTTGCACCTGTTCTTTTTTATCGATTTATGCGAATTATTATTAATGATGCAGATTTCGGTATACATAACCGTATGCTACGCATAATAGGATCGAAAAGATAAATTCTTGCAGCAATTGCCCAGCAGCAAGGTAAGTTTTTATCAATTTCACTAATCAATAATATATATAACAAAATAAGGCAATTCAGGGGACAGGGTGCTACGAATTCGAAAAGGTGACAAATACTTGATGAATTGATATTTGGAATAGAAAGTTATTAAGTAAGAACTCGATCAGCAATCTATGTTATTTATCCGCGCTTAATTATGCAACCCAATATCCGTATTATGTAGATATCGAGGGAAACTTCGTATTTATCTGTAACCACGCGTAATTGGATGTAAATTATTTGTGCGAACATTGAATCGATACAGAAATGTAGAAATAAAAATTTATTTGCATGGTTCAAGAAATTATTGATACTAATATGCTGGCTTTTTAAAGTATGCTGACTGCAAATAAGTATTTACAACTTTAAAAAACTATCCTAAAAGGACTAAACACTGTATGCAATTACGCACTATCTGCAAGACTCGCTTAAATACTCTTAGAAATTGTCACCAATTGCAGTAACGAATCAAGATCAAAAATCAAGGAAAAACTGCTTTTTAAAAAATTAATTTCGTATCGTAATTAAGGAAAGAGATCTCCGATATTTACATCAATGGAAATCGCAACCTTCTGTCGTCTGATTAGTATTAAATCGCGTTTCGCAACTCCCGAAACCATTTGGAAACAAGAGAACATCGGAAAGCGTCGCGAATCGAAGCCGGAATGACACGCAGAAACAAGTCGTAAATTTTGACCTTCTCGGGTGCTATACACGCGTGTCACAACTACGCTAATTTCCGAATAACCCCGTATTTACAACATCTATTGTCCTCTAAACGGATGGAATATTCTGTTGCGCAAGAGAAGACGAACGGTGAAAAGATTGTCGGAACTTTAATGTACGCAGTGCCCTCTGCTTTCGCGAAGGAGACGAACATAAATGAAAAAAGAGTCAAGAAATAGGGGCGGGGATAGGGATGCGGTACACTGACGCTGAATTGAATTTTTTTTTTCAATTCATTCCACTTCCCACAAGCGAGACGTTCAAGCTCGATGAGTATCTGTGCGCGACAGCGGCGCCTATTCGCAGTAAATTCTCATTATTTTTAAATTGGAAATGAGAAGAGCACGCGGCGGGTGTGGTTAAGAGCACCTTCGCCGACGTGGAAAAAAAGTGGAAGTCCGGCAGTGTATTATTCCAGACCGATGCCTATCCTGAAGGTGGAGGAGTCGCAGAAATTAATTTAATTACGTAGCCGATGTCAATAACAGTCATCGTTCCCCCAGTTCGAAACGGAGATCCCCTGCGCGGCCTGCTCGGTGTGCTTACACAGCATTCTTAATCATATTTTCCAGCGCAAGCTGTTCGCGCGAAATTCATTATTATCTTCAATTATGGCGAGATAAGCTTCAAATTTGTCGACAAGGGTGGCGCGAATTTTACAAACGTCACTGCAATTTTACATCGCGGTTTAACTAATCCTTCCAGCTTCGAGAGACTCGAGTCGTACAGTTCGATTTGAAAAGCGTTTGGCGTTTTTAAATATTTTCTATGTTGTTTTCCATACTGTCTACAGATGAAATACAAATCTCCTATTTTTCTATGCACGTACACGATGTCTCTTTTCGCACTGTATTGTCTACACGATTTTGTAAAATTTAAACAAAAGTATTTCAGTCATTGTACAGTGAACTATTTTAACGATTACAAAAAATTCAAATTATTTAGACCATTTTTAAAAAAAAAAATTATAGATACTATTTTGAAAGCGTTGACTCAGTTTTCTCCCTCGCCGTATACGATTTCAGTGAGAAAATGTTGTTTACCGCGGCTGGGTGCTTTCGAAGCATAACGCGGTCGAACGACAGCTCATTTATGAAAGTCAGCCGGTCTATCGTCAATCACAGAGATTTCCCGGCTAACAATGGAGGTCTCGAATCGACTTATTATTAAAGAAAGTCGCGGTCGCAGCGGAGCACCACGGAGGTGAGGACGGATGATAGATGGTCGGGGCGAGGTCAAAGAAGCAGCAGGATAATTGTCGGGTGGTACGTATCGGTTCTATTGAGAAAATAGGCACCCACGTCGGGAATAATTCCGTGCGTGCAGTTTAAAGGCTACCTGAGATGACAGGCTAGGAGGAAGCTACGGTAGCTATTTAACATTCCGCCTCATTTCCTGCCGCCTCTCCGGCACCGCCCTCGCCTCCTCCCTATTTCTCCTTCTCGGTTCCGGAGGAAACGTTCGCGCTCGATGCGAAAATTGCCTCGCCAAGAATTATTGACTATAAATTACTCGTCTCGCTACCCTAACTTCTCCGCTCCGCCGTTACTCACGCAAATGACGGCGTAGCCTGCGGGCCCGTTCGGTACACACGGACGCGAACCGTTTCCCACTTATTCACTGTTACGGTCCCCGGCGAACTAAACGGAAAACTATCTCGAGAAGGTGGCCCTCGATATTGGGCGCGAATTGCCGCGCATTTACATTTTATTGGCCGCGCCTAAGACGGATTGCCACCTCTCCGGTCTTTATCCGTTTCCCCACTGCCAGTCCCCGGTTCCTCGGGATCGTCGGCGTGCTTTCCGCCCCGGATTGCGAAGATTCTTCTTATTCCTCGACGAGACGTCGCGTGGACACGTGAACGCACCGATATTGCTACTTAACAGCCACTCGGAAGTGCCGGCGATCGATTTAAGCGCCGTTAACGAGAGTCACGGGTAACGAGGCTCTCTCCGCGTGCAATAAGCTCCAAGTACCTGTTGTGGAACGTTTCCACGGAGCATCAGATTATCCTCGAGTCGATTGCGACTGAAAACTGTTATCATCGTTTAATATTTATCTTAGTGTTCGGTAGATCCCCGTTTCTAGATTACGTATCCCGGACTGCACGAGGACCTCTTCAACCCTTTGTCGAATTTGGAACATGGTCCACTAAATGTGGATATTATTCGAAGGAAATTCTACCCTTTTATTACCAATATTTAATCGTTGAAGCAATGATCGCCGAACAGGAAATATCATTTATCCAAGAGACGTTAATGTTATCTTTCTTTAATGTCATCGTTCCGCAGCGTTGCGCTCGGACATTAGATTTTTCGAGCAACCCGTTCGCTGTTATTTTGCAACTAGTGTCGTTTCTACTTCGTGTAGTTCCTATCGGAAGAGTTTAACGCAGGCGTGAGAGCTACTCTCGAGAATTACTCTCGGGAGTAATTCTCATTTGAACACCTAGTATCGCACTCGGTTACATAAACTCAATTAATACGCAGAGTCAAGTTCATTAGCGTTTTATAAGTAAATGCTCGTGATTTCGTACCCTCCCACAATATTCCTCGAGCGATATATTCCAAGAACAAACAGTTAGCCATTACGAGAAAATGTGAAAGTGTTGATACAGTTATTCACACACGATTCGGACACGATATTTCAACAACGTGTAATAATAAATCTCTTTGGTGCTTATTAAATAATTGCGTACTCGTAAAAATGGTTAAACAGGGCATCAAAGAATGCTTTTACAATTTTCACATTTTCATTGTGATAATTATTATTGCAAGAAACATTTGACTGGTTTTCGGACCAATTATTACACTAATTAATTGACCACTGACAAGCTAGAAAAAGATCGTAGCATAGAAAATAAATAAAAATTGTAAAAATTCCTTAGTAACAAATAGAAGCTGAAACTATCGAAATATCTATTTCGAGTGGAACGAATTGTAACATTTCGCAATGATTAGACCGAAATTTCTTTGAAAAAACGTATCGTAAATCGAACCGAAATGGCGCGTCGAAATAATGTCCGATTGTTTTCCAGCGTGGAAAGCTCTCGTTGCGTACATTTTCATAAAATAGATCCCGATATAAACAGAATAGCGTTTATTTAGTTTGGCCGCGTATTGTGTATCGAATAATAGGTATCGCGGAAAACTGGGAATGCGAGGAACAAGCACTCCCAAGGTGCCGTGTCTCTTCCTTACCGGGGGCTTTCGTACTTTTATTTACCAGTCGGCGCTCCACTTACGTGGAAAGTTTAACCCTGGTATGGGGAGGCGAAGATTACCCGGGGCAACATAAACCGATACCAACAGCATAAAGGTGTGCAGTCGATATTAGATATCAAGGCATCCACCTTAGCTTTCATCCGCCATCGAGTGTCCCACCGAGAGCTATCAGACTGATAGAATATGTTTGACGCTGCCGCGCGACACTACCCCTATTGCTATATCGGCATACTCCCGTATGCGATTACCATACATCTACCACCTTATTTAAAATAGCTTTTATCGCGGGCTTAACTTACATCCTGAATTTGCTCCAAGATATTCGCGCACTATGCGCGCCACGCGGCACAGAAGAAATCTTCTTTTATCTTTCCGCTCTTATTGGCTCTGCCAAACGAAAAGGAGAACACCAGGTGTCCGCGAGCTAATCTACAACGGTGGCTCCTTCCGTCGTTACTTTCAATTTATCGTTACAGGGGAAACTCTCTAACACAACCGTGATAATATGTACGTACACGAGGCATTCGCTGCGAGAAGCGTCTTCACTCGAATTTAGGTGTTTTTGCGGAATCCGTCGTAATCGTGCTCTTCGATCTTTTATATATTATTTCTATAATATTGCGTCGCCAATTTTTAATATTTACAGATCAGTCTCGTATCGGACGAGCTACTCCACTCGTTTATTAAAACGTTGTTTAATCATTTGGTGTGCGTATTGTAAACGTAAAAGACGCTTAGATAATCTGTATCTCTGGTTTATTAATATTATTAAATAACGCAACACACATACAGTGACAGTTTTAATATACTTGCTATTTACACCATGATTTAGGCGTTTACATATTGCGCAATAATCCTTACAAATTGAACAAAAGATGTTCATAATGATCTTCATTTAGCGCTATCTTTATCCAATTATAATGTCATTGTCGAGAAGAGGATTGGCACTATTGTATCGGCGCAGGGCCGGCCGAGAAACAATAAAACCCCTGTCTAAGGCCGAAATTACGTTGCCGCGTATGTGCAGGGCGAACTGGACAATGAGACGCCATTATTTCGCTGGGACGCCGGTTTACAATGACCGATAATGAAATTTCCATCAGCGGTATAATAGTTGCCGAAGACTGGAATTATTCGTTGTTGTAAAGTGTTTGTCAATTTTAAGATTTTATTGCCGCTGGTTATTCAAGTTTGCGATCCCACAGCTGGTTAAAGTAGTATTTTAAATGGCGAACAGGACATAAATATATTATTTTAAACCGTGCATGTATTTTCGGAAATAAAATATTATATTCGTTATAAAAATTATCATTATCAAAATAAAATACTTCTGTTATGCTTTAGCTGGATTATTAAAATAAAATATTTTATTTACCAAAATTGTATGTCATATTTCGAGCGCTATCTTATTTGATTTATGGGGAGTCTATTATTTAAATTAGTGTTCTCTGTAAATATTAGCCACCTGCAATGACTTATATTTTATTCGCACAGTGCCAACCCCCTCTGTACCAAATAATCCCAGAAAAAGAGCTTGGAATCTCTCGGAGAGGAGTTGAAACGCTACTCCACATTTATCGTGGCTTTCGTTTTACGAGCCCCGTCGTTAATGTGAGTCACACGTTAATAGACGAAACGGCAATAGAAGAAATGCGGAGGGTGTTGCAGAAAATAGCCGAAGAAGTTTCGAATTCAGTGAATCACCTCGGCGGCGCGGCGTCCGGGGCCATTATTGCGGAGGTTTTCTTTTCAAACAAAACATAAAGCAAGACAGACCGAACCTATCATTTTCCTGTTCATAATAACAATTATCTGCTAGCGAAGGGACGGCGAGGAGACGCGGGAAGCCAGCGAAAATAATGATTGAAAATAACAGGAATCACATAAACGTGCAATCATGCAACGTCGAAGCATACCGGGGTTGTCGGAAATGATCACAGATTTCAGGGCAGTGTGATCATCCGGCTCGAAGACAAGCATTACGCTAATGATGTCCATTATGCTGAGATTATAGAATTATAACGCTGTTGAAATAAATTATCCGTCCATTCGCCGCCATTTTTCAAGCCATCATCTAGCTTACGTCAGTGCATAGAAATTTCAACGTGCGCGTACGAACATTGTGCAACAAATGGCCGTGTTTTCATAAAATTCTATTCTAGGAGCTGCTGCAATCGAATGCAACCGATGAGAAGAAATGCAATCGAAAAATCGGAAGTTAAATACGCGATCGTTCAACAATTGAATAGAAAATTATATTCAATTAATAACAACAGATATACGTGTACGGTACATACATATGTATAATATCAAGTTTCACGTTTTAAACAGTGGGTTGCCACAGATAGATATAACTTTGTTTCCGATTCAATTTGTTCAAAAACGGTTGCTATTTTTGCGTAAAAACTTACTCAAAGGTAGCTCGAGTTTCGACATTTTTAATCCTTCAAGCGTGAACATTTTTACCGTTACGTTGCAAGTTAATTGAAATGTGTAATTGAAAATGACTTGCTTCACGAACGGAAACCCTTTTTATGAAATACGTACCAATTGTTCTTTACGAGAGAAAGGTAGTTTTAAAATTCACGTACAGGTGTCGCTGAATGTCACTTTAACTGCGAACTCACCGCCCAAAATCAAAAAATCACGATTTAAACATGTGCATACGTGTAAATAAACAAACGATTTTGATTTTTCATAGTTTTGCTAGCATGGATCTGCTAGAATAATATATAAATTTTATATTAAAAATGGTGCAATGGTCAACGATGGCTCGAAGACCAAACGAAATGCTTTCTATCGTTTTACGCAACGAACACTTATGATTACGATTTATAAATGTTTTACGATCAATTATTGATTGTATATTTATTGTATAAAATCGCAGATTCCGTAGAAATAATTACACGAAGGATATTTCAGAAGGATTTCATCACATTGATCCAACCAGATGAGTTACATCTAGACTAATTTATTTTCATTTTATGCGCAGTTTAGTGTTAAAAAAAATATCAATCTATTTAATTATAATGAATGCATTAATATTGATTTAGATCCAATACCCTCGGGATTGATGCGAGGAATTTGATCTTGCTACAGGAATGTTTATTAACAATGAGAGACTCGTTTGAAAATTGTACTTTTAAAAGGTGTAAGAAAGGTACACGTGACCCGAGCTAGCCGAATGGAGCGGTAAACGGTAAACGAAAGATGTTTATACGTTAGGCTGAATGTTGTCGGTGCCCTTTCAGTCAGAGCGTCACGAATGCGCCCTACTGGCCGCCGATGATTTCTCTTCTTTCATTCGTGGTAATCGATTATCACGGCGAATATTTCCGTTCACGTCGAACGGTCCCGGGCCATTGTGAGCGGTGCTCCTAGCGCGAAATAAATTCTGTTGTACACACAACAGAAATGCCCGTGACGGCCAACGAAAAAAAGAAGTTCGGGGAAAGAATTGGGCCGGGCAATGTCGGAGGGGATATATCTGATAGCATGCGGCGATATCGCGTGATCACTTGAAAACACTGTGCACCGGTTAACTAACTAGTTTTTAATTTCTTTGTTCTCGGTTCCGGCGCCCCTAACATTTTCCACCGATCAACTTCCGACGGGAATCGTAGGAATCACGGATGAATAAATTTCAGCCGCCGCTAGAGCCCCACGTTTTTCGAGCAACATTCGCGCTAGCTATCATTATAGATTCGCCGCGCTGTCGACAATGGCTGCCTGTTCTCCTCAGCTGCCGCTCGACTTAATCGGGTAAACGTTGACCGATGGAGTTCAGAAATAATCTCGCTAAGTATCGCTGGCGAATACATTGCCGTTTAAACGTGTCCGGTGAAATTGAAATACTTTGCCTTTAGTAAAATGGTGAAACACGTTTCAGCTTTTACGCGGAAGTATATTTTTTCAAGTCCGTCGCGAGACTAAACTTCGTAGGCACAAAGTAGAATGAGCTCTGTAAAATAGAGACGCTGTAAACAATTTTGAATGTCGAGCTGAAATAGCTTCCAGAGCAAAGGGTTAGAGTAATGGGCTGGCTCGGGGAGTTAATGAGACGAGAGAAAATTTCGGGCGGTAGTGCGGGGGTGGTGCGGCGAAAACATCAAAAGAAAATCGCAGAAAGGAAGTAGGCGATTAAGTGTAGCACGGTAAGGAGTGTACAAGTCGGGTCGAGTGAAGTCGAGACGAGTCGAGTGGAATGGAGGTAGAGAGGTGAGCACACCGGACACGTAGAAACGAGCAGGCCGCCCCATCTGCATCTACTTTCGTGTTTACACGTATCCCGGAGGCCATAAATAAACCGGTACGGTGCCGGACACGGTCGCCCGAGCACGGGAAAACTTGACTAATTGCGAGAAACCTACCTGACATCGCTGCCTGTTCCTTTCCGTCGAGTTATCCTTCGCTGGGGTGTGTTCCTCCTATTACACGCGGCTTCTCCCCCTCTCTCTCTTTCTCTCTCTCTCTCTTTCTCTCTCTCCCTCTCTCGGCTCCCTCGCGCGCCAATCTTCCTTCTGTCCTTCCCGTAATGTACACTATGACACATTCCGCGGTTTTTCGTCGGCCGTTCATCATCTCGAGACTAATCTCTTCTACTTGAGCTCCGTTGACGCGTCGTTTGTCTTCCTTTTGGCCGCGTACGCTCCCAGGGTGCGATTCCATGTACGTGCGTATGTGGACGTGAGATTCGCGTCGCTGTGCCCGTAGCTGTCCCCCGAAAAGATTTTTTCCGCCCGGCTGTTTCCCCTAGCTAGCCCCATAATTTTTCACGAACCACGCGGAAATCTCTTACCCTAATTTCTGCGGACCAATGCCCCGTAACTGGCCCCATTGTTGGTGCTGAAAGGAATTCATTTTTCGAAGCTACGCACACTGTACATTCTGCGATGCAGGTTTGTGGACATTGATGCAAAGTCGACCTTTCAACGCTTCATTGTGCATGGAAACAATACAATCGTTGTTCTTCTACAAATGTTTACGACCTTGCAATTATTGCAATTTTTTTTACGTTATTCTTGTAATTACTTATGTTGAATTTACTCTATCTGTATTATTATCTCGGCAGGAGGACAGTTTTTATATTTATTGTACTTGTGTAAATCTGAATGAAACTTTTGCAGGGTGCTTGACATAGTAAAACAAATGATAAAAATTTAACACCGAAGTTATCACTTGATAATGCATTCTATGTATTTATGATAATACCGGAAGTTGGATAATTTTTGTTTTGCACACAGATTCGCAGTCTACTCGTCGCCATTTGGAAAACGACGAGACGACCAATCGCAGAGTTTCTGTGTTAGTTAATGCTAATTTGAAATGATTTTTATTCAAGCACCTACTGTACATTTCCATAGGATATTTTCATAGGACAAAACACAGACCAGTCACTTTGGATACTGAATAGGTCTAACACGAAAGTCAAACACTTTTGCCTGACAATATTTTCACTTGACTCGCAACACTTCGGTGTCTAATGGTATTCGTGCGACATGGCACACACGTACGAATCGCGTGACTGCTACGTATTTCTATATTATTACGGGAATGTCGTGCAGAAATAAATAAGCACTTGTGCCACCGGTGGAAGCTACAGGACGCGTCCGATCATCGAAATAGCTAATTAATCACGCACGCTTCTTAAGACGGCGTTGCGTGAACGCCCAACATTCTGTAGATGACTGTTGTAATAACGTCGGCGGCACAAAGAACCTATTGTGTTGAACGGCTATCCTTTGTGGGGCACCGATTAATCTTCTTTTTCAGCAACCGGCTTTCTTGTCACCGAGTCAACCAGCAAGTTGATTGGCAGCCGACAGGTAAGAGTTTTGAAGCAGCTGGTGTGTGCCGCGTTGCTGAAATTGTTCATTATACCTGCCACGGAATACATAATACACTTTCACAGCTGGAAAAAGGAAAATACGGACCACTGGCATTGCGCAACATGAACAATAATTATTCGTGACAGCTGAACCGTCTGTCTGTAAAAAGTCTGCTGCAGAAAAAACTCTATGCGAATTTAGTTCGCGCTTTCTGTAACCTTTCGCATGCTACTGTTTCCAAATGGAAACGAGTGTTTTGAAAACTTTTCTGTCGCCTTTCTACACCTCGCTCTTGTCCGTAAGGTGAACGCTGTAGACAGATTTTGCGCACGAATATTTACGATACAACTATTCTTTCATTTCATTATTTCCTGTGTGCAGATTTTTTTATAGCGTCGGACATATTTCCCATCGATATCATTATCATTATATTATTATTATATCGACGTTGCTAAGGCCTCAAATTTTTTAATTTCAATCGACAATAATTCATAATTCGTTTTTATGAAGGTTTTAAAACTTTTTATTAACTGATCTGCAAGATTGTTGTTATTACTTTATATGGCATGTATAATGTATAAAAAATTAATCACTTATTACAAAAATTAATCATTATGCTATCTGCATATTTGAACTTTCTTTCGTCCGCCTCTGTATACGAGACACTCTGTACACGCCGAGGACAATATATTTTGTTAGCCGAACAAGAATCGATTTGTAGGTCAATTTTCGAGGAAATCAGGGTTACTAAATGACGAAAGCCTCTGGCCTGGTAATCTCGTTTTGCGCGTGTAATTGCTTCTTAATCGCGCGCGACCAATCAGCCTGACAGTGTTGTGCCACCTAATTCGTTTACACGTCGTAGTTGAACCAGTTGCCATCTCACCCTTCCGTTTCCCCTCTTTCCCACATGACACGGGACCGGATTACTTCGTTGCTTTTCCACTTTCCGGATATCGCACGGTTCAACCTAATTCCACCCTAGTTGCCAATTCCAATGAATAATACTGCCTACCACGGCTTATTAACGTAAACGCTGGACGATCTCTGCTAAGAGTAACATTATCCGCCTAAACTCAAACGGAACAGATCGTCCAAATTATAATAGAGGGTGGATTATTATTAATATTAATACAGCGGATTAAGAACATCAATATATAATATTATTTCCACCCCTTCAAAGTTATCGAAGAAAGAAAGACACTCCTGCTCGACTCCCATCCCTTGCAACTGGCGCAGATCATTTTTACTTTACTTTTTCTTTGAATTTAATTTAATTTTTATTTTATTTTCATTTTATTTTTAAGGACAGGGTGCCCTCTTTTAGAATATATTATGGCACTATAGATAAAATGATTATATACGGTCGTGTAAATGTTCCTAGAAGCGACTATTGTAGCAGTGATGGTCCTAGTGGAACAGACCCATTTTCTCAAGGTCGTTTCGTTCATTCTCCCAGCCGAAGGACTACGTACGTATTTCTCGTGGCAGCAGTGAACGTGTTAAACACGCGGCTGCTTTGAAACATTTCTTTATTCGTATTTATTGCCGGTTAACGAGACAAACGAGGATTTATCGCGCGGAGGACGAGGAAGAAATCCGTTAACGATCAAGGCGACGAGATCGGCGAGCATAATTTCAATGATATCAATTGGGGAAAGACAATTTGCAAACTGAGATCCAATTTAGCCGGCGTTTAATCACGGCCGACCAGTCAAAGATATAATTCGGTAGAGCACCCCTCGAGAAGCAGCGTTCGCGCCCACGCTTCTCCTCGAACTGCCCCGAGGCTGTAAAAGTAAATCGACTTTATCCCTGTTGCAAACACGAACCGATTCGTCTGGCAAAGAATTTTAACAACGCTGGTCCACCACGCTGCCAACCGAGTCCCACCTTCCTTCTTTCCTTTTACGATTTTGCTACCCGGCTGCAAACGGATCGCCGCCGCTTGTTGGATTTTAATTAACATGCTAATGTTGCTCCGGATACTTTGCAAGCTTCAACCCTTGACTCCACATTATCGGGCCAAGAGTTTGCAACAGTGCGCGGTACTCTGGGGAAACAACAATAATTAAATAATAACGCTTGTATGGCACGAAGCATTAACAGTTTTGCATGAATTTTAGGAGGTCTGATCCAGCCTATTTTAATTCTAAATTATTTATTTAATTTCAAAGAGCGCCTGTTTCTGTTGCCTGTTTTTCACAAAGCCGTGTTTTTCCATAAACAAATTTCCAACCCACAAAACGCCGGTACTTTTACAGCACAGTCAAAATATAAATTTCCTGTCTTGCCTGTTCTGCAGAAAGATACTCGTACGCGAAGATTGCTGACGTACCGAAATTTTTATTTCATATAGAATTCCTAAGAAAAGTTCGACTTTCGTGTTAACCAAATAATTTAAAAATACCTGGAAAAAACGCGACACGCGATGCCACAAGTGCATGTAATTAGAACGGTACGTACACCCCTTTTCGTAGGCTGGAAAGCGAGTGAAACGAATGTTTGACTACCACTCTGTGTTAAAATTATTTAAAGTTACATCTAACCTTTTGCTGCTATTTGTTTTTCCATATATTTTACACTTACAAAATACATTTTTGTAGCTTATCTATCCATTTGTCGTGTCAATGTTATCGTGCCATTAATGTTAATATCCTCTCTTCGTGTGCTCTAACTGTACACTTCTAAATGTATACGTATACATGCATATACTGTATACGTTCATACATATGTATGCATCCATATTGTGCAATTGGTCATGTCAAGATTGTGTCAAGGTCTAGAAATTGCTAAAAAGAACACAAAATTCATTTGCAATTGTTCCCACTTTGTCAACAATATGACAGCTGCGTACTAAATATTTCCTCGATGCGAAAGGAAAAATAAATAGAAATAGCGTTGAAAAAATAAAAATAAACAACATTGAACAAACAAAAATAAATGACATTGTAGGAATAAAAATAAGACGGCATGGAAACGGAGGGTTGATAATTGAATTTCTGAAAAAGGGACCGCGTCTAGCCAGGGAAGCGGGTGGATCTCTCGAAGAGCGTTCTGTTAATCGATAAGTCGCCTCTCCGGCAGCCGGGGAAATGTAAGCAGCAAAGTGAAACCGGTTCCTGAGTCACAAGATAGAAACCATTGAATTTTCTGGCGCCAACTAATTCGTTTGAAGTACCCTTCGGCGAGTGTTGGTCTCTTTTGCCGTCGGCGGCGTCCGTGGCTTGTCGACGCGCCACACCGCCGGAAGGAAGCTCTTGACAAGCCACTAGGCCCTGTCTTTGCCGCTGACTTTCTTCTTGCATTCGAGAATGAGATCTTACATGCCGCCCCTCGGCACGTATAGACGTCCAGAGACGTCCAGAGACGTCCAGAGACGCAATCGACGGATATTGACGGACAGGAAGCGATGCTCGCCGCTCGGACGACGGGAAAGAAACGCCGACGACCACTTGTAACGCTCAACAAATTACGCGGCCGCGTTTCCTATATTAATCTTCGGAAGCGAGGCGGGAATGAATCACGAGCCGCGCGCCCATGACTTTCCATGAATTCACGGCCGAATGCGAGGTAACTGTACCTATTGTAGAACATTGTTCCGGGGGTGTAGGGTTGTCAACGATTTCATTGCAACTGCAACGTGTTATTTAAATTAATCGGGACAATGACAGAATTGAAGTACACGATGTGAAACAGTATGTTCTTAGAAACACCTGTATTCGGTTAAATGTCTCTTTTAGAGCTAATCGTTGCATAATGGAAATTGTGCGAGTGAATTTACGAAAAGCAGTGTCCAAAAATCTAGTTCTCATTGTATTATTTGTGCAGCTATTTTACGAAGGGATCACAATGGAGAGGTGTTTCAACAACGAGCGCTTCGAGTCTGTTAACCTTTCCAGGCCCGGTGATTGCCGCAATGACGTTGCAAGGGACAGCCCCATTCGCTAAACAATTATCCGCACGATTAACTGCTTGAAGAACGCGGCTGGCAATGAGTTTTATAATCCGCTGACCTGTCGCCTGATTTACCACCTTGGGGACTCTGTTTAGAGATCGCACATTCAGATAAAGCGAGTTGTAAATTCTAAAGACAAAGTAACCGTCTTAAACATTTATGAATTTATGCCCATAATTAGTTGCCGAGTGTACGCAAATTGCCAATAACCTCTCGGAACCATTTTCCGAAGCCTAAAAATACAGTAAAATGCCTCTTGTTCTAAAAATGTCTTAATTTTCTTAGTCTTCTTAGTTCTAATATAAATATATATATATATATATATATATATATATTAATGTATAAAAATATATTACGACATGTAAAAACAGTAAAAACAACTACTGAAAAGCGCGCTTCGTAGACAAATCGTTCGTGTCGTTCTTTTAAATAAAAATATAAAAAGCCGCGACGTCAACAAATTTGTTTTTTCCTTTTAAATAGAACCCAGAAGTATTTTCGGCACGCAGATGCTGTTTGCGAAAACGTCGGCACGCTTACCAGACTGTTACGTAGAAATAACCGGTTGTAAAAGATTGTTTTGTAACTGTTCATAAAAATGCACGGTGCCAAGAATACATTACAATTTTTCTTTTAAAAGAGCCACGTGAAAATAAATACTTGGATGCGTTGTCTTCCTTGCACCTGCTGGATGAACGAGTAGTTACTAAAGAAAATTATACGCAGGTTTTTAAAATGCAAGGGAACGTATGAATTTTTATTTCCTTTTTACAATGAACAATCTTCTCGGCGAAACTTTTCTTCGATTCTAATTTTTGTAAAGCACTATCCGAAAATGATAATTTGTACGAAGTCTGCTAATGACGTGTTAATAATAGTTGATTAGCAGGCTTGACATAACCTTAACAATTTTAATAACGAAACATCGACGTTCCGAAACCCTTTGAACCCATCTGCCGTTTCGATCGCGCCTATTCATTTTGCCATGAATGCAGAAAATCTGCAGTCTAATGACGCGCGGTTGAAAATAAAACTGCACCAGGTGTTCGGATCGAAGTTGATTTAAAGATTGTTCCACACGGTTACCTCCGGCGCGGCGCGGCGCGTCGTTCAGCTTAGAAATTCACGGTAACGCGCGGGAACGAGCCTGACCACTCATGAATACATTATCCTTTCTAACGAGGTGAATAGGTGAAGTAGACGGAGTCGCGGCAGTCTGTCCATAAATCACTCAAAGAGCAGCGAGCAAGATCACCCTCCGAGTCAGAGGCTCCGACCTGACGGAACATACGATGCCGCTCGAACACTCCTGCGTCGGTTTCCGTTTTTTGTCAAGCCGTATCCTTGCGAGGAAGTGCTCCTTTATCCAACTGTAAAATTGCCAGCCATGATTCATTCGACGATCTTGCCGCTCGCTCTAGGAAACATCCTGTTCTGTCCCAAAAACCCATTAAACGTCTGGTCGGAAACGTCGCCGCGCTACGCATCCTGCTTTCAACAACTATTTCTTCTCCTGCAACCCCTGGCAAAAAGTACCCGGCCGAGTAACCGAAGCGTCTATCGCCGTAATCGTTCCTCGCGTATTTCAGGTGGACATTTTTCAGACGTCCAACGTCATGCGAGTTATATACAGTCGGACGCGAAAGTATTCAAACGCCTTCTTAAAACCGATTTAGTTCTTTAACATTTGACGAAGCAATTTCTAGTTGTTTAGAGACGTTAGACTCGATTACCAATGGCTGAAAAGTGTTTTCAACAATTGCGATTGGTTAGAAGAGTTTGTTAATATTGTTTGTGTGTCCTCTGTTTATCAAAATAGATTTTATTTTGTATTGCGGCAATGGCAGAACTCGTCGCGTTGTGATAAAAAATAATAGAAAACTACACGGTGAAAAAATGCAACACTAATTTATGAAAACGTCAATCATTCTCCAAAGCAATATTATTTTAATAACCTTAAGATATTCGCGACTTTAATTGAACATTTCTTGTTCAGAAGTAGTATCGCGTGCAGATAAGTTTATCGACTTGTAATAAAAATAATTATGGAGCCTGAGAACGTTGTAAATAAAATGTTCTCTCTTGGACGGCGTTAAAGAAATGTATAACTTAAAAAGCAAGGAGAAAGTTGTTTACGATTCCACTTAAGAAAATACGCTATAAGTTGAGTCATAAATAACGAATGGGTTAATGAGGTGGACTCAAGAGACATCTTCGAAGTTAATTTGTAAATATTTACAAAATCACTGAATTCGAAACTTTCTTCTGAAGTCGAAGACATCGGAGGTGAAACTCCGACGGTCCTTGGCTCTTTTATCTCCCAGATGAATACGTCGCTGACAATTCGCGGAGACTTTTTAATCCCTGTTCGTTATTACGAACATGTAAGAGCACTCGTTTCGGAAACGGGTAGTCGTGTACGGCCGAATGTAATGTAACTGTTCAACAGTTTATCGAAATCTCGAATCGGCATTTATTACGATTCATAAAGGAACTGGTTCTCGGCCATGCAACTCCTCGTTTCGCAAGTTTCGCGGCAGCCGTCTCCGTCCCACTTGTGCCGAAAACAAAAACACGAGAATGAGGAAGTGCTCGTTAAAAAACTCTGTTATCTCGAGGCTCATTTGCCTGCATGCGATACCGATGATACCGAATACAAAATCGCGCATCCCTCCGCGTACTCGTATCCTACGGAGAATTTATGAAAGAAAAATCAGCGTATCTTTGCAAATGAAATGTAAACAAGGTCGTACGGTTACACAATCTTATCGATCGCGTTCGTGCATTTTTTACGCAGAGTATAAATAAAAAGGCAAACGAGACGAATGAAACTTTATTCAAAAAAAGTGTGCATGATCATTCAGAAAAATGTGTGCTTAATAT
Organism: Augochlorella aurata; assembly: GCA_028455555.1. Classification (NCBI taxonomy): domain Eukaryota; kingdom Metazoa; phylum Arthropoda; class Insecta; order Hymenoptera; family Halictidae; genus Augochlorella; species Augochlorella aurata. Next base: position 4,229,386 of record CM052151.1, on the reverse strand, counting down.
TTTATACGACGATAAAGAAAGAGTTTCTTATGTACTGTTTCCTCATTTACCTTCGATTCGCATATTAATTAACACCGCCGATTCGGATGATCGTTCCAGAGACGTTGGAATTTCTTTATTGTATTTAAAATTTATTAAAGCAGAATTTAATATCAGATAGGTTTGGGTGAGTGAAGGGTACAATAAATATATTCTGATACGAAATATGTTCTCATATATTTCACTTTAATAGGGTATCAAAGAGCACTACGTAATGCAGAACAATAATAATAGAATCAACAAGTAAACGCAGATCTCATTGTGCGTTCCAAGATAAAATGATATAATAAAAAATACAAAATTTAGATCCAAGTAGAAACTAATTGCTACACGTCTAACAAATAACCAGAGATTTCCTTTCACAAGTCAAAAGATTGTCCGACATTCAGAATGACTTTGATCATAATAATAGCAATTATGTACGTATCTATGTACGTCTGCATGTATATATACATATTGTATGTCAATGTATACATATTTATATATACATATACATCGCATATACGATAAAATAAATCTATGTACAACTGAATACCTCGCAATACTTTTCTTCTCTCGTTTTCGTCGTCCGGCTACATAACGTTGTTATAGAGGAACCCGCAACGCTACGAAATTATCGATCGATTACTAAAACTTTGGTTACGCAAAAATATAGACACGATATAGTCGCCCCCTAGTCAGGAATCTGTTTAATCATCCATACACGCGTCTATCGTCACCAGTGCTGGGTAAAAATCATTTCGAACAGCGCGAACAGTCCGTTACATTCAAATCCTGCACAGTCTGATCTAAATAAAATATTCTACTTGTCGCAATAAGTTTTATAAAACAACGTCTATTCAAAAATAATATCGTTCGTAGAAAATATAAAGTATTTATGTAACCTTCGAAACATTATGGTTTCTTAAATCTATCGTAGGTAAAATATCAGGTTCGGATTATTAAAATAAAACCATTCGATTTGCCGAGACTTCGTTTTCTATTTAAAATATCATTTTACAGTGTAGCGTTGAATAACGTGAACAGTATGAAGTATCTATAACAGTTGAAGCATCTTTGATCTGGAAATTTTACCCAGCCCTGATTATCACCGAGCTCCGCCGCGTCGCGTCGAAAAATCACCTCTTCTTTAGACTTACACTCTACATATCTATGAACAAATGTACAGTAATTACAGTGAAGGTTAGCGATAGATAGTTGATTCATAAATACTACACATAGACTGATTGCATTACATTAATTCGAATGGCTCGCAATTACGGAGACGATACGCCTGTGTTCACACCGTCGACGAAACTGTATCGACGCCGTCCATTAGATACGCGCAAAGTGGATGAAGAAATTCACGAATTTCGAATACGTAGAACATCAATCTCGACGGCCGACTAAATTGCTTCAATTATCTCCAAAGAAACCAGGTTACCCCCTTAACGCGCTCGCCGCCATCTTGTTAGCCAGCCAGCGCGCGACGCGGCTAGAGAGGATCGAGTCGAACAATTCTATCGCGTGTCCGTCACGCTCGCGATCGTGTGTCAGATAATAGAAAAAAAGGCACCAAGTGTAAAAAGAGACGAATAACCGCTGACAAACCTAGTTTCCCACCCGTTAAACCTACGATTGGATTATGCAATCTATTTATCCTCGGATCGTGGGTAAAACGAGTCGCGCGGCGCAGTACGAGCTGCCACGGATGGCGGCGAAAGTGTTCAAATAATCGTCGCGTCCGCACCATTTTCAAAATAACCAGGCAGCTTTCCCGCCGGTTATTCCCACCAGAAACCGAAAACAAACGAATACGATTATTTCCATCGTGCCCGAGTCGCGCACGTAGAAGAGCAGGAGCGTTGAAAGCGACTCGACGTCTTCGGGTCTCGTGCACCGTTCCGGTAATCGTTCGAGCGCTTCGCCCGTAACTCGACCGCGCCCCTCTGCGAACGCGTAAAACCTACGAAATGAATTTCCATGAGAAGAAAGAGCCGGCGGAAAAGAAAAGTCCGCGCATCTGGGTCGGGCCGAGAGTCGAACGGTGCGCGAGGCTCGAGCAGGACTCCGTGATTGCGCGTGCATCGATAAATTCTAGAGTCACGCATACACATACATATTTTATATACACGTACAATAACTCTCTGTAGCGGAAGCACGACACGTCTCACTCACGCACGTCACCTTTCTCACTCGGAAATCACAGTTGAACATTGGTTTTTCAACGTTACCCGTGGCACTCGTTCAATCCCTCCGAAATTAAGTAACGCGTGTCGTCGCGAGCGAAACACGCGCGACTGTTGCGGAGCTTGTACAACGGGGAATGATTTTTAATCGAAAAATTATCGTGCCGGGCAAGGGGCTACGGGGGAGGGAGAGGGCAGCGAAATTCATTAACGCCGTAACAGGGAAAAATCGCGCGACGTATCGCGAACGCGAGCACCGAAGGGTGTAAAACGTTTAGATTCGCGATGGAAATTACGGCCAGAGGCAGGTGGGCGTCGGGAAATTTGAACCACGAGGCAAACAGAGCGAGCACGCGGCATAATATTAAGATTAAGCACCAGGGAAGCATCGTAACGCCGCGATTATACAAAAGAGCCTGTTAAATGCGCGTCGACGGTTCATAATTACGCGGCCGGCCATTAGGATTTTTCTTTCAGGCACACGTTCTTTTCAGATTTGCTCCCTTTCAACGGTACACGCTCCTCTCCGTTATCCCTCGCGCGAAAAATCACAGTTGAACGCTTGATACGGCAATCCTTGCCATTCTCTCTCTCTCTCTCCTTCTCTCTTTTTCTTGGATCTTTTGCACCTAAGGTTTCTCGATGGTCCGACACGTCCGGTTCTCACGAATAACTGCTGCGATATCATCCGATTACGCGTTACGGTTAGGGTTAATAGACTGCGAACGTTCAGACGAATGCAGATTTCTTTCGAATGCAAGAAATAAATGCTACTGACTACCCGTTTGAGATTCTTCGAAACGAAAACTAGAATTTCATACTGCTCGAAGTGCGGATAAATTGTTTCGTGGACGAGAATATGTTGACGACGATGTTGACACTAAACTACCGAGGTCAACAAAATTGTCGTATCGTAAGAATGACAAGATGGAATTTATTCAAATTGTTCACAATGTTTGTCACAGTGTGCGCCTGAACAAAGAAATATATTCAAGGATTTTTAATGGAAGCAGCTTCGTGACGTCAATGATTATGAAATAAAAGGTTAGGTTTAGTGTTAAGTGTGAACAGATCGGTTGAACTTTGATTGTTTAATTTAGATCACAATGTTTTCTTTTGCTATAGTCGTTGATCACGTGTTGAAGCAACGCTGATGTAAATCTTTGAAGAAAGTGTTTCCGAGTGTGTTATGTAACACGTCTCGCTAGTTTTAAACGTACAACGTAGTAATAAAATTTATAACAGACTGTCTCGTAATAAATAGTATAGTTGGAAGGCAATTCCATATGCAAAGATAGAAAGACGTAAAGTTTCTGCGTGTAAATGTTCTTCAACAATGAGACAATCGTGTATCGATTATAAATTTTAAATGAATAAACCGTACTTCGTTGTCTATTACAGTCAATCGCAACGCTCGAAGACGTTAAAAATAATCAAATTTGTCATGGAAAATGATTATTTTTGACTCAACGCGTTCGACTGTGTTGAAGAATTTACACACAAGTCTTTAGCTTTATTTTTGCATATAAAATTATCTTTGGTTTGATTATTAATCTATAAAATTAAAAATAACTTAGGGGCTCGAGGACTGAAGGAGATTTGATTGATTAAAACTACGTATAGTTTTTAGCATGGCTAAACAAATTCAAGTGACACTCAAAGTATTACTTTTAATAACCGCTATCACACTATCGACGCGCTAGGTAACTATCTGCGTATCAAAACCTCCGATTAGGTACAAAATGTACGTAGAAAATAAAAGGAATCTAAATTTACGCCAGAACGAACGAACTCTGTGTCAACCATTTTTAACAGGCTTACAAGGGAAACAACTTCATCATTCCATTGCCACTTTGCTTTTCAATTCCCGCGCCACTGCGGTAAACGATTACTTGAAAATAAAAAGAGAAATCTCCGGTCAGTATTCGTAAGCTTTTAAACTGTACTCGTCGTTGAGCTCCTCATCTGAACTGTTTCTGCCAGGCCCTTACAATTAACACAATACCCGTAAGAGAAGACAATCAATTCAGCTACAGAGTATGCATAACAAAACACAGTTCTCGTCACAACGCGGTCTACAATAAACGACAATAATTTCGTAATTCCAACGAGGTATAAAACAAGCCATCCCGTTCATCGACCCTACAATTTCAATCGCCGTAATTATATACAAAACATCGCGCCGTATCCACAGAGGAAATCAGTTCGGTGGAGCGATCCGCCGCGGCAGGATCGGAAGCCGAACTCGAACATCGAATAAGATCGAATCGTCGGAGAATCTCGCGATCGTGTTCGAACGTTACCGCGGATAGCATCAAGCAACCAATTTACTCGTCTAACCAGATTACGATGAAGTTACCTTAGCAATAATACTTGTTCGCTCTCGAGTCCCGTTGTCTTCGGTTTCCCGGCTCTCACACTCCCATATCAAACACACTCCAGATTACTTCATACTCAAATATGGATCACAGTTAAACAGTTGATAGTTTGCTACGTGTCCGATCGCGGGCAGAGTTCATGATCGGGGACTCATTGCGGCATGCCGGACGCGGCGCCGAGACGGGGTGCTCCGTAGAGCGAGTACGGCGAGAAATAGGGTGGCAGGCCTGCGGGGGTGTGAGGATGAGGCGGCGGAAGCGGTAAACCCAGGGAGGATAAAGATGGAGGCAGGAGCGGCGACGGTTTCCCGTAAGGGTGATAACGCGCCGTCGCGAGCGGGCTCAAAGGTGGCGTCGGATAAGTTCTCGAGAACAAAGGATGCGTCGGTGGGAGGCCGACGGAGGGTGACAACAGAGACAGGGTGGCCGCGGAGGGGTCCGTGGCTCCGCTGGTCGAGACGCTGGTGTGACTTCTGAGATGCTGGAGCAGCTCGTCCGACGTGGAGAACCTCTTGCCGCAGTAGGCAGTGTCGCCGGCAATCCAGTTGCAGACGTAGGGTAGCTGCGAGGCCGCTGCCAGGGCGGCCAACTGTGCGTGAGCGTACGCGGCAACCCCCAAGGCTCCGTAGGGTGTGGAGGCGCCAGGTTTGTGATCGCACTGGGCGCAACCGGCGGGACAGGTGCCAGGTGCGCTGCCGGCGAGCTTCCCGTTGGCGACCGCGCTCGCCGAACTAGCCAATAGGTGGGAGTTCAGCTGGCAACCGGTGCAATAAGGGTCCCTGCAGACCGGCATCAGGGCGTCGTGTCCCGAAGCGCTCTTCAACCTGGCGTAGCTCAGGTAAGGGTTGCCCGCTACCAGGCCGTTCTTCAAGGCGGCGTGGTGCTGGGACACCAGCGAGCTGGCCATCACGTCTATCGGCAACTGGGGGCTGTAGCCCAGATAGGCGGACGTCGAGCTGGCCAAGCTGACGCCCGGCTTGAAAGTACCCAGAGGAAGATCCTTGATGGACGGATCCGTCATCGCCAGAACGCCCGCGGGGCTGTAGGATGGCTTCGCCTGCAACGACGGGCTGCTCACCACCACCGGCTGAGACGAACTGGACTCGAGCTGCGACGACGACAGGTTCGCCGTCGACGTCCTCGACGCCGGCGATTCCCGGGCCATGATTTCGCCGTTCGGCGTCGCGGTCCTCCGACCTTGCGGCGTCACCGCGCGGACCGACGAGGCGCTCTGGTTACTCGGGCATCGCTTGTTCCCACTACCTGGTGTCCTCGATCGGCCGGAGGTCGAGTGACTAGATGCTGACCTCTGCTCATCCGGGCTGGCCGCCTTCTCGCGACCCAGGCACGACTCGTACGGCTTGAAATTGGTCTTGACCGGTTCCGTCGACGTCACCGCGACGACCGGCGACGATTTCTCACGCGATTGATCCGACTTCGACGATTTGTTGCTCGACGGCTTGTCCAACGAGCCTAGCAGAGATTTATTGGACGGCGTGTCGGCACCTATTTGGCTGCAGGTTTGAGCAAGCAGGGCTAGGGGACTCTTCTTCGCGTCCAACTGTAATCAAAATAAACGCGTTAATAGAAATCTGTATTTAGATGGTCCCTGCGGTACGGCGAGCCTCGGAGGATCACATGATAGAGTGTAATTTTGTTACGACGAACGCCGTGACAATATTTCGCGAAATTCGTCGGAACACGTTCGCCGACACGGTTACACGAGCACGAATGTCTTGGACGTGCCGACCCAGAAATATCTCCCAGCAATTCGCCGCGATAAAATATTTGCGGATCTTTTCGGATGAAAGTTTTAAGATCCGAGTGTAGTCATTATTCAGATATACAGATCGAGAATAGCCACCGACGGCTACATGCATGTTCGAGCAAAATACAATTTTCTAAAGTACGCGACCAATTTGCTGCTTTTGCAATGTAATCTGCACAGACATTTCTTTAACTATTCTTGTTCTATTTAATTTCGCATTGGTAGTATTTATATTCGTAGAAACTGTTATAAATTTGTTGGTTTCTGATATGCTTTTAAGACTTTCCCATTTTTTTTAGTTACAATATAATACGAATCCATTTTAGTTTCTCCTTTGCAACATTATAGCTCCAGTTACTGAAATGTTAAATAAATCGTACTTTAATGCAAATGAAAAACTAGTACCCGAGATAAATTACGAGTGAAACTAAAACGGCTTCATTGCAATTCCGATAACAAACACAATTAAAACGTCGCACAGTTTATTATTTTATTTACACGAAACATAAATGCGGTCAATATCTCAAGCGAATCGATAAGTGTTACTTTCTCATATTTCATCTCGCAAATCTGCATCGCATTCGACATAAAATCGAGTAAAAGGTTCGACGCATGTGTCGATGCTCGGCTTCTAAGAGAAGCTTACTGACAAAATATAAAACACGGTAAAACTATCTCGCGCAGATAATTTCGTAGCGATGTGTCTCTAATTGGCCATAATAAATCGCGCTTGACGCATTTCAAATTCCCGGGATTATCGCTTCCCGTCTTTGGATCGTACCCTATAAACTGCAACGTGACTGGCGTAAGAAATTTATGTGAAATAAGTTTCGCGTTACAGGCAGAAACTTGTTAAATGGATGCCGTCGGTGGCCGGCTATGAACATTTAACGGGTCCCTGTTACAATCGGCACGCTCGTTGCATATTGAAACTGATCTAATAAAACGTTTCGAGAATATATAATCGCCTTACGGTTTGCGCAAACCCAGCGATCGCGCGATAAAGATAAATAACGATCGCGAAATGAGAACCCGTAGAAACATCCCCGATAATTAATACATAGTCTTGGGCAGAGCCGCCTATCGCGGCTGAGAAATGTCCGTGATAATTTAATATTGGCGCCGATCGAGCAATCGCGTCGAAGCAACCGAGATGATGCAGTCGGTATAATTAGCGTATAGAGGAACAATATTTCTCGCGGCTGATACGTTCGTCGAACAGATGTTTGATGTAATTAAAATACAACGTTCGTGCAACTATCTGGCCGTTTACGGTTGCTTTTGCTAATGGCGCGACGCCGACAGATATTAATGCCGTGAATTGCAACAGGCTATTACGAAATTACGGTTAAAGCTGTATGTTAATTGCCTCCGCAAAAGTTAACGGAACGTTCCGGCATAATATTTTAATCCGTTAATGCCGTCCTCCGTCTTTTCATCGCCTTGCCAACTTTTATTGCGGTAAAGAATACTTGGTCTCTCTTGTGCAGCATCGCAGCTCGACGCCAGACAGATCACTCGCCGATGATTTCCACGATTAAATCGCGCTTAGCGATATCTGAGTTCGACAACAAAATTCTATTCACCGTACAAATAGTTGCACCGTATCGGGAAAATCGGAAAGTGTTCGTACAAGAATTCGTACATCGGTATTTTGACAGAAAAATATATGAATACAGATTTAAAAGTAAAATATAGCTGCAGTCAATTTTATCGAATACTGTAATTTATCATTCGTAAATTATTCTTTGTTTTCTGTAGATTTACAAAGTCAAGAATTTTTTAACAGAATTCCTTAACGTTTCATTCTTCTTTTTTATTTTTAAACGAACTATACGCGATTACTTATAATTACAATGCGTGGAAATTATATAAGACTTGTAGATTACTTATTGACACTATTGATCCCATCTTGCATTGCGCGATGCCAACTAGAATTCTGCTCGACGATATCGCAAAGATTTCACCAGAACTTCAACAAAATTCTACTCAGTTTTCGCAACAAGATATTTGATAATAGTATCAATTACTTGTTGCTTTATGCTCGTGATACCAATCGAAACACTACGCATGCTCTTGCCCCGTTTCCTAAAGGGGATGCACGGGAATGGTATGGGTGCACTGCATATTTACTTGATAATGATGCCACAAACGACGTGGTTTATTATCCATAGCGATCTCTACAAGTCTTCCTGTTCGCGGTGTATATGGCAAGCAATTATGAAGCAATCGATTAATTAGAAATCAGATATTCATTTCCTGGTGTCCAAAATCGTATTTATGTTTCCGTTGAAAAATTGCGGAACTGCTTCGGTCCCTATCATTGAATAATTTTATGTTAGCTATAAAAATAGTATAGAAACGTATCAATAAGTCTTGCTAAAAATTTTGGATTATATATAAGTTGACCGTAACAATATTTATTCTTCTATTAATATTTTTCTCTCGATAATAAATTGTCTCGAATAAATTAGGTATTCTCGTAGGTTTATAGCATGCCTAATCACACAAATAATACATAGTTTTGTCAATTGAAAATTCACGTTCACGGTTTGGAATTAACAAATTATTATGGCAGAAACAAAACGGAACTTCTTAGTAATATTGTACGATATGAATATGTAAAGTTTACAGTATCCTCAAATTTACACCAACTTAGAATTCTACTGTATACATTATTAGCACCTTGCACCCTTTAAACTTTTAGCCCACCGCCGGCATAATTGGTCTCGAGGTTCCAAACAAATTTCTATTTCTTCCTAATTTTCTGTACTCAACAGATTTAAATATTTCCGGATTCCTATGGTTGACAGATTGATTTCTATAAAAATTATAACAGAAAATAAAAAAGGCAATCACCACTCCCTATCCTCTTATGCTGTATAAACCTCAGAAAAAAATATGTTATATATTGCTTAATGAAATGCTATAAACTCCGAAAGAAATATTACTTTCAATAAGCAGCAATTGTTTTTTTAAATAAAGTATATTTATTTCAAGCACTGCGATATCTTCTCAAGATAATTGATGACATAACAAGTAGATTTCGAGTAGAAATTGTTCCAACATTTTCAGTATCGCAGAAATAAAATGTTTGCAATACGATTTGAAAAAGCTGCCGCGGAGACAAGATATTTTCAGTTTGAAATTATTGCCGCGGTCCAAAGTAGAACAAACTATTTCGTATTTGAAATAATATTTTATCCAAGCACTACTATCCTCACAGCATTGTATTACCGAATCACGTTTTGATTTACAACGCTCGTAAATCAGTGTACGTTCGAGCAGAAACGCTGCCAGCACTCGCTGTCCTCAAAATAGTTTACAGGAGTTAAAGCGTAAGACGTGAAATGCATTCCCGTCGAGATTAACGAAACGCCGACAGCCGCAATTAATGGGCCCGTCGAAACGATTGTCCTTCGCGGTATTTATTTCATATCGGGTTTAATAACGACCCGATTGCAGGCTATTATTACATTGATACCGCACCGTCAAACTTTAATTGTTCCACATTTTACCCGCCAATTTGAACAAATCAACTTGGAATTGCTCTGTTTAGTTCTTCTTTTAAAACCTTCATGCTCCATAAAGCAGCGCGAATCTACGTAACCGACCGAAAATATTTCACCCTTAACGGCAATCATAGAAAAGAATGCGAAAATGCTGCGGTTCATTGTTTTAAGTTCCTTTATTTAGTTCCATATATCACCGCTCGCTAAATTCGAAAGGCAAACCATAGAACCGATCGAATAGTTTTTCGCGGTGCCGTATTCGGTTTGAAAATTAATTCGGAGCGTCGACGACGAACAGGGAAGTTCCAAAGCTTGTCGAATAGTAGAACAAAATTTCTTTTCTCGATTAGAGAAATCTGTTCCCCTATAAAACGCAGTTCGGAGTGCATAGAACCAATCGAAACGTTTCGAGCGCATCCCGAGTGTTTGTAAACGGGGGCGCGCTAAATCATCCCCTGCGCTCGCAGCGATGGCAAGAAAGAATAATCAAGCGAAAGCTGCGGAAACACAAACACTAACCGTAGTAGGCAGCGGCGTAAGGTATTCCGGACGGAGGTACTGATTCGCGCTGGAAGTAAGCATCGTAAAAAGATGTTCGCCTTCTCTGTTCGCACGAATCCCCGTTCAACGGACAACACACTCGGATCACACGCGACAGACCGCCGAGGAATGGTAAATAAAACCCCCCGGGCGAATCCTGCGGACACTTTCCCGTGGCTCTTCCTCCTTTTATATCCGTTGCAACGAAAGGACGAAGGCGCACCTAAACGGAGCCATTTAGCGGCCTTTTTCAGCTGCGTTCTCTCTTGCGCACACAACTATTCCCGAACGTACTGGGAACACAATGCACGAGGTCGTCCAGGAAAATGAAAAAAGGGAAGTACACGATACGCATTACACAACACACAACACTCGATACACGCGACCGACTTCGAATCGCGACTGACTAGGTTCACACACTATTCCGTCGGCTGAGCCGCCCCGTCTCTCCCACCACCGGCCACCGGCCACCGTCGACGAACGTTCAGCTGACTCACCCCGCCGTGCCGCGCCACAGCGCGCTTCAGTCCGAAGCTTACCCCTCTAGTGCTCGGTCGGTAACCACAGTAGATTCCGAAAAGATTTGCTACTTTCTTCTTAAATCACATGATTTTAGATACGACCTCGGATAATTATCATAAGGCTAAGATAAAATCATTTTCGTGACGTCACACTGAACAAAATGTATAGGGTATGCTATCTACCGATCTTCCAAACGCGTTAAACTTTGCTTCCGAAGAACAAATTCAGCTGATTGGACATGAAATTTGCATATTTAGGGAACTATAGTTTCGTAGAATGTATTTGGAGTTTAATTGAGGTGTTAATAATGTTAGATCTGTAATTATTTTCTTACAGTTTGTTCCAGTTCGAAGGAGTAAACACCCTTATCGAAGGGTGACTAAAGAATAGCGTTGTTCGATAGAAATGAGGAATGCAATTATTTAATAACTTTTAACTTTAACTTTTAAACATTACAGGGTGAAAACACCCTTTGGTTAAAGATATAGACTAGTCTATTTCCTTGATAAACGTAGAACTAAAAATGGGGGCGGAGAGCAAAGCATCCCCTACAAACCAGCAGAGAAGGTCAGAATTTTCGGGTTCTGTGCTAACGAAATAAAACTGTTAAATAAACAAAAGCACGATCGAGTGAAAAAAAGCGAAGACTAATATTTAAGCAGAGGTGTGCAGAAGAAACTCGAAGAGAAAAGATTCTATTCTGATACTCCATTCGCGGTGTGATTGTGTGTAGGAAAAAGGACGAACACGAAGAGCCAGCGGGGACTAACCAATACGAGCGGAAGAGCTGAAGGCGACGCAGGGGTGTCGACGACGACGGCAATGGAGTCGGTGATGTTCGAGACACGGTGGTCGCTGTCGGTACGCGCTGCACAGACACTTTTGCCGAGTGCAAGCGACCCGACCAACCACGTGTCAACTTGTGCGAGGGTGCCCCTGCAACTCCTACTTCAACCTGCCCAACCGTGAGTTGCATTCCCCTCTCTTCTTCGCCTCCTCTATTCTCTTCTCGCTGGGTTCTCGCATATCATATATCTGATTTTTAATCCTTCGCTAGTATACCCGGGTAATAAGCTACATGCTATTTCTGTTTCACTTTGTTGCTACTGTTTCATACAATAGCTAATTTTTCAACGCGAAATGGGCTTAATGTTTATAGTTGAAGTTATATTCAATTAAGTTAATATTCGAACAAACCGCGCGATGATTAAAAACAACACGAACTGGACTATGTAATACAACCGTAATGGGCGACAGCTATTGTGCCTTCGCATTTACGACGGTACTTTCGTTCAAAAAAGGTACCCGATAAGTACGAGGATTTCCATAAAATGTTCGTCATAGAAAAAGCTCGCACAGGTATGGATTTATGAAAGGGTCCTCTGCCATTTACCCTGCCACAGTGGTAAACGCGTGCTGAAAAGCTAAATACATCCCACTGTCAGTCACAAATGAACGTGGCAATTCGAAATTAAGCAGCGGACATCGTAAATTTTTTTTGTTTATCGAAGTTTTCGGTTTTACGATTACTGCGAAGAGAAACTTTCTTTTTCAACGGTACTTGAAACTCGATTGCATTGAATCATCATGGTTATTTGCGGTCAAACGGAAATCCTTAGCGTTACCTGCTCGCGCTAAATTTTAAAACGCTGTTCAAACCTTATTACTGATTATAAAACTGTGTACAATGGATACAAAAAGTATGCAAATTTTAAATCCTTCGCTAGTATACCCGGGTAATAAGCTACATGCTATTTCCGTTTCACTTTGTTGCTACTGTTTTATACAATAGCTAATTTTTCAACGCGAAATGGGCTTAATGTTTATAGTTGAAGTTATATTCAATTAAGTTAATATTCGAACAAACCGCACGATGATTAAAAACAACACGAACTGGACTATGTAATATAACCGTAATGGGCGACAGCTATTGTGCCTTCGCATTTACGACGGTACTTTCGTTCAAAAAAGGTACCCGATAAGTACGAGGATTTCCATAAAATGTTCGTCATAGAAAAAGCTCGCACAGGTATGGATTTATGAAAGGGTCCTCTGCCATTTACCCTGCCACAGTGGTAAACGCGTGCTGAAAAGCTAAATACATCCCACTGTCAGTCACAAATGAACGTGGCAATTAGAAATTAAGCAGCGGAGATCGTAAATTTTTTTTGTTTATCGAAGTTTTCGGTTTTACGATTACTGCGAAAAGAAACTTTCTTTTTCAACGGTACTTGAATGGTTATTTAATAATAAATCATGGTTATTTGCGGTCAAACAGAAATCCTTAGCGTTACCTGCTCGCGCTAAATTTTAAAACGCTGTTCAAACCTTATTACTGATTATAAAACTGTGTACAATGGATACAAAAAGTATGCAAAGAAAAGATTTCCATTTTGAGAATCCTGGTATAGAAAGAGATCGGATAATCGTTTAATACAGTCAGATCGGTTCAAACAAGACTCGGAGCTAATAAATTAAGCCGTATTTTCCTCAAATAATTATGAAACGAAATAACGTGTTATTTAAAATAATACTTCTGATAACGTTATTTTAAATAAGCCTAGGCCTGCTGTTGGATACTGCTTAAGCAGCCTCAATGTTCTAGAAGCCTCGAGCGACTTAATTTCTTCTTTTCTCAGCCTAACGGAAAGCTTTCCCTGCCGGAAAAATGTGAACGGAAGAAAAGCGAAGAAGAGGTCGCTTTGAACCGACATTGAACGATGCGTTTCTGAGTGAATGATCGGAACAATACTTGCGAGAAAAACATTTTTATTCGACTCAACATGTTTATGAAAGTTGACGCGTTCGTCGAATCGCGCGAAAGGTCGAAAGGTGATAGAAAAGTGAGAACGAAATAATTCGGGATGCTTCGATTAAACATCGCGCGGCCGTGGAAACTGTCTGCGGAATAAATCTACCGCAGATGCATTTTAAATGCGTGCGTAACTTGGGGTCGAATGCATATTGTAACGATTAATAAATTCGGCTGAAATAGATTGTGGCGGTAATGGTAGTCGTATATGGACCGCAGACGCGGATAGGTTCATGCTGCATCGAAATGCATATCAATTGTTTCATGGAAATTCGAGTGTTACTTCCCTTCATTACTATTCACCGAATTATAATGATTGCGCCGCGTACACGTGCAACGCAGACAACTTGATTTACATAATATTCGTATTGATCACGGAACTGCGCGTTATTAGGTAAGTTAATTTGATCCGTCATTTTAAACGGTAATTCGCGATCCGCTTCCTTTTTCGAACGGTAACTAGTCGAATTTCATCCCTTATTTCGCCGCGAACGAAGCGAAGGGTGCGCGACGAGCGACTCGCGTGCTGCCAATTATAAATTCGCTGACGAAACGCGCTCCGGAAAAAAGAACCAAGCTGCGGCTTAAGAAGCAGTCGGCAATTAGCGGTGATCATTTTGAAGCCGTCATTTAGTACGGAAATCTTCTCTACTTTTTATTTAAACACTGGAAGTACCGAGCGGTTCATACGACTCGTTTGCAAGCGAAGAATCTGTTTAAGAATTTCCCAAGTACTTTTATCTTTTCCGCGATTGCGGAACAAAAGACGCGCAACGTGATTTCACTCTGTCTTTTCAGCGTTGATGGATGTTACATAAATATCAAGTATGCACGAAAAATAACGAAAAGTAACAAGCTGTTATTAACGTTTGATGCGAACCTCGGCGCGTCATTATTATAAATTAACAGGACTTTGTTAAAAAACGTAGGTCGGAACGCTCGCACCCGGCCACGTTAACGTCTGGCCATCCAGTGTCCTAGATGGCGGAACATAGTCATTGGTTTCTTTGGTCGGCGCCACGTAAACATGTTGTCCTCGTCCGCGTAGACTGGGAGGGAAGACACGAATAATTATATAGCACTCTCATCTCTCACCAAAGCGTATCCTCTAACTAGCGCTAATAACGCCGCTAATGCTCTTCCATGAAATCTACCGGTATCTAACAACCACTTCGCCATCATCTCCACCACAAAGATAAGATAAGAGTAGCGTCGGCGGTTTGTAACTTCGTCTTCTTCCAGGTAAAAATCAAATCTCCGATAAGAGTAATTACCAAACGCAGATTCCTCGTCCTTTGTCTACTCCGTGCTCGTTTATTATAATTCTTGCGCGTTTCTACGCGCGTTGGATTACTCGGTTTAAACCCGAAGCTTGATTTTTAATCTTCGCAGTGGTCGAATTCAATATCCGCCATTTTGATGGATGATCCTCGGCCATCTCGTGGACTGCGCCATTATTCTGCCGGCGTTGAACTCTTGCGTTTTCCGGTTGGAAAAGTTCCTAAGGATTTTACGCTATCTTCATATTTAGATACACATCACATTATCGTCTATTCTTCGAAGAATTCCATTTCCGAAACGCGCCAACCGGATTTTCATCGTTCTCGTGATTTCTCACGTGTCTCCGCAGGAAGCTAGTCGAGAGTAGATAATCACCCTCCGTTCACCGCACATCGATCAGACGAAGCGTAAACACGATTAGTATAACGTACAGCTAATGAACTAATCCCGCCATGTCGTCGACGGGCACGAACCCGTCGCGTAGGATGGCGCTGGGGACTCACTAATATTCGTGACTTGCCCCCACCGTGCTTCCTGTCTTCTATTCCGATTCTTTTTTTCTTCTCTCTCTCTTTCTCTTTCCCTTTCCCACCAACGCTATGCTCCAGAAACGAGCGCGTTATTTATGGGTAGTCCGTTGCAATTCCGCTTGCGCATTCTGTGCAAGGGCTGCACGAAATCGACAGCTGTCGCCTCGCTCGGCAGCTCCGTATATCCATCTTTCTTCCTTCCTCCGTCTCGCTTTTCTCCTTTACCCCCTTATATCTTGACGCGTCGGCCACAGTCGTATCCTGCTTCTTTGCGAAGCTTAAGTTCGTCGTTTCGGACGTGTTTCTGCACGAACTTCACGCATACTGGGTGTTCCTTCTGCGTGCATCGATTTTGCAAACGCGGCGAGCCCAGGCATTAGAGAAACGTCTTTGAAAAATGTTAATACTATTAATTAACGTAGATTTGCCATGGATCGATTCAGACCCCTTCACATTTTTTACAGTTTTCTTTCACGCATTCTTCAACTCGCTTCGTTGAGACTAAGTCATATGAAACAAATAACAAATCACCAGCTGCGATTCATTTTGTTGTCCTGTAAAATCCGAAGAAATTTCGATCGTATCAGCGCGATTTCCTAAAAAAGAAAAGAATTTGCAACGAAAATCCGAGCAGTGCGTTTCGATGAAGCATGGCTGCGTTTCGCAAGAAACGCGGTCAAAGTAAAGATCCTTCAGAAATTACAAGACAGGCTACGTACGTGTACACCTCCACGATCGTGGATCGCACGTATACCCTTGTCTGCGGCGCACACTTAGGGCCGCGGTGGTGTCGGTGCAAAAGGCGTTATTTATGTCCTCTTTGTCGGGCCATCGATAACCGCTGCAGAGAACTGTGGCGTGGCATAGCGTGGCGTGGCCTAGTGCAGCTCGTGTCCGTGTATACGCACATAAATAATGCGAGCGCAATTTCCCATGTAATTGATGGGGTGCCCCCACCTTCCAGGCTTCCCTTCCCTTTCCATAATGGTGAGTGAACTCAGCTCTGGACGTTAGCCACAGAGCACCCCGTGGGGCGTAAACTCGACAATGCCTTCGTCACGCCGCGCATTGTTTGCCACTGCCGAGAGTTCACTCTCGGGGTTGATTTACTGTCCCAAGTTCGCTCACGAGCCACGGACGGCTCCGCAGCCCCGCAAAGAGCGTGTACCGAAATTTTCGCCGAAAGATCGTCGCTCCTCTGTCATCCCGTTCCTCCCTTTCCATCCTCGTTTTCTCTTCGGTCTCGGCTGAAAGATGATTTTCGTTGCCACTCCGTGCCACTAGAAGCGCCGACTCTTTGCCCCGACTTCTTCCTGCTCTATTTTAACTACAGTCTCCACTCTGCTAACTATCCCCCGTTGAGTGCTACGCGACCAGATTGATTCCGTTCACCGCAATTTCTCGCTATTTATGCACCGGTCGCTTCCCAACAAGGTTCGACGTTACTATCTAAACCATTCTTACGGCGAATAGATAATTGGGTAATTTTCATTAACCCCTTGCAGTACCTTTATCTTCACAGTGACAATGATTAAACGATTTTCGATTGGAATTAATTGCTAGGGGAGAAAAGAATTGATATCTATAGTCTGCCTGCGTTTACTTCAGCACTTGGACATTAGCGAGGACAGAATTTGATTTCGACTCGAAAAAACGGAATAACACGAACGAGGCCAGAAAGCGTAGATTACAGTTTTGTTCCTCGTTCGAGAAACGATCTCGGCGGCTACCGAAAGAAAGTTGACGGTGTCAAGAAAACGGAGGACACGGGATTTCTTTTTCCGTTTCCCTCGCAGCTAATCGTAAAGTCGGAACGCGGAACACGTCGCTTCCACTTCTGTGTACCCAGGTATGTGTTATCTTGTTACGTTGTCCTGACAATCAGATCAAACATCAGGCCAGCCGAGACGTGTAGACTAGATTAGGAAGGGTTAACCAACGGTACGTTGATTTAAATCAATGACGGCGGCACATCTGCTGGCAGAGATTAATGATTAGACGCACGAGAACGAGGCCTGAAACTCGGTGCTTTCAGAGATCGGACAGATTAGAAACTAATTTAACGAGCTGCTTTCATCGTACAATCCAATATCCATCTTGATCCCCCTTGCTATATTGTGCAGCTATCCACTACCGGCAATGTTGATTGATCGACATCGACGATATCGCGAGCGCGATATATTTCTTTTCTCTTAAACTGTGTCAGATTTTCATCCAATAAAAGCGGACTCGCCGAAAAAAGAGCTTCCTTTGTTGCGGGGCCAACGATTTCGTTAATCAATCAATTCTCCGTGGCCTCTGCCCTGCTTCGGAAGAACGAAAACAGGCCGAGCATCGCGGATTTTAAATATTTCAGCTGTCAACTAATGGCCCGCTCGTTTCTGTTCCATCCTAATAGTAGCTTATTTTTGGAGTTAATGGATGGCTCTGTTAATCGAAGATTTCATTCGAAACAGTCCCGAAAAGTCTGATTGCTGCTTTTAAAATTATTAAATTAAAGGAGTGTCTTGCAAGTGATACAGAAAAATTTTATTTGGCGCTAAATTCGGAATTTAGAAATCCAAAGTTTTCTTGATTAAAAATGTCTTTATTATATTATCGCTTCATCAGACAGAACTTAGTTTCTGTCATTTAAATATTGTTCGAAATATTCGTTTCAGTAGCTAAGTATGTAGCTCTGGCATTGGACTTTCCGAAATGTTTAATCGTCGTCCTTTGCAGGCCGTGTAAAATACAGTTCTAGTTAGCAGTGAAAAGATAATGTGGCTCGGTAATTGAGATTCATTAACGCTGCAGCTACAATGTGAACTAGCAAGTGGAAGCCGGTTATGCAATAACAGTTTCGACCGAGTAATACGGCACGGAGTGGGATCGGTATTGCTTGTTTAGGACCACGCGCGTAGAACTTTGACTTTCGTAGGGTGGCCACTTCGTGATTGTCAGTTCTCTGGCGGGCACAAAAGACTAATGGGTAACGCATACAGATTGGGAGGACACTTAGCAGAGTTAGCGCCTGCGGCTACTTTATTTACGCCATCCACATGTCGACGCCGACGACAGTCCTATGCATACAGTAGCATTCGGCGGTAACTGACCATGCAAACATCATCCGTAAAGGTCGTGTTTGTGCATGGGCCCGCTGCCGTTCGCAGGCCTGGTTTTCGCTGCTAAAGCGACATTAGTTCTAACAGTCGAAACATTCGAGCTACCGTACCATTTGTCTAAGAAAACAACTTTAACCGCTTAACACCTTCGGGAAGGATCGCGATTCTCCTCTCTGTCAGCCAGGGAACCGTTCGACAACAATAATATCGTATAATAAACTAGATCCCACCGGTTTCTAATTTCTCAGCGTGGCTCGAATAATATATAAAAATACAGAGCCGTTTCCCAAATCTACATTCGTCGCTTTGAAATAATAAGTTTCGCGTTAGTTGAAATATTATTGAAATTATTTATTCAATATTTGGCTTCGATGCGCTTGTACTTGTCGCGAGATATCTTTCAAATGCAATGTCCGAAGTAAATGGTTACGTACGCGAGGTCAAATTTTAAGGACAAGCTCGTACATGAATAATTCTGAAACAATGGAAAAATTTACGTGAGAAATTCGCTACCTAAATAATGGTACAATTAAGATAACTTTAAAATAATTATGTATCTGAGAAACATCTTTGTTCTTCAAATGTTATGTATTTACTTTTTGACGAACCAAACATTTACTACGAAAGAATTGCAACAAAATTATTTGAAGGCTCGTCGTCGTTATTTATAATAATAAAAGAGAACTATAGGTTGCAGGCAACAATATACAGAAAACTAATTTTCATAGGAGAGCATACATGTGCTGGTATGTTTGGACCATTTCGGTAAGGTTCGTGGAACATTCTGGAAACGTAGAACAAAGGTTCAATAAATCCAGTTGAATTATAGCGTTCTTTTGTGCTTAATATAAAGGTATTGTCAAGTCCCCGCTGCCGTCACGCCTATCCACCATAATCGACACTCGAATATTTCATAGTGACACTTTTAACATTAACTCTATTCGTCAGGGTTTGTACCATCAAATGGCACAGCATTCATCCATGTGACATTCGGTATACATGGTTTTTAGCCTTCTCTGCGGCCTTGTGCTCGAACCGACAGCTGCTCGACTTCGGACACAGTCATTATGTATAAACTGTCACGTCCTCCATCCTTTGTCGCAAAGAAATAGTCTGTTTGGACAGCCTCCATTTTCGGCATCTTCGTCACGGGAAGTCTTCTGTCACAGGAACGTTAGTCGCGCAGGTGTGACTTTTGCTTATTTATGCTCGCAACATTCGCGCTTTAGCTGCAACATCGGTAGACTCTTCGCCGTGTTTCGTTTATTGACTTGTGGAATTTTGCTGCCAAGAATAACAAATACATGTTCTCCGGCTATTTCCAGAAATGCAACGCGACTAGTTGCATCGACTCCACCTAAACATCGGTTAGTTTATTTTACGGTTAACAATGTAGCGAGCATCCCCTGGAAATGAATTTGCAAATCATTTTGATAAAATGTGATATTTTTACTTCCGCGATGAACAGTGAAACATTTATTAAATAGGGAAAGGTATTTAACAGTGATCAGGTTAATGAATGAAATGAGGTTGCTTGCGCCTTCCTACCCTTATGACTATACACGTATGAAAAATGAACCCTATAACAGCGGTCAAGTTATTGATTTTTTGGTGTGAAAGAAAAACATAAAGAAATGAAAAAATTGTGAAACATTTAAAATGAAAAATTCTTGAGATACGTCTCCTTTTGGTAAATTTTCTAAGATATATAGAATAGGTATTTCTGGTTGGCCGCGGCTGGGAGATTAAATGTGGAGCAAGAGGTTGTTCACTAGCTAAGACAAAGAATATTCGACTGGACTCGCAGATGCGAATGCAAAGTAGAACGAACGCGCGACATCACCGGGAACGGAGCTGCGGAATCCGACGTCCGGATACGTTGTTCTTAGCCAGCGTCGGAGGTTTCGCGAACGACAGGGGGAATCACGAGATAGTGTTCTTATGAGAATACCAGAAGATAGGACGCGTTCGACTAGCGAGCGTTCGTGACTACAAATTATTGTCGTCCTAGCAGGTCCCCGGAACCGGCTAACAGTTTTGTAAAAAGCTTTTGTGAGTTTACCAGGCTCGTAACTTCTGCTTTGTCGCCGACAGTGTCTCTGCCGTGGGACAAGAGACAAGCGAACCTGTATATAGGCTAGGGTAGAGTGGCTGGCATTGCGGGGGCGGACGGCGGCTCGGAAGGGGTGCACGGAGACGAGAAGATAAAGCAGGAGGGGGCGAAAGAGACGCCCTCACTGAAATTACAACCTCGTAACTCCCGGTAAGCGGGAAAGAGCGTATGTGACAGCGGGCGGACGAGTGAACGGGCGAACGGGCGAACCGGCGAACAGCCGGACGAACTGCGCATGGTTTCCGGGAGTTTTATAGCCATCAGGGGGGGTGTTTCAGGCCGAACTACCAGGCGTTGCCTTACGGGTCTACACCGTTACACGGTTCCCGCATTCTCGTAAACAACTGGCCAGACGTGCTTATCACGTTTTCGCGATACGCGGCTTTACTACCTCACTTAATCTCCATTGATTCTTACGCTGCTAATAAAAACGCTCGCCGAATCCTGATTAGGAGCCACCCTCCTCGCCGCGAAATTCGAGTGGTCCGCCGCGAACGCCGCGCTTTCATGGAATTTTCAGAATTCTGACAACCTCCAAATATTTACGGTTATACACCCTATTACTCTACGGTCTTCTTTTATTTTGTTTTTCTTCGAATAAAGCAATTAAATATTTAGCTGCGGTTATATTTCTATAAGTAAGCAAGTAGCCATAAAACATTTAGGATGGATGGACAAGGGAATGTTCTGTTTAGACCGCATTCTATTGTTCTGCTAATTTCTGCATTTAAATAGCAAAATGCCATAATACCCTGATTGGGGACAATGGTGTTATAGTTTTTGAAGTAGGGCTCAGGTAGGCAGCACGAGGCAGACGGTTCGAATGGACCGTATCGAATCTCCCACCTGTCTCCACTCTCCAATACTTCTACCAATGCGTTGGCATGATACCCTTTCGTTCGCGTTACCGGGAACGGAACTAAATTTTTAGTGCACGTGTGCTTTGCGAATATTGAATCTTGATTTTCTCGAAAACCAGGTCTCGAAAGAAAGAAAATTGATTCTGTCCAACTTACCTTGTCACGTAAGATCACCGGGTTACCAGTCGGAAGCTGTTATCAGTCATGGGATATCTCGTGTTAAAAGTTCCATTTCATTTCTTTAATGAAACGCATTCGTGCTGTTTACAATCTTTTGATCTCTGTTGGACAGCGTTTTAAAACAATATAGTTTAACAAAACGTCCGACGAATATCTTGGTGAAATTTCACTAGACACGACTTTGTGACGCTGCAGGTAACAAGATACGATTGTCTTTTGAAATCTAATAGGGATGCGTTCTCAGTTTACCGATTGCGAGTCTATGATCCGAAGGCAGCGGCGTTCAGGTACAAACGTACATACATTCTTGTTACCTGAAACGACGCACCTTCGGCAATGTTTCGCCCTTCATTTAAAGTAATGTTTTAACAACCGTCGTATAATAATAATAATTATCTCTCGGAGGAAGGCGCTCGGAGACACGTAATAAACGTTTACTTAAAGTTACCGAATTTTTATGCCGCGCGCACTGACTTGAAATTTCGCGGAGCAAAAATTCGTTTGTGCTTTCTGAAAAACAATTTAGGACAATCAATTCCTGGCCAAAAATACATTTTTTCAACAAATCAATACTTCTCGATTAAAATAAAAAAGCAAAGAACTTTTGTACGCTTAATAGCTCCCGAACGGAAAGTTCCGTTACAATATAAATTTTTAGGAAAATTGCGAAGTATCGATCGCCATTCAATTTCATAGACTTCTGTAAACATTTAGCACTGGATGTGGCACGCGCGATATTTCAGCGTTTCACAAAGCAAGGCGAGAACATTGTCGTTATTTACCGATTAATAATGAAAAACAATATTATTTGTCTAAAATTCTTTTTAGATGTTTCAGTACGTTCAGTATATTCAGTATGTTTAACAGGGACTTAACAGCTTAGGCTGTCGTCAAATATATTTCATATAATTTTACAAGCACTTTTATTTTATTTATTAAATTCAAATATTTGTGCAGCTCACCCGGCAATTGATTTACAAACTATAATTTAATTATAATTTTGTTTATTAACATTATTTACGATTCCAGGCAGCAATAATACAATGTGGCAATGAATGTTTCAGCTAAGTCGTCGTAAATCTGTTTTTGCATAATGCTAGTGAAAATAGGGAGGGACTTTCTAGGGATCGTTAAATTTCCACGTCGGTACCGAGCCATCCGAAGCGAGGGCACCTTTTTAATATCACCATTACCGGCTAGGTGGTCTTCTCCTAACCCTCTTTTAGTTATATTCTCGGCGGGAGCGGTAAATCTGCGGGATGTCAAGGGCGAAAGGTGTGACATATCTTATCGTAAACGTCTCATAACGGCGTTGCGGCTCTAACGATGCGTGACACACGACGACGTAAAGCCGTGGCGCCCCGTCGGAAAGCTCGTTCGGCTCGTAAACCTCGGCCAGCGTACCCTTTTCTTGAACTACCGCCGTATTAGCGTCGATCAGACCTGCTCCAACACAGACTACGGTTTCCCATTTTCCTTTCTATAGTTTTCAATCGTTCTGCTTTTCCCTCGGAAGTAAACTGGCTGCAAAATCTATTCGTATACTGATTCCGATATTCTTGATATTTAAATTGCTATAATTTTGTAAAACGAAGTCTTGCAGCAATAAATCTAGACTTATATTAAAGCTTGAAGTCTATACCATCGCAATACATCGTTCTTTGGTTCCTAAAATGCTTTTATATGATGTAGCAGGTGGAAGACTGAACACGTATTCCCTGACTGAGGGGTGACATTCGAGTGCAGAGGGTTAAATTTTTTAGTAAATATTTAGTAAACAAATTCTTCAATACACGCATTGATATTAATGTATATTGGAGCAGTTAGGCTTCGTAAACATTATCATTGTTAACGCATTCATTTAGCTTCACTTTTCATATAAAAAACGACAAGGAACTATTTCTCAAATATTTGAAATTTTAGTGCGCACGATTATTTTTCCTTAACATTTATTAATTTAAACATAGAATCTTCAAGCTTGTTCGTCAAATTTTTAACCGATTACAACGTCTATCTGTTTTATAAGTATAAATTTTAATGAATTGATTAGCAGAAATTGAAATTGAAATAATAAAAGACATGCTGCATAAATGAAGCATTCTAAAATTGTAGAATGCAGCGTTACTTTCGAACAGGAACGAACTCGGAAACAATTGCTATAGATGTGCGCCTGGATAACCGAAGGTAGAATATATTCATTACGTCAAGCAGACTGGAAGAGCTGTACTAGTTTTACGGTGGCACGTAAAACGCAATCATCCAGCGCGTTATGTCCTGATTGTGTCTCGTACAAACGTCAGTATACGTCACTTAACGTCAATCTTGATCCTATCGCGAATTTGTCCACGTTACACAAAGGTGGTCTTTTCAACGAACTGACGATTATCGTATCGAGGTAGGTACTATCGATCCAACCCTTACGACTATCGAAGTATGAAAACAGCAGCGTAGACGGATAAAATCTACCTCATATTTTTCTCTCCTCGTATTTTTTCGCAGCCTAACGACAACATAAAATGAGACTTTTTTTCCAAATTGTTAAAAAATATTAATATAAAAAAAATGACAATGATTTTCCAATTTACGTGATTACTATAATTACAATAATTGTAAAAGTTGTTACAGCTATTAAGTATAGCTTTATTGGAATTATTTCAAAGCACAGTTGAAGACAGTAATTAAAATATGTTTATAAATATCGGACTCGTAGTAAATAAAAATTGAAGAACTCGCTTGAGAAAGGGTTGAGATGCGCGTAGCATGACAAAGTGTGGGCGCTTTAAAAAATCAGGTTGCACGGCTAAGAGGTTAATTGGCATGTCTGATAAGGGAATGGAGAAATATATGCAGTTTGGGGTGGGGGTGGAGGTGGGACCATGAAGCAGGTTGGTTCGGTTGGTAATATACGAGCGATGAATCTGACGAAAGTGCCGAGCAACGTGGTACTCCGGCGCCGGCAGGAAGTAAATTAGTCGACCCTTTATAACCTTTGGTCTTCGACGAATATAATGGCCTGCCTTCTACTACTTAAGGGATCCGTTGTATCCATTTATTAGCTGCAAGATGACGGGCAGTTTCGAAATCATCAGCGGCAATTAGACACGGCGGGCTCAATTGTTTGCTTGGCGGCATGTTGGAGGGATGTTCTTCAAATTATTAGCTCGACGTTGAAACGCTCCTGGCATCGGCTTCGCCTCAGAAAAGAGCGGACAAGACCCTTCACGGAACTAATGAAATCTACGCTCTATTGTTTTCACTTTAACCTACACGAAGGCCACACACGCTACTATGGGAATAGGAGTTTTTTATTTTATTTATTCATTCTATATTTAGAATGTATATTGTAGTAAAATACTTTCTTCTATTCATTTAAATCGTCAACGTTGATACGCGAATTATACTATTGTTTTTAATTTGTTATGTACTAATCAGATCGAAGTATACAATAATTGATTGTATCGTTAATATTTAAAAAGCAGGACATTTTCATTTTGTAATGTTTTTAAGTGATTGGTATATATAAATCTGTTAAATATAAAAATATTAAAAATGCATTGCTGCGTCTAACAATACGTCGCTATAATTAGTATATTACATTTAATTAAAATTAATTTTAATTACCTGTCGAGTGAAACTGTGAAAATATTATTCCAAAGGGAAAACAGTATTTTCCACTGGCATTGAATAAATACGCGTAAGAATGCATTATAGTATCGATCAAATCTGCGAGCCTCGGTTGCGCTCGGAGGAAAATAGTATTTAGTTGTCGCATTACTTCGCAACGCTAGGAGAAATAAATAAGTGCGAAGTTAGAGGAAACCGGTAGTAAAGTATCTGTGTTTAAGATGACCATGCGTAAAAGTTTCTCCGTCTAAGTGGTTGCGTTGAAGCTAGCTATAATTTGCAACGGTGTTCAAGGGAAGGTGAAATCGTCTTTGCGGGGCCATATTGCCGTTGCGAATAAACTAATAATAATCAAGACAAGCCGTAAAATCCGTCTATTCATAATGACCGTAATTCTGAGCGGAGGTAACCGAGGCCACGAAGAAAGGGTCATAAAGATGCGGCGTTCTGTGTCGACAGCGAATGCAAATAGAAAATCGTATACCGGTAAGACTCGTAAAATAACTGTGCCATAAATTATGCATTTTCAGTCCTGCCGCCAAAGTGCCATCGGTGCGTTCTTGCATTATTGACCTCCATCGCGTTTCATATTAACAAGCCTTATTATTACTTCATACCTGCAGCAAATAGATTTATTAAACATGCTACATCGGATGTACCAATACACGCGTACGCCGCACGTGTTCCTTTGCGGTCTATTCCAACGCGACGTTTGTTTAAAAATAATACAAGCACCCACTGTCGTAGCAATTGTTACACTATAATTCCACTCGTACACGTAATATAAATAAATTCTATTTTATTAAAATCTAAATTAAATTAAATTAATTAAAATTTAAACTTAAATATTGAAATTAAAATTCTTGTTTAGTTTATAATAATATTTTTACTTGCACGCTTACTATCCAAATCGGTGAAGTAATTTCGTGCTAAGAAATTTTTCTTCTCGGCAATATTTTAATATCGATGCGAGAAGAAATCGTCCGAGGGGGTTGGTTGGCGCGTCGTATTTCGAGCCACTTAGATAGTCGGACGCATTCGAAAAAATGCCAGAGACGCGAATAATGCGGAGACGGGATGGTTGGGGAATGAAACGGGAATTCGTGTGCCCGTATAATCAGGGGGATGATTTCGTGGATTCCAGCGATACTCTCGTGACTCCGATGGCGTAGAATTAACGACTTGCCTTGACACTAATGCGGCGCTACGAGCTTTCGCCGATTGTTTGTGACGGTGCTCGCGCACACGTGTTGTGACTCAGAAATGATAACCGATGATTTATCCGTGACAGGCTGCAGGTACTGCGGATGGATTATCGTTCTGATTGCAAAGTATGAAATAATTAGGGAGCGGACCGCCGACCATCCATCATTGGGCAACGATGGCCGCTTGTCAGGCACCGTTCATTTATCATACTCGCTCAGCCATCACCCTCTTCCTATTCCCATCGCATCGGCAGTGTTCCATTGTTCGTATATCGGACGTAACTGTCCGTTACTGCTAATTACCTCCTGCCCCTGCGAAAGATTACGCAGTCAAGGTATCAAACGTATTAACATGTACGTACCTCCGGCGTACATACAGATGTAATACCCACACTGGGCCGAGCTTACCGGCCGAGCAACGACTCCATTAAGCGTATTTACTTGGCCAAAGATCTCGCCTATCGGTCAACCGTACGGTATATGGATGCTGTTGTATCCGCTGCGACGCGCCGCTTTGTCGCAACGTGACCGCATTTCCACAATAATCTACCCGTACGGTTAACTTGTCACGCGACCGGCTGCACGACTACCCCCTGAAAACCAGATTCTATGCTCGCCTCTCAATATTGTCTTTCACTCTTCGATTTCGAGCGACGTATCGCAAACACTCGCTCCGGCTCGACCCTCTGCGATTAAACGTTCTAATACAATGAAACGCGATGAACTTTTGCGAAAACGATCCAGTAATAACGCCGCCGGACCAAAGAAAATATTGATTTTTTAACTAACAGACGATTAGGCTCCGTAAAGGGTTACTACATTGCCATGTCAATTTTATTTGTTTCAAGGTACAAAAAAAAGTCATTGGAAGGTTAACCAAGTACTTTTCTGTATTTATTTTAACGTGATATTGTAAAGAGAAACATCCCCTAGATAAAGGATCCTGTCAACAATTTTATTGTCCTACGATTAAGATGCGAGGCGTTGACGAAAGTTACAGTGTTTATTGGAAGAGAATTGCCCTCGGAGTGAAACAAAATTAATGTTCCTTTTATCAAAATTTCGTTCCACTGGATTTGCGAAATATTTCACAGAGGGGTGGGTTATGTACTCCTAAATTGTAGAATACAGTGGGGCGCGATGCGGCAAACATTTTCTGTCAATAAAATGGCGATAGTACGACAAAAACGGAGGTATATTGTTGGTCGCTTCGCTGTTCGTTGTTTATCCGTGGCAAATAGAAAACCGTACCAACTTTTCTATTGACACCGAGAGGACCTTATAGCCGCGTTTCAGGACAATCGAGTTGATTAGAATAATGGTTGCGGAAGTCACGTGTTCCTCATTATGAGAAACGAAAAGTGTTATTATTTACTATCGCGTGTATTGTTAATTCTGACCGAAATGATTGTTAAGATAATTTATAATTAAATTAATGTATAGCATCTTTATCATTGATTTCACATGTTCAATTATTAAACTCGGCGTAACTTCTATATTTTTATTGATATTTAAAGAAAAAAACAGAAGCGAAAACTATATTTCTATATTTCTATCTTCTGTTATTTTTAATATAGAAATATATAGATATGATGATCCCCAAAATGATGAAGTCCCCAAAAGTCCCCTAAAGTGACAAAAAGATTAGCAACACGAACCGGGAACATAACACGTAACATGATACAACTAGGCAGTACGGATTTGATAGTCCCTCCCCTTGTACGAACCACTAACTGTAGCTTTCTCCAACCAAATTACTGTTTCGAATTGCTATACAGTTTGATGCTCGATTCGGAACGTTCCCTTCCTCCGGTGCATACTGGACCCGAAGGAGAGGAAAGCCGTGGTATATTTACTGGCCGACATAAACCCCATTGTTGTAGAGCGACAGCTTGTCTAAACACTCTTAAGTATTTGACTTTCCTTCCCGGTGCTCCTTTTGACCTGCACCGGTTTGTAAGCTCGGTTTTACGCACAATGAAACGAGAAATCGTGTTTTGAATTGCATGCTACTGCCGTTACACTTTAATGTTCGAGGGTACTGACATTGTTATAGCTGGCTACACACATCTTTCTCGGTCATTTTCTCTGCGAGCGCGGATTCCATTCTGCTCGAACCGTTTAATATTTTTTCGCTGATATTTAAGTACACGTGCGTATAAATTGCAGCTCTCTAAGGCTGTTACTCCTTTCATGCCCCGGCTGCTGTAAACTGAGTCAATGTTATATTTACAAACGTTGTCCGGAATAATCGCGACCTCTGAACATTGTTCAGCACGAGTAGCTATTTGTTCGCATGCTTTCTTATCGAATACGAATACGCTGAACTCGACAATAATGCATGAAACTTGACACGTTCTCAACAATTGCAACACTTCATCTTCTGCTAAGATTAAACCTTTGCAGCCGAAGCCGTTTCAACTTTAAATCCAAGATAAGTTAGGGGTTCTTCGGGTCATTTGAAGTAACTATTTTTTTCACGCAAATGCAATCCGTAGCTTCGTCTACGAGCTATTGGCTAAAAACCCTGACCAATTAGAGGGGAGCCCGGCTGGCCAACTCTGCCCAGTTCTGCTCATTGTCTCGGCTGCCTTGCGCTAGAAGAGCTCGCCTCTCATTGGTCAGTGTTTTTCGTTAATAACTCGTGAACAAAGCCGCGAATTGCATTTTCGCTAAGGAAAAAGTCACTTGAAATGACCTCAGGAGTAACGTTTGAGACACCCTGTATATTTAAAAATATATATATATATTGCCCCTTTATTCGAATGAAACGAATAAATTAAATCTATTTCTTATTCACGAATGACAAATAACTTAAATGTTTTTGGCATGTAGTGAATAATTAATCTTATTCATTGACTCGAATAACATTTGCCGATCGCTGTCGGTAAGCTCGGTGTTAATTGCGCGGTCAGCGCTGTTTGCATACGAGCGTGTCTTTCGCACAAAGGAGAGAGAGGAAGAGAAAGTCGAAGCTTTTTTCCCGGCAACATCCGGAAACGGGAAAGTTTACAGGTTCGCCGATCCCGGAGGGACGGTCGACCTTTTTTCTCCCTTGAACCGTACATCGATTCGTTTGTCAAGTAACTTTCGAGTCCGGGGGTAAGCCAATATTTCACGAGGAGCGGAACCAAGATTGAGGCTAGGAAGCAGTGGGAAGGCTGCTGACCACAGAGAAGATAAATTTGTTCCGCAATTGAGACGGGCGTGCCGTAGTAAATCTTGTCTATTAGGTATCTCTTCTTCTCTCCACCACAGGTATAAAACTATAAATCGACCCGGGAAAGACACCTCCGTATTGAGCCTGACCACGAAGAATTACGTGTAAAGAACAAGAAATTTTCACCTGGCCGCACAGTTTCCCCGGTTCGGTTCTTATCGGCTGCATTTTTGCGTGACACGCCGCAATTACATTCAATTAATTGCCAATCAATTAACAAATTAGAGTCGCCTTTCGGATTTATCAACGCGGCTCTGTGACAAAGACTGTAAATATTTAGCTTCGCTTATTTACTTGAAAAAGTCAAGACCGTAGTAATTATTGAATTTGCTATCAAAATGCTATCGATAATTTCCTTTGATTATTATTCTTTGGCAAAATTTACTAAAGTATTCGAATGTTATATGAATATTTTTCAGTTAAATTAAATTGAAGATTAAATTAAATCAAAATTAAATTAAATCGAAGCTTGAATTAAATCAAAATCGAATTGAATTAAAATTAAATTAAATCGAAATTAAATAAAATTCGAGATTGCTGTTACCATCTGGAAAAATTCGCAATTATCAATTAACAAAGCTGTTCCATCTTAATCTACTCTGTTAGCTTTCTCGACATCCGACCGACACGTTGTTAAGAAACAAAACTTATCTGTAACTTAACCAGCTGTAACTACGAACTGATAGCGTTAAACTAACATTCGTATTTAGATAAAGAAGTGTACTTAATTGCGAACACAGGTTAGCCTTCGTCTCGAATTGAAAACTGCACGGTTAAGCACACAAGGAATAAAGTGCAGAGAACGAGAATGATGTTGGCGACCTTGCGACCTGGCAGCGATCAATAAATCTTCCGTAATAATAATATCAACCAATAACAGTGCGCAGTTTTTACTGCAACGTAATCGGCCGATCAAACGACCAAACAAATATAGTTTTTTAACGACACATAATCCGCGGAAAGCGTTTTCAAGTATGTCCTCATTTACATTGATAAAATCGTAGCACGGGCATGGCGGACGTGTCGCGTGCATTAAGAATCGTTTTGTCTTCGTCCTTGGATGCATTGTTTGACATGGGATTCAGACACGTATCAGAAAACGATAGGATGCCGTAAAAAACTCGCCGGGAATCTAAAGAGGATTTTTCTAGTAATATTGACGATGCAATAAATATCTTTGTTGTGGACACGGAACACTCGCGTTTATAGCGTAACCTCATTTTAGCTCTTTAAAACGCTATCTACGTTCTCGCTGACAATGACGAAACCCGTTTCAGAGGCTGCCTTAAATCATTATTAAAACGATTTCGGAAATTTAAGAAGAAAATTGGAATTCGACCGGCCAATAATTGGAAATCATTCGACATTCGCTCCGCGAAGATAAACGTTGGCACTGGCATAACGTTAAAGCGTAGCTAGAGGTCGTATAAAAAAGTTCTAAAATAGACAACGTTGCTAGAATAAATCTCGCGTTCCTCGTTCCTGCATTACGAAACAAGTTGCGCTCTTTTATGGTCGCCGTAGCGGCGGTCGGCGGTGTTAAGGATTAAAAATTCGTGTTATCCGGCCGAAATGCTTCGAGATAAGGCTAAATTATTCTACGCTTTCTGATTTCAAACATGTTTACGAAAGTGCTAATTTGTACAATGATTTGCAGTTTAGTGATAAAGGATAGAGACGGTTGAAATAGAGAGGCGGGAGAATGAGTGTTGGTTCTTTCGAAAAGCAGCTCGGCATTACGCAATCGCATCGACGACCGCATACAACCGTGGTACGTACATCGAATATTATCTCTGCTCGTTCTTAAAGAGCACGGTGTACATACATACGGCCAGTCGTCCGTTCGTTGGCATTCTGAATCATTCTCGATTCCCCGAGTTCACCGCAGACGCGTGTTGAGAATGATACATTATTTCCCATGCGAATGTTTCTTTGCTGCGTAATGGGCGATAAATAACATAAATTAATGCCTTATTCCAGACATGTCGGTTATTTATGCCCCGGAATAACTTTATCCCGACGCGTGATTACCGGCAGGCACGCAGCCCTGCGTTTTACTCGTCCCCTCGCTCTCTCTCTCTCTCTCTCTTTCTTTCTCTCTCTTCCTCTCTCAAGCTCTCCTTCTCTCTTTCTCTCTAACCTCTCTCCCTCTCCCCCGACCCCCTCCTTAGCAGCGTGCTCTAACCGTTCGCCAATGTGTATTTCAAAAGTTCAAATTGTTTCGACGTTCGGAATTTACGGCTTAATCTTTGGAACTGTTCGATCGCTTCGCGTCTCGTTATTAATATTCCCAGTTGCACCCTTAATTGGATAAATTGAACCGGTCAGCTGGCTGCTAATTGCAGTCGCCTTGAAGAGTGAGTTAACGACTCCTTGAAAATATGGCGGCTCTCTCTTGATGAACCGTTCGTAATTCTACTTGTTGCGCCAAATAGTGGACTTTTTACGCGTTGCGGGATTTATGCGGTTCGTTGTAATTTGTGCAGCCGATCGTTATTGCGCGTTTAAGCTGTTACGCATTTATTTCGGTGCGCTGATAATTAATACTCGCTGAAGTAGCATCTGGATGGAATATATGAGTGATTCCTATGAATCTTGAGAGATAACGCTAATTACTTTCCGAATGAAATGCTTTGGGATTAACCGCGGCGTCGTTAATGCACGTTAACGCGATTCTTTAAAAATGCATGTAATCCTCTGTTCATTCGACGGGCTTGCAATGTTTCAACGTGAATTTACTTGCACTTGCTAATGCACTTGATAACGCGGAGACAGTGACTGACAGTAATTGGCAGTACGGCTAAGGGTTGAATGCGAGATGCAAGAATTTTCTTTTGCAAATTTCATTTTCGTTTTCATTTTATTCAAAGTGTACGCTCTGAGATTTAATTGTACGTGGCATCAAAATTCGCGTAAAATGACCTAGTTCCATTTTAGATTTGTTTTTGAACTTTGGCAGTTCTCCATCTTGGTTGCACTGCGAAAATTATAGGGATCCATGAATATTTGTATATTTATAAATTATAAAGCTACTCGCTTCAACTTTAATGTACTAAATTTAATTTTGCATACAAATCTATAGACCAATTGCAATTAAATTGTTTTAGGATAGTCTTATGAAATTTTGATGATCGAATTTATAGTTTATATATGATACATTATATATGAATCATTATATAAATGAAACGTATTGATAGAAATATATTTACAATTATCGTGCACGTCCTGATCAATGTTGTGACAATAGTTTAACGAATTTGATAGTTTATTACCATCAGGACCCAAGGGATTCATTATGATCGTTGCTCACAAATTCCAAATATGCCTTCGTCGGTCAGAATACCACAGAATACAGGAATTGTTACAGTCGCGCTATCGCGTAAACACAGGGTTACGTAGCAATAAATCGCGGCTCACCTGCGGAATGTAGGTGAATCCACGGTAATGTTTGTATCTTAAACGCCAACGTGCATAAGGTGACTGACTTTCCTCGTGCCGATCGCAAAAAAATCTGTTTGTTATTATAATATAATCATAATAATTCAGTAAAGTGTACGAATAATTTTACCAGATATTCGTTATTAATATTTCAAAATATTTATATTATTTCAAAATAAAAATTAGATCAGACTTTCCCTTTCTTCTTTCGTCTCTCTTAACATTCGATTACTTTAATTTTAACTATTTTATCTGATGAAACAGATTATTTACGTAAGACAACTACGACCGAATAAACAAAACAATCAACGTCAACAGTGGTTGACATTGATTAATATCCTGGATGGAAAATTGGAAAAAAAGGTGAGTACGATGTACGAGATTTAACAAATTGTTTACGAATTGTTGGCGGCGCGAGTTTCCCCAGCTATAATTTTCGTAGTTGAAGGCGAACTCGCAACAGAAAAGTTTCTTCCAGCTCTAAATCAGCAACTGAGCGTGACCGATAATGGTATTTAATTAAATCAACTTACGCTGGCGCGGCACAAAGATCCGCAAGCGAATTCTTGAATTTCTGCTCGAATAATGCTAAGCAGACTTTTAAGCGTTAATAAATAAGAAGCAATTTGCACATTCGCAGTGTGCTTGGAATGCATAATGACTCGAGCAACTAGTTGCGGTGCTCCTTTGAAACAGAATCCAAATGCTAGTAGTTCTATGAAAACGTCAGTCAATTAATTCTAATCAGTGTATTATTCAGTTAATTAAGAAATCTCGTTATTGCATAAAATATTACTGGACGTGATTATGTATCTGTTTTTAAGATCGCCCGGCTTGCAAAACGATAACGATACGGCTATTTACGATAGACACGAGCTTGCGCAATTACTGTACGTATTAAAACCCGTAAAAAAATACTGATGAAATACTGGCTTGCAGTTTCCATTTCATATAAATGTCTCAGCAATGTTAAATAATTATCGAATCTGCGTATGGATAATTAGGCGGCGCTTGCAGCTACAAATAACATTCGTCTATTACAATCGATATATTTCTATTCGATCCTATAACATATGTTATAGTTTGTCCTAAACACGCCTTATCAAATCTCAGAAATTTCATTGATTTTTAGAAACAAATCTGTCAAACAAAACTTAAAAAATATGCATATAAATTTGCATAATTTAATATAAGTCAAGATTTTCCTTCCATTTTATTTTTAAATTGAGCTGTAGCATTTTTTACCAAATTGAATTTAATGTTAAAAACAATGTCGCTACATTAAATTATAAATTTTGTTCTTTCTACAGAAAATGTGGAGTAAATATTTCTAATTAGTAATTTCGTCTTCCTTGGAAGTAATCTTAATAATATTGTTCGAATTTCGTTAACGTTGTATTTGTACATATACTAATAAATGTAAATTTACGTATTTTAAATAATTGCTTGCTAAATTAAGAAAACGAGGAATTTCTAGGTGTAAGTTGAACGGCGACAGCTTCAGATGGCGTTAACCACGTTTGTTGCGTATTGTCGGTAACGATGTTATCTCTCTTTACCAGATTTCTGTTCTACTGCATCAGATATGTGCATCTACAACTAATTTAATTGCATTCGATCGGTTGTTAACTTAATTATAGAATAACGAAAACGTATGCGACTGATGGACATTAATTATATTGCTTCCTGATTCAATTTTTCAGTGTTGTTGTCCGATGAAAATAATTGCACATTTCAGAAATTGCGGCTAATATTAATTACATGTCCAGATTACGGTATCTTGTATTTATTCCGCTTAATGGTGTTTTTTTTTTTCGCGGGTGCATCTAAACGCGCCGAGTCAATCATTTCTTTTTTAATACAGATAC
Organism: Augochlorella aurata; assembly: GCA_028455555.1. Lineage (NCBI taxonomy): Eukaryota > Metazoa > Arthropoda > Insecta > Hymenoptera > Halictidae > Augochlorella > Augochlorella aurata. The sequence continues at coordinate 4,194,224 of CM052151.1, read as the reverse complement.
TCCCGTTTTATCTCGAACGCGTATAACGTAAGACTTATCTTGACATTAGTGTCGATATTGCGAACAATATTAATAACAATATTAATTATTGTTTTAATTCTGGGACTGATAATAATACTTTTTATTTTACTTTAATTTTTATCTATATCCGTTCTTATTTCCATCCCCTTCTGAAAAACTTGATAATTAAAACATTATTTATTATCTTCGAAATATAAAAATACCAAAAGCTCGTTAAAAATTTGTATGGCATGTATTAGGAGGGTAAGGGAACCCTTAATGTTTTATTATTTATTTACACGATTCTTGGTAAAGTAAAAATTGTATCGGATTGCTAAACTAAAACTAAACTAAACTAAAACCAAATAAACTAAACCAGTGCATAAAATTGTTATTTTGTAGAAAGATCTACAGTCTAATCATAAATAACCGGGCGTTAGTCAGCCATTTACGACGCTATTAGAGATTCAATCGTCCGCGGTTGAAAATGAAATTGTTTTGAGATCCCTCGAGTAGAACACCATTTCGAAGCACCATGCTCGACTTCAAATAAAATAGATTAATCACACGTTCTCGTTTGAAGCAACATTCTAGTCGACGGCGCTCAGCAGTCAATAGACTCTGTTAATAGTTCGGGGTTCGCGGCCGTCTTTGGGCAACCTTTTTTAGACCGTGCCTCGAAGAATCCCGTGGAAGGAGGTTGCTCGGTGAGTTATGGACTCGACAGGGCAACGTGCCCGCCGCAACATTAATTGGTTCTATCGCCCAAACGAACACATGTCGGATTACTCGTCCTGCTCCGTTGGTACATATACATACGTCAAGCGGCAGCACCATCGAAGGAGAAGAGAAGCAGGAGGAGAAGAAGAACAAGAAGAAGAAGAAGACGGAAAAGACGACGAAGAAGAGGAAGAAGCAGAAGAAGGGGAGGACGAAGAAGAAGAAGAAGAAGAAGAAGGAGGAGGAGGAGGAGGAAGCGAAGGAAGCGACATCGGCAGCAACGGCGACGGCAACAGCAGAAAAAGAGGAAGAGGGAGAAGTGGAACAAGTAAAAGGAAGAACGAGATCGGGACAAGTCTGTTCTTTCATTAATCAGCGATTAAGCCCCTGGTCTCGGCCTTTATGAATTATTATGATACCACATCTCACGACATCGCCATCAGTCACGACTCGTCGTGTATCTCGGTAACTATCTCCGGGGCCGCCTGGCAGACGGGTTTACATTTATCACCGTCATCTTTTCAGCATGCTTGATTTATCTTCTCCGCATTATCATCTGGCACTTTGACATTTTGTTTGAATGGATAAGAGCGGCTAATGTCATTTCGCCTCTGGCCCAGACAGGCACGCGGTACGCGTGTATCTGTATAGATGAAATTTGTCTATGTGCGACGGGCCCTCGCGTTTGTGTCTCGATCAACGACGATGAACCGAGAATCTACGATCTGTCAAAAAGTACACGGGCACGAACATTCTGCCGGCGGACCAGCCTGCCCGACCCTGCCACGCTCGAGACGACACGCTGACACCGCGATGCCTGGGTCCGCTCAAACCCGACGTATTTTCAGATCCAAATGCTCGGACCCAAGTTTAAGACTCTTTGGATACTTCGGAGAATTTTGCTGCAATATCCGTAGCAATACCAATATCGACACTTTTGTCAAACTCGAGGGACTCGTTGTAAAGGGTTAATGAAAGTCTTTGAATTCCATTAGCTCTGAGAAATTTGCGAATTCCATTGCAATGCTCCGCGAATATATTTTTCCAAGTTCTCTTCGTTTTTACAATCTCGTCTTTCGAGCAGAAAATATGTTCGAACATGCGTATTTCGAAATAGATGTCGCAGAGGACTGCCGCATTTCATCGCATTGTTATAAGCCATATTGTTACGACACATAAACAATTACCAAACCGTAAATTACTCTTCAATGGGCTATGGTTGGGAAATACGGGTGATAAGGTAATTCTACGTTAGCTCGTAACGTTCTTGCGGGTTTCCCTCGTAGTACGCAGCTTGCATCATTTCGCGAACATTAAACGCGCGGTAAATAAGTTTATTAGTCATCAATATTCGAAAGAAATAGGCGTATCCACCATCCATCACTATTCAGCCTGCCATTTAATTCATTAATCAAGCTTAGCAACGCTCTGACGTATACAGTTATTAATGCTTTTTCTTACCGTAATTTATATTGGAATTCTGGTTGATAACGTCGTGTACACGCCGACGAAAATGATCGAAACTAATTAAAGGAAGCGATAAACCGTGTATTACACAAAGGTAAAATAAATTCCATGGTTTAGACCGAATCAATAACAAACGTGTTGCGTAAGAAGAACGTTGCATCGCGTGGAACGTTCCATTGGACGTTGCACAATTTAAAGGAGTGTAATTTTAATGGATTATTCCAGTTCCAGTTATTGGAGGTTATGTAAATCTACGAATGCAAGATATATAAATGAATTTTTGAAATTGTTATCAACGACGTTAACGCTAGGAATAAACGCTAACACAAAAATTGTTTAAAATCTAATCTTAATAACCTTAAGATTACGAGCGCAGACTATAGCTGACGTCCACGCGGCTACCTGTGTATACGAGCGCGGAGTATAGCTGGCAAAAAGATTCTACCGTATGTGTAGAGTATCTCTTGATATTTGGAACACGCGTAATATATTCTGGCTATAAATTTTCTACTTATAATAATGGCAATATATAATATATAATAAAGTATTAGGAACTGTGAAAGAAAAAATCAGAAGCCAGTCATTTCAACTGGTTTGGCATTTCTGGCGTCAGCGCTTAATACAAGACTTTCTTTTTCTTAGGCAGGCGCAGAAATTTCGCAAATCATCGGCATTATTGACGGTGCCTTTTAACTTCTAGCTTATTGCGTAGGATTCGGTCCGTCACGATTATATTTGCGGAGGACTTACCGCCTCGTGTTTAAAACTTATTTCAACACGCCGCCGTAGGCCACCGATTCGACGGCTTCCAAAGCGCTTTGGAGCGTAGGGTGACGGAGATTGAATTGTCGAGCTTATCCAATTTTCTTCGTATATTGGTGAGCAAATGTCTCCCGGGGATACAGAATCTACCTTGAGTCCTTGAAAAAGTAATAAAGACATCAAAGCCCCGGTTCCTGTGTAAGGCAATATTCGTCGGGGTTATGTTTCCTGTACTTTTCAACATTGTTTGCGCATCGTTCGAAGCGAACGATGTCTGTCACCGACGTCTCATTCGACGGATCGATTCCTATCGGCCTATTAAAAACATCTATGGTTCCAAGTAGCAACTAGACCGCGGATTCGATGCGTTTACGATAAAAAATATGGGTGAATATTATGGGTGCAATTTGGAGGGGGCGCTCGAAAACAAAGAGCAGTTCGCTGATCCGTGTAAAGGTCTCGGGTGTGAAGCTACGGTGTCGACCGACGTTTGCGCAGTAATCGAAACGTAATACGAGATAAGCGGGCGTCAAGATAAAATCTGGTGGGAACATCATCGTTCAAGAATTCCTACGGTAAAGCTAATATCGTTCTGCGAAGGTATACGCGAAGGTGTAATAAAAGTTTGCAAATAAGCCAGGGCATGCGATGCGGCGGCGTTTTGTTATGGAGAAAACGATACCGAACGATAAGGGGACCCGCAGCCGAGAACCGAGGGCAGGCAGAAACATGACTATTTCCATGTCGATGCCTAGCCCTGAACAGGAAGGACGGTTAACCGGCGACGTTTCCTGTCGCGCGTGTAAACGCATTAGCACCGGAATATGTTTAAAACATATGTACGCGTACGTATGTACGTTCGGTGCCGCGGCGCAGCACAATAAACGTCCCTGAAATAAAATAGCTATCCAACCGGCAGATAAACCGGTAATATGTTTCAGGAGTAAATGGCTGGATCCTGATAAACACAAGTTATGCGCTTACGCGCAATGTCTTTTCGGCCGTCCAATAAATTAAAGTCTTGCCCCCCTCGCCCCGGCACACCGCTGTTCCCCGCTCTTCTGTACGAACGAAAACCTGGAGGCCGAGGAAGAGGGTGTTAGTACGATTATAATTTATTCTTGATTAGCATTAATCCTCGGTCCTCTGTCTCCGTTTTTCTCTCTTTCGACGTTAACTTCTCCGTAGCTTTTATTGGACCATCGGCCCGCCCGTAACTTACACTTATGATTATTAATGCCGACAGATTTATCGGAGATTGGCACGAAAATCTGATACGTGAAATAAAACGCTACATAAATTCAATTAGGCCCGATGTCGTGCGTGAAAGCGACTCGACGCGGCCACGTACGTCGGCATCCGTCCGTAGAAAATAGACGTAATGCTCTGAAAAATGTCGTCCGGTGTTGTTAAACCACTATCTGTTCTCGGAGCTGGGTCTCAGAATGGCCGACACTTATCTGGCCGAGCCTCGCCCCTTGCGTTTGTCATTATTTACGATCGCTGAAATATTCTTCGCTTTTCTTTCGCTTTTGCCAGCTGATTCCGTTGCTCTTGTTTCCTCGGGGAACGACGCCTTGGTGTCCTTAGCTATGTATTTCTAACGCTTGCAACGATGGACAAGTTTCTTTCGTTAATCTAGACGCAGTTATGGAATTCTGTGTAAAACGGATGTACAATTTGAAAAACGAATTACAATTGCTACATTGTACAGGGTTATCCAAAAGTACCTTTAGCTTGTCGAATGAGAATATCTGTCGGACGCCATGTTTGTTTCTCGTCGCTCTCTTTCTTTTCTAGCCCACGACGATAGGCAACTTTAACGATACGGTCGTATGCAAAGGGTTGATGAAACTTCTGTAAGACTTTTCTGTGAGAGTAAAAGTTACAGTCAATTTAGTAAAACATCGAGGTATTCGACTCTCGAAACACGAGCCGTGTACGCGCAGACGAATCTCGTCGATCGCGAGATTCGCGGGGACGTTCGACGGTCCATCGTCGGAATGAAGTACCGAGCGTATTGCTCTTTAGGCAGCGTTATTATGTCACAGCGGCTAGTAGAGCGAGTTAACAAGCACCGGTGCATCGCGTTACGTACCGTAAATCGTGCCGGTCATTCCTCTTTAATTATCGCGTCAGCGGTGAAATCTGGCCGGCTCGTCGAAACGCATTCTGACGTCCGCGGATAGCCGGCGTCTCGAAAACCGCCTGAGAAGTCGGGGAAAGAGGAACAATCCTCCGAGTTCTCCATTACACGATCCGCGCCTGGGGCCCCCGGTTCCGCCACGAATGGCTCGAGATTCATGCCAGCCCCATGCTTGGATCATGTAGCGAGGGCCTTTAGAGAGCCGTAGAGAGTCGTTGATCAGAGGCGAGGTTATCTCTTGTCTCTGCGAGAGGCGGCCGAATGAAAGGCACCGACAACGTCCAGCAGCGGGCCATATATCAACTCGCGGCTTGAGTAAATAAGCGGTGCCCCTCTCGATCTTCTTTCTTCCTATATTCTTGCTGTCCTCCCGTGGACTTCGCTTCTAACGTGTTATACCAGGGATCTGGCAGTTTTATCTTCACACCATTTCAGAAATAACCGGCCGACAAACATTTTTCAGAATTCTTTGATAAATGCAACACATGTACCCGACGGTCTGCCACCCTTTGCCGGACCCTGCCGCTCATATTGTTTACTCGTGTCTTTATCGCACGAATCGGTCTGCATTGTTACGTTAAGTCACCGCTTTACATCATTCGGACCAAGCTATTTTTACCTTATAATCTCCTATAGTTGATTAGACTCGTACTCGAAGTTATTTCTATTCGCTCGAGATAATTCGGACAAGGGGTTGAATCTTGGGAGAACGGGAGAACTTGTGGTACCACCAAACAGTAACTTTATTTGGATTATGTGATTTTTACCGAATGGATTAATTTTTTTCTAACAGAAGAAAAGCACTTTGCACTCGAAGCTATTTTAACTCCGGAGAGTATTTCGATTTTGCATGATTTATAAATATCATAGATAAATAAACTTTTTACGCGTTAAAGTACTCGTCTTGCAAGCTTAGTGGACGCATCTAAAGCAACGTTAACAGTGATTCCAAGGATTCCCACGGCTGTTCGCAACGTGATTTAAAATGCAAGCGCGGAATGATTCGATGAACGATTACAAGGTGTCTAATACGGCCGCGGTCACGATATGCCGCGCGAATAATTCGAGCAATGCAAGCCGGAGGAACTGCAGAGAATATTGCGAAATACGGCCGAATCGAATCTCCGCGCACAAGGGTTCGGAATTCTCGCGGACCGGCTACCGATATAACCGGTAACAATGGAAATGGACTTCGTGGGTATTGAGTGGCCCCCACAAGTGGTCGGGCATTCCAACATCGAATCGCTGGTGGAGTTCGAAATGTGAACGTACAAGCATTGCCGAACGAAGACCACAAGTGCAGTTTCGCGCCCCGTTTCTCGTATGCATGCATACCACATTGCTAACAGATCGGCCAATTTTGGACGACGATATGTTAAGACCTCCTACAATGTAATCGTCCCAAATCCGGGGAATACGATATCTACGGAGGTCTTTCGGTTTCGAAACGCAGCATTACCGATTTCGGTCCTTTTGATATTCCGATGCGGTTTTCGCTCGGACGCGAACCGTGTCACAGATTCATTCGAACTACCGACGAAAGCTCGTATCAGTCAGCTTATCACCTTTCAGACAAGTTTCTAAAGTTTCTAAAGCGGAATCAAATCGCTCGAATTTTTTGTTAACCCTAGAACAACCCCACGACATTTTTAATTCGTTTGCAAGCGTGTAAATAAATACTAAAACATTTTCTTTTATATCTAGAAAATAATACATAATATTTTAGGTATTGATCATATTTTTATTTTAATTATTTTAATTACTTTAATGATTGTCGAAAAATAGAAGGGGTTATTACCTAGAATATTTCAAAATGTAAAGAACTCTCCTAGGTTAACAATTTAAAAAATACGTTTTGCAGATCTAAGATAAAAAGGTAGAAAAAAGGAGACTCTTTTACTTATGAATAGATTGTTCAGATATTCCACTGGGAATGTCAGTAACCTGGCGTTACACGTTCTAATCATATACGCCAACGTTGATAATTCTTATCGAGAAGTTTTAGCGTATTTTTACAACACTGTACTATCTGTTTAGGACACTATTATTACACAGAGTCGAAGTGTGTTACGATAAAATGTGCAGTAGAACTTACAAGGGAACTTCACCAGATGGTAAATTGGTTTTAAAACAATACTGACTCGAAGGTATAAGACGCAAACTTCTGTGGTATAAAATGGATGTCATCCGCTTGGTAAACTCAAGCTATACTACACAGGGTTTACTGTAAAATGTGATAGTCGCTGAAATATTTCATACTTTGAATGTCTCACCTCCTACAAATAGAAACCGCGTCGTTTGTTGTCGAGAATTTCAAATGAATTGCAGCAGAAATATACCCAAGTATAGGTATGCAAACTTAGCTACAATAAATACTCTATAGCTACTACTATGCTACTATACTCTACTGTTAATTCAACATTCGTATTTATATTTATAATAATTAGAATTGTAGTTTCGAATTTTTATGTTTAAATTTTCTAAATATATTCTATCTCATCATTCGATAAAAGAATATTTTAAAATGAAAATGGTTCGCTTTGACCCGCAACCAAAAAGGGTTGCTACGCCTGCTATAGAAGCTAAACGCAAAAATATTAAAATTAAAAAAAAAGCACATTAAAAAGTATTAATATTGTTCCAAGAATCTAAACAAATTCGTTCCTACCTTCTTTCTACGAGACGAAAGTGTCCAGTCACTGTGGTTTAAAGCGTTAAAATGAGTTTGATCTTGTGAGATTTTCGGGACTGCCATCGGAACCGTGGGAGAAAGGTAACGCTGGCCGGATGACGTTGAGATTAAAAGGTGACTGGTACAATTTTCGATCTCAAGACTACATAATACAGGATTGGTAGGGTACCGGGCCAATTAACGTTACCGGAGCAGCGACGCGGAGGAGTCTTTGGATTAGAAGCGGCGCGGCGCGGCGCGCCGCATGAATTTCAGTGGTGCAGGGTGGCGACGAATCTCTTTGGCGGCGAATGTTACCGACTCGCACACAGAGAAAGAAGAGGAAAGGCGCACAGGGTGGAACAGCGGCATCGATGAACAGAGGAGCGCATTGTTTGTCGCGGAAGGCATTCTCTGCTGTCGGCTGTCACCGGAAACATTCATTACGGCGCGTCGCCTGCTAGGAATCACTAATGTATTCGACGAGGACGACGTGGATGTTCCCGCTGGAACATTTTGGGAGGGACTCGGCGCTTCGTCGAATCGGGAATTCATATGGACAAAGAAGCCATCGGAGGACTCTTCTTCTGGTTACACAAGAGCAAGAGGATCGGTGGATGTGCTACCACCTTTCCTTCCCGCCCCTTCCATTACATTTCTTTTTGCTGATCGACGTTAACGGGGCTCCCCACTTTGGCGCTCGAAAACTGCTTGGGATTTTTGACTCTCGAACGGAATTAATGGATTCGGTCGTCGTTAATGTAGAATATTAATTCTAGATTATTTTCTAGATTAATTCTGGAATATTAACACTAGATTAATGTAGAATATTAATATATTCCGAGAGCCCGATTAAGTCATGCAGAAGACGACTAAATAATACAAGCTATGCTCATTAAATTTTCAATTTCACCCTTTTGCCAGCTATTAAACGCGTGAAATATGCATGTGTACGCGTCAGCGTAGATTCCAGCGAGCCCGAAACATAGCTGTCAGACTGCTGATTAGACATAATGCATAGAGTTCAGTGGGCTCAGTTCATGGGTTCCCGGAATGATCTTCCCAACCGTCACTTTCTTCGCAACTAGTCGATCATTCATGACGGTAACGAATACTAAGTATAGTGTTCTAAGAAGCATGGGTATCATTAGCCTGTTTTTCATTCGAGTCGAATCGAGTAAGGCAGAGAAAAATGAAGCCTCGATGATTGAATTAAACGCTCCTAAATAGAAAGCTATCTCATTCGATTACGCTACACTGCTGCGTCAAGATTTGATCCCAATCTTACGAAACTGTGATTATGCAAAACAGATTCGTAATGAATTAAAAGATTTAACAAGCAGTTTTCTATGTTTAAAAATCTTTAGAGGTCACAATCGTTTAGTGAACAGGCGGAACAGGTGTCAAGCTTTCAGAAAAGCATATTCAATTTTTTCAATCCTCTATTTCCGTATAATTAACTTTATAATTCTCGCACGAGACGTGTTACATTTGTGTACTCTTTTATTTCCGAATAAATAGATTTAATTAGGTTCATTCGATAAACATAAAATTAATTATGCTAGGAAACAAACCAAGGGTACAGCAAACCCCCTACCCTGCCCGGCGACAGCGAAACTGCCACTTTTATTCTTTACTCTATTGCAAAGACTTTTTATCGCATCGAGTTCTAACACCGTGCGTTCTATTATTTACAATCGCGTTATTCGGATTGCGTGTACACGTTTAGGAGAGACATGATCTGGATTGCGTGCAGGCGTTTTCGCGATGGTCGGACCACTAGAGCTAGAAGCCGGAGCTGGTTAAAAGTGTTCGAACAAGCGAGTGGAAAGTTTATAGGTTCCCGGAACGATGGGAGCCCGGTTTAAGTCAAATCGAATGCGCGTGAATACCGTCCATAACCGTCACTTTCTTCGCGGCGCGGGGCCAGTCGATGATCGAATAAGCGACCGACAAGTATAGCTTTGCCAAGGATCCGCGTGAGTCGTCATTGGCGGGTGTTTCGTCGGAGCCTCGGCGAAGTTTGATAGCGAGAGGGAAGAGCATTTCTCGGTCGTAGTGGCGTTGCTAGCAGGCCGGTTGTTATCCGGCCGTAAGTATACAGAACCAGGCGAGGGGGGAAGTGCACACATCGGTACCAACTGTGTAATTTGAGGGTAATTTCGCGAGTCGTATAACCTGTAGGTAATGCCAGCAGGCAGGCAACCAGCCAGAGAGTGCATCAGTGCGCTGCTCGTTTCGTTTAATTGGTCGTTCCCGGGTTTACGAGGTTTCAACCGAGGCGCTACGACGACGAGAGATGCTACGCATTGCAAAGGATGGCTGAACTGCCAACCACCGGCTAAAATTTACGCTCCGAGTTTCGCGCACTGCCAGTAACGCTTTCATCGGAAATTTCGTACCGTCAAGAAATTTTCGCGAGGCACGCGCGCACGCGAATTTAATCCGGCCTCGCCGTCATTCACGCCGCTGTCCAGCTTCTTTTTGATAAACCGCGCCGGGATCCGTTTCGGATTGATATTTTGTATTGTTCCTCATCGCGGTTTGCCTCACGCCAAGCTGGGCACAAAGTAACAGCCTGGCGCGCGGCGGAAGCAGCACTGCAAATAATTAAAAACCTGTCACAGCTACCCTTGCAAATTTTAAAAACTCGTTGCTGTAACTTTTTCTTAAAGGCTAGCTATTGTAACGATTTACTTTATTTGTTGCATTTTTCTTTTTAGCAATCTGTAACCCTTGTGTCACATGCGGGGTACGCGGTTATTTTCGGTATGGAACAAGCGACAAAATAATCAAATAAAACAATAAAACCTTCTGCACATTCTGCTCAAAATACGTCTTGTTCCCGGTAAAATATTTCAGTACCCGGCCGTAGTTTAATGTTAAAAACATAATTCGATTTAAAGAAAGAAAAAAAGAAGGAAAGGAACGGTCGAAGTCGCTGGGCAGGAAGAATAGCTGGAAAAGCAACAAGCAAAAGACAAACAAGAAACAACAATTTCAAATTCGTCGCAGACGCAGTTCAATAGACCGTTTTTAACAAAGGAACCGGCAGCTTTGAAGCTCGACATGCAAACGACTATGTTGGCTGTGGCAAAAATGACGAGAAACGGAAAAACAAATGTTTCGATAAAATACGGTGATTGACAACCTTGATTGTAAAAAAGCTGCAGCTATTGCGGCAGAAATACCTCGAATCGAAAATAAAAAATAAAGTGCCGATTAAACGAATAAAAGAAGCGATCGAAACTATCACTGTTGCAAATTAAAATGACGTCGTCGGATGTGTCGCTTAATTTTGTTAGATAGAGAGTATCCGTTCGGGGTTGATAACATGCAGACGACAATCCGTATACCGGATATTTCGTAGATGCAGTTACATGCATTCTACATTACTCTTCGGATATTATACTTTGCATAATCCGACGCATCGTATCTACAATGCACTCCAGACGTTTTGCTATCTTGTTGACCTCTCCTATCGAAACGTTGCACATTTTATCGTGTCGTTACCACATTACTGTCGCATAAAGAATTCTTTCGGGGACAGAATGGCCGAATGACAGAGTTGCCTGACGTCATTGAGATGTTTAAATAAGGACGAGTATGATTACTAGCGACGACTTTCATTTTTTAATTAACTATAACGAACTTACCTACTTGTCTCTCTTTCTATAAATAAAATAAAATTATAAGAGCAATGCTATTATAAAGAGCATGTTCAACAAATAATTGTAAAGATTCGCATAAATGAAATAAAAATTTAAGGGCATGGTATTTACTAGATCTAAAACCTATTGCTCAAACAATAAAGAAACAATTAGCCTGCAAGATTGCAACGGTATTTTTGTCCTAGTCTGTGCCACGTAACAGTCGAATCAACAGCGAGAAAATCAGGAGTAAAACAGGGTTGGCGGACAGGCCATTAGAATTTAGACGTGCGTCCGGAATTTACTAAACGGTCCGTGGCGGTGCGCATGATTATACCATGACGATCATCCTTCCTCGATGCACTTCGCTAAGCCAATACTGAGGGTTTGCTACGTAGGTGGAGAAGCGTGTAACGTTCGTACATAGGAAACGCGAGCAGAGGGTTTAATATCGCTAGCCGAGATAGAAGCAATAAATGCTTGTCAAGTAAATCAGGATGAAGCGCCATCGAGGAGCGCGTAATGGCCGCATTAAGTGAATAACTCACGGTTGCAGTGTCAGACTCCGGGGCGCAACGTGAGCTGTGCGTTGAACTGTTAGGAACTGTTAGGGGTGATAGCGGTGCCATCAAACAACTTTACGGCATTAAGTGCTGCCGAGACCGGCACTTGATGCATTACCAACCTAATTTCTGCCAAATGCCGGTGCGCACGCTGTCTACCACTGAAACGTGTATATTAAGCCTCTCCTTTCGTTTCTTTTGATCTCCCGAGCGCCACGTCCAATTCCTATCCGATTACTTTTTAAATAATTAACACGCTTGCCTTGATGCGCATTCTACTTTCAACTATCCTCGATTTTATAGATTTATGTCAGAAATGGAACGGTGAAATAGAACGATAGGGCGAGCAATCGCTGTGTGGTTTGTTTCTGGCATAATTAATTTATATTTATCGAATATGGCTAATTAAATTTGTTTGTCCGAAAATAAAAGAATAGAAAAATGTGACGCGTCTCATTCCATAATTATTAAGTTAATTCCACAAAGATTTAGATCGCCTGGTCTAACGAAGTATTTTCGAGACTGTTTGAACCGCTGATTTACAGTGGCACCGTGTAAACGCGAATCGAACAGGTCCCAGTATTTTGCAACTGATTAGTCTATTATCGCAAAGGACAGAGGGAGCGTATAGATGCAAGACGGAATCGATAATTCGTATCGAAGGAGAATGCCGCGACGCGACGGCATTGATGTCTAGCGGGTACATATTTAGATTGGAAGAGCGAGCTAACGATACGACAATGGCGGTGCGGTAAGCAGAAATAATTCACGCCGGTGCCAAAACGACATCGTTTACACCGAACGCCTTTGTTCGTTCGTACCCCCCGGCTCCGTGGTCTCGCTCATTCTTAGAATTAGTGACACGGAAAACATGGCAGTTCGACGGCGTGCAGAGAGACAGCGATATACCAGGAAAACAAGCGTAAGAGCGCAGGAACTGAGGAATATATTTATAGCCGCCTCGAGCTATTAAGATAATTTATCGGGGCCATTACCGAACAAACGAGAGCATTAATCTATTCTAGCTTCATAAAGAGAACTTCGTCGACGATTTTGTAGCCTGCGCGCCAAACGAGCACTTCGGAGTAAATTGATGGATCCCCCTGACCTGGCTGAGGACCCTCCGTAAATTGCTCGTAAATTTTTATTTATTCCGCCGCAAATAAAACTGCGGGTCAAAGAGAAGGAAAGGAGAGGAGAATGATAAGCGGGAGGCGTGACAAGGAGCTCGGGGGGAGGGGAGCCGAGCTATCTGTCTCGGTCGATGGCTTCGATTTCCCTACGCTCCCATCAACCGTCATTCGCCGATTCCTAATAGCGTCGACGATTTTCCATCGATCGTAATTTTTTAGCGGAACCGTTTTCTACCTCCTCTTTACTGCCAGCCCTATATTCTCGGTTTACGACTGCTCTGTATTTAGATTTTCGATTGTTTGCCATGCGAACATCGACGTATCTTCTTCGGAGTAACTGGTCGTTCGCGCTATGCGTATAACAACGGTTTCATGATTTTTTACGATCACTGTCTATTTGTACTTTGACTATCCACGATTGTGTAACTGTGGAAACGACACTGGAATACCTAATTAAAAAGGAATGAACATATAAATAAACATATACTAGTTTATGGGAACGTGAATCGTGTGATGAAAAGTCAGAAAACTTGCCGATAGAAATCGAAGACCCTCGGACTCTGTATTTCAAGCAAACCCTTTGTATTTAAATCGATAATGAAATCGTCGCCATACTCTTCGACGGTTATTACACGGACCTCATAAACGTCTTGGAAGTGTTAACGTTGGCAAGCCATTCTGTCTTGTCACTGCCAAACAATTGACATTTACGCGTGGAGCATTTTTAGCTGAGAACAACACAAAACACGCGTAAATATTCTTCATGGGCGATATTAAGACATTAGGGTCGACGATGACAGTTTTATAAATACTATATGACCCGGGAACAGCTGGATCGTTTGGTCTCATTTTTGATTTATAAATGAACGATATTGCAACCAGAAATCCACAGTTTAATTGGAACATACACTACAATCAACAAACATTTGCACGCCTAGTATTTTAACAATTATAAAAATGCAATCACTTTTTATTGAAATTGATGTCACTCGAATGGTTTGCGATTTTTGAGTAGCTTCGACCCTGTTTCAAATGGTACTAGTACGGTTCGAACGTCGACCTTCTTCCACGGCCTGCTCGAAGAAGATTCTCGAAAGTACTGGTGCGCCTCGCAGCGATTTCCCGGCCGAGGAAGCAACGACGCGTCCCCCTAAAAGTTCGGTAAACCGTTCAAAGCAGACGGATCGAATCGATAGAGCGAATCAAGATCCTGTTGGAGGATAAAGCGGTAAATACGGTGTACATCCGCGGCACGTTCGAGCAGGCCGGAAAGGATCGCGTTGAATCCCAGTGGCGTGACGGGCTGCCTACTCGCGGCTGGGTTTGCATTGATCAAAGCGGCAATTACTGTCATCGTAATATTACTCGGGACGTTACTCGCGGCGAGGGTAGAGCCGAGAGAGCGAGCAGGGAGAGCCGGGGCTGCGGATCGCCACCGCCGCAGAGCACCACCTCTCGCATCAGCCGTTTAAACGTTACGGCTCGTAGAAGCCGCCGCCGCGCCGCTACAGGGCCGAGTAATGATTTCCCGGAATCTCGTTTGATGTGGCAGCCCGTTATTAGTTTTCTATGGAAGCGGCCGCCGATTTTTCACGTTGCTTGCTTTTTGACACCGGCTGTGATTTGTCGTTTTCGGTCTTACGCCGCATGGCCCGCTGGGTACCCGCGGCACGCCGACGACAGTTACCTTCTCTCTGTTCGACAACGCCAACAGTTGCTCGCCTATCTGCCATTCGAACCCTTCGGCTGTGACCCGTCCCAACGAAAAACCGTCAGCGTTCCGCGCGCCGATATTCGTCTGACAGCCGCCCAGGTTGCCCGGAGATCGCTTTTTTATAGCCATCCCATCACGCGAAATCACAGGGAACATTGAAACAGATATTCGACCGGTTGCTACGCGACCGACAACAATATGTCCACTGTTGCTGGCACCCCGTGGGCGATGCCCACCTTCGGCGTTGCGCCTAGGGCCCTCGATTCGGTCCACGGATATATTTTATTATGAAAACGGAATCAACCTGCCGACGCCTTTCGTTGTTACATTTCTGCGATAACATTTTTCTACGAAATCAAGTTTCTGCCAACTTAAAAACTGGACAGGCTAAGGTTGTTCGAAGGTCGCATCACCATAGCGAATGGATCGACACCTCGACGAATGCGACTAATTTTTTAGGCGAAAGATCGAGAGATCGAGAGGACACAGTTCGACGGGAATTTGACGTTGCGAGACGGTAGCGGTTGCGACGGACATGAAAGCTGTTGACACGGGGGGTAATAAATTCGAACACGTTTTCGGAAAGGACAAGGGTAAATTCGTAGCCGGTCAATAAACGTCAGAAAGCGAAGGAAGCGTGGTGAGTTATAGAAGCTTAGTTACGGTGCGGTTTCGTGAAATTCTTCGTGGGGTAAGGCTGAAAGCTGTGTCTAATAATGGTATAGTCGCTCGGGGGTCACACACGTAAAAACAGGGCGAAGATTTATGGCGCACCACGCTTCGCTCAGCGTGATACTGGATAGAGACTCCGCCGAGAGAGTTCTTCTGGAAAAGGAACGGCAGGTCAGCCTTAGGCACCCCGAAGCATAAAGGGAATAGCGCTGCGAAACAAGCGCAATGCGTCTTTCCGAGATCGTGCCGCGTCGAAGAACACCGAAAGATACGAATTGATTTCGGTCGATCTCTTGTCACCGTGCCGTTTTTCATTCCTTGGCTTCGAGCACGTTCGGTGGCCAGTCGAGCAGGATCCCGAGTCACGATTTCCAAGGCTGCGCAGTTTTCTCTTCTAATGAAAAATTGTATCCCAGAGTACTATGAATCGACTACATACTCCTGAAATTAATGTACTTATATAGATACGTACATTTCTGCGTAGGAAGGCTGCACAATTTTTCTAGAGAAGACCATCTTGAAATTTATTTATATTTATTGCACAACCATACATTCCACGCAGTCCATTAATCATGCACCGTTACGCGAAAATGTCTACGAACCAGAGTTTGATTCAGCCTCGTCGAACCTCGTCCAAGTTTTTATTCGATCGACTCTCTACGTCCTCGTAGTTACAAGTGCATTAAACTTACAGTTAAGTCATTAGAAAGTTCAAAATTCGCCCGAACGATGCAGCGGTGTTGCGAAGATCAATTTGTATATTAATGCATTCGTTGGCTTTATTTTTAAAGAGTGATTACTATTCTTGACGAGAACGTGGTTCTAAAGAAGTTGGGCTAGACCTAAGAATTCTCTTTCGTACCAACCAACTTCGTTTCTCTAAAATGATGCTCTTTTCCCTACTAATAGGAACGATAGGGAACCCTATTGTTGCTTGCATTTTCTCGGTAGAATGTTTAAAGCGGTGAAAGACGATGTTAAAAATCGGATTGTCGTCGGCGGTCCGGCAAAAGAATTTCAGGAAAGGGGCGCGTTACAGTGGACGACCATGGATCTATAGGACCCAGGACGCCGGAAGGTCTTACACTCGCCTCCAACCGCGGATTTCCCAAAAAAGCCTTGTAGCAACAGTGTGTTCCGTTTAGCCGAGAGGAAGCGAGCTCATGAAAGTGAATATCGGAGCTCGGAGGTCGCAGTTCTGCGCGACCTTTCGCAGGATGTCCCGTGGCTTAGGCCGGATACCTGGTCGAGGAAGTCACGGAAATATGTGGGAGGTCTTTATTCACCGCTGCAAGTGGAAGAAAAAAGGAACAAAAGAGAGAAACGAGTCCGCGTGTATTCTGGTTGTAGAGGGTGCAAAGCGCGCCACCCTTGGTTTTTCGAGGCAACGTCGAAACATTTGTCGTACCTAGAACGCTCGAAGGCGGAGGAACAAACAAAGGGAGCTGCTGCGACAAAAAAGGCTATGATAGTCGAACTGTTCGTTGAAAAGAAGAATGGATAATATAGAAAAAATCTCGGTACTAGATAATATTGAACATACAAGTGATTGCAAATATTTGATTCTGATTAACGATAATGATATTTATCCCCCTTACACGGCAAGGTAAAGAAGGTGTCGGAGTAGTATTATTATTATTATTAATATTAATTTTATTATATAATATAGTAATATTATCCTTAAATATTATTATGCAATAAATCGGTAGCGAGTGTTATAGCGCGTGTATCACCAAAATATATGGGGATTAAAAGATGGAAGCGGACTTTACGGCCCACCCAATAGATGTGTAGTCGTGGAAGATAAATAGATAAATAGATAAGTGAGAAAAGAGAGAGAAAGGCGATCGAGAGGGGGATACGAAGAGAGAGGGGGAGAGAGAGAAAGAAGGAGTCCCATCTATTTTCGCCTCCCTGTTCCAAGCAGAAACAGGATGATTTATGCGAAGCGAGTGCCGCGTCTCCACGCTGCGGGAGAATTCTCGCTTTCAGCTCTGCACCCAGCCGTGTCGTCAGGGTGGCAAAGTGTGGCATTGCCTTCACTCTCTCGGTCTTCTCAACATCGCCGTGAGCACTGCGATGCATCTTTCTTGGATGACGTGCAACTACCGACCTTCGTTCCTCTTCTTCTACCGCTCGCCTCTTTCTTTCTCTTTTTCCGTCCCTTCCTTACGACTTCTCCTACCCTCTCTATCTCCTGTATAAGAGCGTGCGCGCGCGCGCGCGAGCACTCGAGTACGCACGACTGTTTATTCAGGAAAGAGGCTAATCATAGCAACGTCAAACGCTCCGAGTTATGCATGCTCTAAATGAACGACTCGTACCGGGGAGATACGTTAGAAAATTCGGCTCGAGCGGGCATACATATTTTGGTGACGTACGCTGAAAGGTTATTTTAGCTCTGTTTCATTCCTTAAAAGCTTCACGGCAACTCAGCCGACAGTTTTAGATGTTTATCGTTCACCGTAGCTCCCATCCCGCCGCGAACGTCTCCCTTGGAAATCTCGCCTCCGTTTGTCCCCGGCTATTATATTGTCAATTTGTAGGAGTCAGCTTTCGCGTCTTGTGAGGCAGAGAGTCACGTATTTCCTAGATCCCTCTGCTCCTCAACCACTAGTCTATTAATCCATTTGCCGTTAATATTAACAACTGAACAACGACGCTTTTACCGCTTTGGCCCGTTTAAATATTTTTGTCGAGTCGTGGACAAAATAAATTCATCGTTACGTATTAGTTTATAAACATTCAAAGTAGTAAAATAATAATTTGACTATTGAAGCGGAGACTCTGCAGTCTGCTCGCAGAACCGGGCAGCAGAGACGATTCAGTGGCTTTGGATGAAGGCTTCGAAGGGCTAGGTCAAAATAAACCCGGTGACCGGCTTCCGAGGGCCTGGAGAGGTTCCGAAACGATCTCATCGTATTCGTACCGGTTCGGTACGCAATCAGGATAATGGATTGGTCGTTACCAGACGACACAGCCGAATCAAAGTAACATATGTCCCGGTTACTCCCGTGGCAAGGAATACTGGCGCGGATATTGCCAAAGAAAGGCGTTTTAAATTACCTTCGATGAGTAGAGCGGCAACAAAGCCACGTGTTTTGCTTCTTCACTCGGGTTCCATTTATCTCCGCCGGCACAATACGGCCCGGATTTGACACATCTATCAGCGTACAATGCTCGGGCCAGCCCGCCCCATTCTTTGCTTTCCGCCCCTTCTTCTTCTTTTCCTGCTCCTCTTTCTCCGTTCCGTCCCACCGGTAGGTCGGCGTGCTCGGCCTGACAGAACACAACCTTCCGACGCGAAACGCAACCTTCTTCCCTCGACAGCCCGCGAACCGGGGACCCAGGGCACGCCTGATATTCCAGCTAACTTCTCGGACGTAATTGCTGTTTTTGTACGTCACCTCCCTATTTACGGATAATCTAGATTTACTGGAATTACGGTCGCCTAAGGAGAAGTTCTCCGGCGGTCTTGTTGACTCGTCGCGGCTGCTCCACCGTTTATCCAACATCTGACGATCTACCATTAGCCGTGCAGTTCCAGTTCAAAATAAGGTCATCGTTTATACGATTACCCCGAGATGTTTTTGCGCCTCATAATGCGTTCACTGTGCGTCCGAGGCGGACGCGCTCGATGCTAATCTGTGAAGCGAACGCTGCGGAACGATTCCAGTGGAACTTCATTAGCAGGAACACACTTTCGGGCCTGCTGACTTCTGAAATGCTGTTGGACCTGATAACAGTATAGTATAATAATGTATATAGAATTACATTCTACTTTCAATTTACTAAACCCGTATAATTATGTACAATTCGGTAAGTAGTATTAGTTCTATTTAAATTATTAAAACAATTATTATCCTCAAAGATGAGAATGAAATGAAACTGGTTGAAGCTGTACAATTATTTCCAAGAGCACGCTAGTCAACAGATTATTAGCAATGCACGCGCGCTTCCAGTGTTTCTAGAGCATTTCAAACGTGCAATCTGCATTAGAGGGCTGGTTAAAAATGTATCGGACAATGCGCAACGGGGCAGTGCAATCTAACGAAAAGCTAACGACGAAAAAGATCGCTGTTACCGAAGAAGTATAGAGGAATGCGAAACAGGGAATAAAAGTGGAAGGAACGGTGTCTGTAAATTAACGATTGTGGAGGCTACCTTGGGTCAAAGCAAGCCGCTAAGCCGTAGAATCGTCATTATCGCTCTGGCGAGTGGTGACGCTGATAGATGCCACCTCTAAATGATGATGGATGGCTCGTATAACTGTCGTAACACATGGCTACCCGATGAGCTTCGTATCTTGATTTAGAGTCTGTCCCTTCGCCATTTCGCAATTCTATGCGCACAGGGGAATGTCAATCGTATTATCGCAGCGTCTCTCTCGAATACTCCTCGGGATACAGAAACGACGCCCGAGAAATTCCGTCGCGAATAGGCGCACACAGGGACGCGATAATTATTAATTATCGGCCGAACAAAGTCGCTCGCATCATAGGATAAATCGAGACCGGAAGCCGAGTGTCAACATCGCGATCTATAAGTTGGAACTCGTGTAAATTAAAATTGAAGCGATCGATCGAGCGCCGCGCGCTTTCGAAATAATAATCGGAGCTCGACGCTCGATAGTTTCCGTCAATCCCGGACTAATTTTATTGGTACTCGCGAAAACGCGGTGCCGGAGGAAAATTCACTAAATAATAATTGCGCGATGATATCGAGTACACGTGGCTGGAGCGAGTTCTTGTTACGGTTTTAGCCGCGTAATTAGCTCGAACCTTATTTGCCCGGTAATTCGAATGATCCGCAGGGGACTCCGCGTTATCCGCAAAGTGTCAATCGCGAGATTTATTTGCGTCTTATCGACGCAGTGCAAACATCCGTCTTTACGTTATTTTTGCAGCATGCCGCGACTCGTATCGATCGCAGCCGTGCAGATTAATTGTGGAACGCGTGCGATATTCGTCATCGACTCGAAACAATTCGTGTGGAACACGGAATTCGCAACAGTCGAAGATAAACGCGGGCGAACGGGTTGCGCGCGCCCGATCTATCTTGCGCGTATTTTCGACGGTCGCTCCTCGCTTTCCTTATTTCTTAACGTTTTACGCAAACAGCCATTAAAATGATTAATTCGCTCGTTATGTAATACCGTTCGCGATAATTGATGCAATAACACACGCATAACGTTAATGCAAGCATTATCGGCTCGTAGTTTATTGCCGCGTTATAACGGGGCTCGAGATATCTTCGGCGGCAAGAAAACGATAAAAACGAGCCACATTTTAGCAATACATCTGCTCGCTTAGCCGACGACTCGCGTATCGAATAAACATGACTCCGTTGGTAACGGCGAACGAGGACGAGAAAAAACGACGGCTCGTTTTTAATTCCGTCCGGCGATCGTTTCGACTTTTTTCGATAATAGACGACGATACTATAATGTATACAGAATTATGCAGATGGCGAGTTATTTGGGGTTCGCGCCATTAACCGTAATGTATTATTACAATGATACGGTGTTGCATATCTATAAACGATACACAGGCCGGATGCAATTTCGAAAATGTCCGCTATTACGTGCCCCGTATCTGCTACTCGAAAAGACCCATAGATTATGCGAGGCACTTTCGAGAATTTTAAATGAAGGTGAAAATGCGAAAGCGGGTACGGTTACGCCGGTACCCGCGTGGCTTGTAATAAACGAGAGTTTTTTAGTCGAACGGCGTTGAAGGATCGACCTGATCCACGTATCGCGTGCAGATGGTCCCCTTCCATGTTCCTTTTCGTTCACCGTGGCACGGCCACGGGACATCGTTTATCACTCTGATGCATAAGCCTCCATGATGCCTGACAGCCGAGCGGCGACGAGATGACCGTGCCAGACCTCGAACATTTCCTTCTCGCGTCGCGGAATTAACGTCTCGTCATTAGCAGCTTGTCTCAAACAATCGGATCGCGGGCGAAATTTTCGCGCACCCGGCTGCGCCCCCGAATTTCAGGCCATCGACGAGCAAGCTTCGCCGACTCGATCGGTCAAACGGATTTTCATGCTGTCCGCGAATCTGGTTCATCCGATGCCAACGGCGCTAGTTTTTCGTGCTCGAAAACAGGCCGAAACACTGTTTCTCAAAAGAGTACAATAAAAGCGCTGCAACTTTTAATCGTAAGAAGACTGGTAATATTGATTGTTGTTAATTAATTTTGGTTTCGTAAAATTTGTATTATAAAAGCTGCTGCGATAATGCATTTGTAGAATTGTAAAATTACAAACCGGTCATTTTGGCGGTGGTAGGTTTAATTGAAAAAATGTGAGAACTCAGTTTGGGGTCCTAAACGTCGAAAAAATAGATTTTTTCTTAAATTATATTTCGGTTTTTAAAATTAGAAGGGAAACGATCGAAGCAACGCAGAAGCTCGCTTGGCGAGGAATGCGGGCAGAAAATTTTTGCGCGTTGTTGTACACGCGGGGGTAATAGAACGGTATCGTTTTTTCAACGGCTGTTCCCCAATTACGACGAGAGGGTGGAAGCGGCCGGGCCGGCGAAAGAAAGGCGAAGATCAAAAAGGTACCACTAATCACGTTCGACATCCGTCAATCATTGAAATTCAGCGATCCCTCACGGGTTTCCGCAAATCTAACCGCGGGAGTAGTTAGTCGGCGCGGAGAAGAGAACGACACTGATCGATAGGTTCCTAACGGACGGTTGAGGGGTTGTCGAAGCCTTGACCCTGCTCCGTCGGCAGCTTTAATGCTCGCGGTCAGCGGGAGCCGACGCTCTCTCTCTGCTCGTCCAGATCGGGGCTCAGCTGTCTGTTCAGATAGGAATCTGGTCGGGGCTTAATGACGGCTCGTGACGGACGGGTATCGAAGCCGGCAGCACTGGACAGAAGACGAAGGGGTGGAGGAACGCGGGAGTCTGGCGTGTCACATCAACGGCGCCGCGAGATCTACGGCCTCAGTTTTACCAAACGGATTGGATTCTTTTCGTTTTGGTACCTCCCCGCCCCTCCCTCGTCGTCCCACTCCCAGCTGGCCCATCGACGCTGAGGACGCGCCGCACGCACTCACACACAACCCCCTTTTCCGTTCCACGGTTCCGCTTGCTCTCTTCGGCTTCGTCTTCCAACGTGCGCACTGCGGCGCAGCGACGGCCGATCACCGAGAAAAAAATGTTTAAAATATCGACCGTCGAACATATCGAATTTCTATAATCGATACTCTCCAAAAAGTATCGGAAAAATCGATTTTTACATATTTTTCTTCGACAAATACCACAAAACATTAACAAACATATATAACAAAAGAAACTAGAGAGTTGGAGAGATGTTTAGTTGCAGACTACGGCATAAATAATTTTTCTCTATAAATAATTTGTCTCACAGATCGGATCAAACGAAAGAGAAATTTTATTTAAAAAATAGGGTGGAATATTGGTGCCTCTTTATGGCGTCGTGTCGGCAGTCTAATCGTTGAAGAATTTAGTCTGAGAAAAGAAATAAATCGGTGTCTGGCAGTGAACGCGGACAGATTTTTAGTAATTTTATTAAGCGGTGAGCAGCTGAAGCATTCCAGGCTCCGTCAGAGTTCGATTTAATTACTTGCGAAGTGCGACGCTCTGATAGGGGTTGCAGCTCGGTGTAAGGGCACGCCTGTACGACGGGTGCACGGCGGTATAATGAAACCATTAGGTGCCAGCATCACGTAGGCGCATAACCCGCGTGTTTCTCCTCTCTGTTAACAACAAAAGGCCGATACGTTTACCGTGGGAGATGGTCGCAGCGTTGCTGGAGTCTTGAAATGTTGGCCGCGAACGGACAAAGCGGAAACGACGTAGAAAAGAAAAGCACGTTCCTGTTGTATACGTCTCTCTATTACGTATAAATTAAGAAAACAAGAAGCGGCCATAAGTGGCGGCCTTAAATAGTAAATAGAAAATTCCAGTAGTCGGGGCCGGGGTAGGGTGGATCAAAGGGCGCCGACCAACGCGACGCTTCGGTGCGGTTCTCCGGCCACTTCTTCTGGGATAGGCTGCAGGGGGATGGTAATAGATTGCCTCTTTCTGACTTTTATTGTAGCAGAAAAAGCTTGTCAGATTCAACGTGGGGACCCCGCACCCTCCGTTCCCTGCCGTAAGAATAAGCATCCGAGGTGAAGAAGTCGAGAGGAGGTGAGCCTCGAAGTCATACTGTATTAGAAAAGGGCGGAAATTCTAAACGGTTTACAAGAATTTTTCTCGAACGGAACCTGTCGACGACCAACGGGAAAAAAACATGCACCGCTGCCACCGGGGTGATGGATGATTTGCAACCGGGAAATAAAATGGCGCCCGCAGACTGCGATCTAGTTTCAATATACATATCGATGCGTAAACACCGATTTGAGTGCACCCACGAATTTTTCACGGCGATATCGCCGCTGACGAATTCGATTTTTACAAATTGCTTTTATTGCTAATATTTATTTCTGTGTCGCGCATTCTCTAGATATTGCGTGCAACATAAATCAGAATATTAAGGGTGTAATTTATGCATCTCTTTCCGTGGAATGCAGTTCCGTGATGTTTAACGAATGACTGGAAAATAAACAATATTAAAAAGGTACTAAAATTAATTAATTTTATCAATCGTCGTCTAACATTAGCATTGCTTTACGCAAATATATAAAATCGAAACAGGAATATTTTAGTTTTATTTTGCGACAACGCCTTGCACTAGGGGTCGAAGTCCATTTTACAGCCGAATATTTTCAGAATACACCCTCGTCGAGCTAGCTAGAATGCTGGGAGGAAAACGAGGTATTGCCAAGGTTGTTTAAAGAAATCGGGAAGAGGCTTTATCATTCGGATTCCGGCTGTATCGATACGGTATAACGAGCTCGTGTCGGGACTTTATTGTCCCGAGTAAGTGGCAGCGCGCTAAATTTGCCAATGCCCGGCGAAGCATTTACATATATCCCTTATTACCATTGGAACGGTACGCTTGAACCGTTCTCGGTATCCGACGAAAAGTCAGATGTTCCGAAAGATAAAAGCCCCCGGCATCGGATCGCGTACCGCCGGAACAATCGCTTGATTGCTGACTGTCGTGGCTGGCGAAACGAAGATTTCAAGATATTCCATAAATGTAAGATGTTCGAATGACTGCGGTTCCGGCTGGCAGCTTTGGCGGGAGAGAGACGGCCCGAGAGACGGAGGGAGAGAGCAGGAGGCACGTAGCACGAGGGCCATCAATCGTCGCGAGACATAGACGAAGAACCGTGGCCCACGGCAAAGCGGACCGACATCAGTCGTCGTCGTTGTCTTCGTCGTCTTCGGCAATGCGAGAGACGAAGCGCTCGGAGGCCGAAGACGCGTAGACGCGCCGGCAGAAGCCGCTACTTAGCAAGCAGGCATGTGTCTTAAACCTGGCTCTCGGGTCCCCCGTCTTTTCTTCCCTCCGCGAGCGTATCAAAGGGCCGCGTCTCCTTTGGAATTCTCCAGTTGTTAACATTTAACAGTGATGCTTCCCCGCGATTTTTGTCGCACATCCCCGGGGCCCCCTTCTGCCGGCCTGACCGGCAGCCACCGGCCGACGCGACACGCCGCGACGTCGCACACTGCCCCGAAAGCAAACCTGGACATCGCTTGATTTCTCCGATAATATCATATAAATAAATCAATTACGAATGCCATTCTTCGGAATTTACAATATTTCCAATTCTGATCTCTTGCCATCGGTTGTTTTTTTTTTCTTAAAAATTATTGCAATCTAGTTATGAAGAAAATGGTGCGGCAAGGAGATTAATACGCTAAGAACCAACTTTAGTATTTTATGACCGAAGACAACCCTTGTCGATAAGCCTTGTATAATTTTTAAATAATTTGCTATGCATTCGATACATGTATATCGTTAATAATTATATTTTTGTTTATGAACGATGTTAAAAAATAGATTCAATGTCCGTAAGTACGTAAAACATCAAAGTGTCGGACCTGAATTCGGTGAGAAAATGTTTTTGGGGGCTGCTTGCTGCATCCCTTATTTTCGAAGGGGAACAAGACGATCCGCAGCGAACGCAAGAAAGCCCGGGAAGCTTTTTCACCGCGGGCCGGTCGCGGAGGGACGCGGTCGTCATCACGGGGGACACGAAATCGCGTGCTAAATTATGTTTAATGCGTGAGTGATAAATGTTTTCCTGCGCGCCGTGTGCATACCCAATCAGCGGCTCGCGTGAAAAATGATCCTCGGCTGGTCATTATACGCCGGGATGCCGCTTCGATAATATATTGCGGTTGGCGTGCGTCTATACTTATATTAATATCACAGCCGGTAAGTATAGAGCGTTCTCATAGGCGGTTCGAAGTGTTTCGTTTGATCGGGACCGGAGTATAGAGATTACGCTACTTATCGGACGAAAATAATCCATTCGTTGATCGGCCGGTGATTTTCGAACGGCAGGCTTATTTATGGATCCCGTACGCCGGTGTAATTGATAACGAACATGAACTGGAACACCGATCCTCTGGCTGTCGATCGTTCGATTACGTTTCCCGAATTGGCCGGGCACTCGCGAGCGAGCGACGACTCTCGCAGACAGAGTCTGGAACCAACAGACTCGTCTGTTTCTCGCGGTAAAACGCGAGGAGGAAAGGTAACAGGGTAACTTGTGAATCCTCCGGCTCTCGTAATGCTTTCGCGAAGACAGGCAGGAGTTGCGGAGGTGGCCTTGACGTTTTTACGACGAGAATTCGTCTCTATAAAACTGTCTTGGCCTTCCTACGCCGCGCTCCTTGTCTCTCTCCCTCTCTCCTTCTCTCTCGTGCTCCCTTTCTCGTTCTCTCGTCCACCGGTTTCCAGGATAGGATACAACGTTGATACAATGGGCTCGGCGGAAAGCAAGAATAGCTGTCTGGCCAGCGCGGACGTACGAGTGCAACGAGACAAAGTGCCCGTGTTAAAATCTAGTTGAGGTCACGGACAATGCAATAAAAGTTTCTCATTGAACGTATCGCGGCGATCTGTGGGCCGTCCTAATCTTCCGCTTGAAGGGAACGAAACGAGAACGGGAAGCGCGGTGGTAAACGGGAAAACGTTCCAGATTTCTGCGTGTGCCGCTGCTGTTTTAATCGCGCTCATTTTTGACCACCGTTCGCGCGCTTTGCGGCAGCCGAATTGAATTTCACCTGCGATCGCGGGCCATTTTTCTGCGAGACTTTTCAAATTTTAGAGAAAGGAATTCGTAAATTTACAAATATTTTTATGAGGCGTTAATTGTAAAGGGTAATAAGGGTTAACAAATTCTCCCTTTACAAGGGACAAGTCTTTGAGATACTCAACGTCAAATTTTTTGTTCAGAGTTTATATATAACAGGTCATTTATTTACGAATTTTATTAATTTTAATTGAGAGGTGACTTTGAACATCATAATATTTTGATGTCAGTGATTATCGATTAATAACAGTTAAATCTTTCTGGAATCCATCAATAAATCCGTTCGCTGTTGCAAAAATTAAACTAAACATAGAGTTAGCACGGTCGTGAAAATAACTGCTGCAAAAAGAATTATGTAAATTGGCCACTGACGGAAACGCGAGCGACGATTCACGTTTTTGCGCGACGATGCACCTAATTATTAACGATTAGTACGGAGCACGCCCGTTTACGCTACAAGTAGCTACGTCACGTCCGCAGTGAAAAAAAACTTGTTTGGCCGTAGTATGTGATTTGAATCGGTCCGATAAATCTTGTAGGATAATAGCAGTGCAACGCGGCCGTTTCCTTTGTAAAGCAATCTCGGCGGTCTCTCCCCTATTCAGAATCTTGCCTTTTCCTTACGGGAATCAATGAATCAACAGAACGGTTACGCAGTTAACAAGATTTACGAGAATTTCGATCGATGGGACACGTATCCCTTAACGTCATTAGCAGCTGGAAACTTCTTCCAGCGAGGTTTCGATTGACTGTTCCCATCTCCTGGGAGGCGAGGTTTCTCCCCGCCGACGAAAAATCGCATCGAGCGATTCAAGACACGCTTGTCCCGCACTCGGAATGCGAGTTCCTGGGTCGCTCGAATATCAGAGATCCTCTCAGAAAAACGTCAGCTAGGTTCTTCGTGACGCGGAATACTTCCTCGAAGCGAGAACGACTGTTGTGTCTGGTTTGTCCACGTATACAGTATCATTAGGCGTTCCGCTTCAGCTATCGGTGTTCTTTGGTTTCTTCGGGAAACTGGCAGCTCGTGTCGCGTTCCGTCGACAGGCGTTCACTGTTTCCCAACGTTTCAACGATTTGCGGAATATCCCGCGACCGCCGCTGCAGCCAGAAAAGGAACGTTTATTGCCGGAAAAACTTTATTTATCACTGAACCCCGGATCGTATCTTTATGCAAGATCAAAACTTTTTAGCCCTTGTGTCGATGGACAAAATTGTCGACGTTGTTCTGTAACCTACGTGTGACCAACTCCTACGTTACGTTACTGTTTTATATCAATTCTTATTGTTATATTATTTTTATTAATTGCCGGGAGAATTTCTACTGCTCCCTACACTCTCTGCCCTCGTTTACTATAAGGGTTGTTGTCGCAAGGGTTAACTCAGTTGTAAAAAACGGAAGTGTAATGAAAATGTACTTCTCCCTTTAATAGTTTTAATAAATTGAAGAGAAGACAGCACTGGTAGGAAATTTTCCCACTGTTTCTAAATTTTGCTATGTTCTTTAGCAACATTTATCATAAGCGCATCGAATCTGCAGCCTACTTATTACTCTACATTATCCTAGGTGTGTCGTGCTCGGTAGAAAGCACGATATTGGCGATCGGTAACTGAAGCTGTACTTGTTTGTCAACAATATCTTGACAAAACTGAATTCATTTAGATTTTCCATTATTTTTCCTATAATGCATGCTTGAATTAAGATATCCACTGAATCATCCCCTATAAAAAATACTTTAAAAGTCTTCAACTGCCAATTCAATTGCTCTCGCAAAAAATTATCGAATTAAATCACAATTAAAATAATCCAGCCTGCACTTGACAGCTGTAATAATAATAACAATTGTTTTTCTTCAGGATACAATATGTGTAAAGGGTGTCCCAGGTTTTTTCTTACTACTATTTTTTTATTTTTCTTGTAATTTTTTAATAGAGAATTTTTGAGCCTATAGTTTATACGTACAATATTTTCTTCTTATTTTGATACCAAAACCTGGTTTTATCAAGTTTTCAGAAACCTGCTGATACCGAAAACCTGGAACACTCTGTATATAATTACTTTTACTATATTGTCAGAGACAATGCTGCATCAACGCTACAAAAGGGGTGACATTGTTGTGAAAGAATTCTAATGATTTAGAAAACATGTGGAGTTCCTAACGGAGCAGGGTGGTATAAGTATTTAGGGGATGATCTACGGTAGGCACCGTTTAGTTTCTCAATAATTACTCAATTTTGATTCGACACAGAACTAATTATGCTCAGTTAAGAAATATCGGAATTCCCGTGTATCCGGAAATTAAACTCTGTTCAACTTTCTCCAACATTTGAGTGGAACTCTTTCCTAATTTGTCAGCCCATTAAATTTCGCAGACAAAATTGCGAAATGCGAAAAACGCTGGAGAAGCTAGCGACCTAGTTGGTATAAATAAGAAAAACTGTCAATTGAATTTTTCTGGCGAAAGCATCGTCGTCGGATGCAACGTGGTCAGCGGATGGCAGTGGAATGGCTCGCGGAGGGCAGGGTAGAGGTACGGAGCGAGCAGGCAGTCAGGCAGGCGAGCAGGCGAGCAGGCAGGCAGGCAGGCAGGCAGACAGAACGTGGACTGCACGCGGTGCATTCGCCGCGCAGGATGCATATCGCATGCTAAATATAAAAGCAGCTCGCGGGCAGCAACGGAGCGACGTGGTGCGCGGCGTATGCCTACGCCATCTTGCATGGAAGAGTCATTTGCGTTAGTCCTGCCCACAGAGGGCAGCCTGGCTCCGCCTCCAGTTGCCGGTTGTACATAAGCAGAACCATCTTTATTACCCTCGGGCACTAACCGTAAAGGAAGCTAGGCCGAGGAAAGCGGTGAACGGCCGCGAGAAAGAGACGGCTGCGAGCCATGGGGGCCGGTGTGGGGCCGGTGGGGGCCGACGGGGGCCGGTGGGGGGCCAACTGGCCGACTCCAGTCCGCACAGTCTGGCCTGCACTCTACACACGTTGAAAGGAGCCCCGTAGCAGACATCCGTGGCCGAGTATACCGAAACCGGTGGGGAGGGCTGTACGTCTCTCCTGGAGATCGAGTGGCCGTTTCAGGGATCGGCCTGAAGAATTATGGTATGAAGTGGTGGGGCATGACGGTGCCGTAGGCATAGTTTGTCTTTATAACGTCTGCGCGGCCGCGGCTGAACTTCAAACGAGCCGCTGATGGCTCAAAGTGGCTGACCGGGATATAAATCCACGGCCCACCTCGCTCGTCTGCCCGCTTCGGTTTTCTCTTCCTTTCGCTCTCCCTTCTTCTCTCTTTCTCGCCGCTTCTCTCCGAGACCCCTTTCCGAGACCGGCCTGGATCCTCTCTCGTCTTCTCTCATCCTTCCAGGCCGCGTCGGCTCTTCGGCTTCGACTTCGGCTCCGGCTTCGGCTTCGGCTTCGACGCTCTCCTCGCCTCGTTCTCGCTGCGCGCTTGTGCCCGAGCTGTTCGTGCCTGAACATCGGCAACGATTCAGCTCCTTCTTCCGACGCGATATATTTCCTCCCGCGAAACCGTCTATATATTTATTGGATGACTCGTATTTCGTGCTCGCTGCACGCTTTCTATGATAATGTTGCGCGCGGTGTTTCCGTTCGTGCGGTCAGCCCGCCACTGCCGCCGCCGATTCACGCTCTTTTTTACCTGTGTGCGACCGCCGCGTCTCGGTAGATCGAGGCAGTGCCCGAAATCGCGATTTTTGGGGCCCGGGATCCCTGTTCGCCGCGTACCTCGCTCAAGATTATCTGACGCCGGTTTTCTTTGTGCTCCGTGCTCGGACGATTCCACCTCGCTTTTTTTCACGATCCGGTTATCTGCTTACCCGTCTTTCGGGGTTCTGGTTTACTTGATACGCGCCCGACTCAAGTGTGAAATTCGAATAGAACGCCGGGGAACGTGGCGCCGCAATTGTTCGCTAGTTGGCCTTCTTTCTTTGTGAGTATCCTTTACGAAACGCGATTCTACTCGCGGATTTTATGCGTTTGCGCCGATTTAGAATGTGGCAAATTATTCGTTCAGTGGTCTTGCCCCATTTTTGATCGTCGCGATCAATAAACATTTCGAACGTCCAAATCTGCGCAAAAATCTTTTGAAATAATTGTCTCGGATAATGGAAATCGTTGTTGCAAAGTTGAACAATTTTTACGTGTATAGAGGATTTCGAAGAGAAGCTTTTTTATTAGCAAAAAATAGAGTGCTTTGTTGCTTTGGAAGATTTCATTAATTCTACTACTTTGGTAAATACAAATTGTTGGTCTAATCGACTAATAAATAGGGTTTCGCATTAATGAATCGAGAGAACATAGTTGTGTTTCTCTAACTACTCGTTTTAAATAAATCTAAAGGCGGTTGTTATCGATGTTTTTATGATTTCGTATATAATTTATGGCGAACATCATTGAGATTTCTTAATCGGAATAAGAAGTCCCTTAATTAAGTGGAATCCTTCCTTCGCTGACCATCGACGTATCAATTAAGTATCTATACCGGTAATTAATTCGTTCTCTTTTAATTAAAAACCGCCTGTCGTCCGCAAATTAGCTGGCATAATTTAACGTCTAATGTGAGATTTAATTTTATTACGAACATCGAGTTGCGTATATTTACTTTCCGATTTTAATTTGCTATCGTACAACAGTGTTTCCAATATATACGGAATAATATCTTTATTTCTCTGAACCGTAGAAAATTTGAGGCACCGATTTGTTTATTAACATTCTAAAAGGCATTCGTTTCCAAAAAAATTTCTGTTTTCAAATAAACGACAACCCTCTGATTATAAAACAAGTAAATAAGCAATAAATATGCAATAAAGATGTACATAGTATTTTTTGCAAGAAAGATCAATATCTGTTTATGTAAAAAGTCAAACTATTAAATTTAAACACGCTTAAATGTGACAAAAGGATGAACGGCGTTTTAAGTAGCGACTCGGTAAGCAAAAGTGACAGATTACGATAGCTCTGCGATTATTATTTAAACAAAATCAACGCGAGCCGTGCTTTTTCCGTATTTTGTCCGAGGTAAGCGGCGTCTATTCAATGTCGTTGAAAGGGTCGGAGTTAACTAACTTTTTCTTTGACATATCCAACATATCCGGTATTATCAGCGGGTCGCCAGTTGACAAAGCATGATCATTATTCAAAAGGACGCCAGCGTGGAGGGCGGCGAGCAGTTTTGTAGCGGAAGACATTGGACAAATGGGGTTGTTCCGTGGACAGGCAGGTTATCTCGGTCAGTCGTCGAGTAGCCACCCCACTAAATCACTCAGTTCTCGCCCTCCAACCCGACGACCTCTGCCGTTGGCACCCTCAATCTCGATAATGTCTGAAAATCTCAGCACGTCACACTCGCCTTGACTTCTTTAAGAATAGCCGCTTCTTATTTCCAAATTTTTTAAAAACAATCCCACACCCTGCGTAACCGCTGTTTAGTTAAATATTATTGCATGTTGCAAATAGTCTATTTTATTTTTAAAAATGCAATGTTATTTATCGTACCAAGATTTTTAAATTGTACTCGAATATAATATTTGATTTAAAAAATATCAAACCCTTGATAAATATTGTAATAATTTTTTCCACATGTTCTTCAAACATAGCTGCAACGATAAAAATTTCACTTTACTACAGTAATTAATTATTTCTTGGTCAGATATTTGTTTTAAATCGATGTAATAACGACATTATTTATTAATAATGCTCGAGACTAATAATAGACTAATTATTAATTAATAAATATTGTAGAATATGCGCAGACTGTTGCGCACTAAAATTTCAGCTGCATTTATTTTGCATTGAATTTGCAACTGCTTTTTTAGGAGTATTGGAAACACCGCACGTCGTTGCTTATTATTCCGTATAAAAGTTAGAGAACGCTAGAGAAGAATAGGGGAAGTTTTACGCAAGCCCGCACCCCTGAACAAACAATAGTTGCAATAAACAATACTTATTTGTTCGTTGTATTTTCTTTTCCCGAAGGCTGTTCTTACACGCTCGGATGAGTGTTCGCCTGAATTCGCAATATTTCTTGACAAAGGTTACCGATAATTACATGTTAATGTTGCTACGTCCGGATGGCGGAGCGGAGTGCATTAACTGTTGAATGAAGTACGATGGACAGCGTAAAGATAATGTGAAGTGCATTACAAGCTAATGAGTGTGCATAATTTTACAAAGACATATTCTACCAGAGTGCTTTTAGATTGCTTTGTCGAGCTGCGCTGTGCACACCAGTGAAGTTTACTTTGACACATACTTAACAACGCGTGAAATTCAAGAATGTTAGGTTCTACTAACCTTTTTCTTTATTATAGACGACGATAACGTGCCGACTTTACGGCAGACTTGCGCTCAAGCTTAACGGCTAATAGAGTTTCCCCCGATCATTTGTTTCGCAACCGCTACTTTTCTCTACGGCGCAATTTAAAACAGTTAGAAGGATTATTTTCGAATGTTACGCTTGTTTCGCAGACTCTGGGAAAGCTTGCCTCCGTGGAAGTTGCCTGCAGTTAACCGCACTTGCAATACGCTTTGGATTTTGTGGACTTATCCAAGCTCACTGAGAATTTTTAACTTCGAACGTAGATCCGATATTCTATTCTTTATGTGAGAACAATGCTGATCGAAGTTGCAATTTTCTACTCGAGTTCCTTCTGGCATCGGCTGGATTTACAGCTGAACTATATCAGTGTCTATGCGTTGTCGTTCAATTTATTTTTAATTTCATTTTAATTTCAGTTCATTTTTAATTTTATTTTATTTCAATTTTCCTGATCATCTGTACAGGTACCGTAAATACAGGTATTTTAGAAACTGCTTTAAAAAAGTGTCGTGGAATATTATTTTGGCGCCTCCGTTATGGATTCTGTCGAGACACAAACGACACAAATATTTTGCTATTAGGTAGCACCAAGTTTGGGACAGTTGGGTACGTCTGCTGCAAATGTAGAAAGTTCGCAGTTTAATAATGACAGTATTACACCAAATAGACACTAATTCAACATGCTTGCCGAAATTAGATTACCCTCTAAAGTTAAATGGCCGGATTAGAGAATATTTCGGGCTCGCGTATACACAATGTTGAAACTGTCTGCATTTATCAAGCGTAAACAGCATAAACCCTGAATACCTAATTAACAATACTGCAATAATATTTCCACATTAATATTAAATATGCTGCGAGGCTTGAAATGTTAAACAGTCGAGTGAAATTGTTAAGCGCGCCGAATACCAAACGCGAATAATAAATTCGGCGAATCGTGTCTATCGAAATTCCTTAATTTACTCATTTTTGTTAGACATTAATGTTAACCCTTTTAGAACAAACATATTATTGTTAACAAAATTTGCGATGCTCACTTTCTCAACTAATTGCGTCTTGAGAAAATGCTTCTGCTTTCGACATTATTGGCAATAAGAAATATAATATTATAAACATATCACAATAGTTGCCATAGGTTCGTTTATCAACGCATGACTCGACCAAGCATTGCTGTTATAATTTTAAGGAGAAACGTGGAAATAAACTTTTGTTCCCCAGCTATCTTTTCGACTCATAATTTACAACCTGTCCCGCAAACGCTATGCCTTTTACCCAGCTAGAGTTGCAGTTCAATGTCCAGCTGGCATAGTTGCGATGCGACCAATATTAGCACGTTCGCATGGACGCGACGGTCAATTGAAAGAAATAGAACAGAACAATGAAAACGGATATTACCTTATGAAAAATTTATTGTCTCATGGTAACCGTGTACTCTGAAATGCAAATGCCCGGCATTTCTCCATATTCGTGAGATCAGGAAACAGAAAATTGTCCTTGGAAAAGCTATTTTGTGCGATTGACGTCCACTTGCACAGCAGTGCCGCAAAGTGAGCGTCCTTCGCCTGTCTCCTATTCTTATCTAGCTTTACCCTACAGGCTCGATTATGCCCGAAAATTATATTACAATAACAACAATAGCAGAGTCTTCTGTCAAAATATCTACAATGCCAGTTTCAAGGTGGTATCCAAGCTGATTATAGTTATTAACAGTTATCTCGTATTCATACCAAACGCGAAACCATCAATTATTATTAGTTTTTCTCATTTTCCTTATCGCTCTTTTCAAAGTCAGTATATTTTAATCGCTTTTAGAATAAATAAATAAAACAAGATAACAATTGTTTGCACCAATTGCAACGTACATGTTCTTAAAATGTCTACTTCCAAAAACATCGACGCCGATTATTAAGCCACGAAGGTGAAACAGGGCGTCCCCGGTAAGCAGTTTTTCGCGTTCATGCCCATCTCGCGGGCATCGCCTGAATTTTTCATAATAACAAGCAGCGATGTGTTCGAAGAGCCGTTAACTTACTTTCTAAGAGGCGACCCGTACGTCCACATTAATCACGCAAACATGAGTTATCTGGCATGCTGGCGCGTCCCATTTATCTTGGTCGCTCGTGGCTGAAATAAATTCCAGGTAATTGTTTGAAGCCGTAAGCTATTAAACGAATCGCGTGGTTTCATCGGTCGAAAAGGAACTCCCGGCGATGGGGGGGGGGGGGGGGACAGACAGTCGGCGAAAATAAAAGAAAACGGTCGGAGGTGCGAGAAGGTGGTCGGAAAACGGAAATGGTCGTGAAGAAGAAAGAGGAGCGCGTCGGCGGAGGGGTGGCGCGAAGAGGGGCGGGAAAAGGATCAAATGGAAGGAAACGGAAGATGGAGAAGGAGAGGGGCGATGGAAGCGAGAAGGTAGGATAAGAGGAAAGTCTGCGGAACACACGATGTTTCCGTGGCAGAAGCGGCTTGTTTACTGCAACCGCTATTAGCTCCCTATCCAACTACGAGCCACCGGGTTCTGCACAAGGCTAAAGACAGGGATATTGCTTCCCTTTGTGCGCGAATGCCGTTTCCTTTATTTATTTATCTTTGTCCGTCAACCGTCAGCCACGCTTGCCCTCTTGTCTTCGCTCTCCGGCCTTGCATTATTCCATCGTAGGGCGGCTCGCGCTGCCAACGAGGAGACTTTTTCAAGCCTTCACTCGACGTCATCGCGAAGCAACTGTCCTCGCAGATGCCGCCACCCCCTTCTTCGGGGGTTGCTCGCTTTTCAACGCCGTACTGTACCGCGACGTACTCGCGTTACAATAATAATTCGATTTTCTCGCTTACAGTGTTTTTCTACGAATCGGTAAAAGTCTCGGCAATCTGCTAAGTCCGTAGCAGGAGGTTTATCGATATTCGAGATGGCGCGGGGTGCGGATACGGTTGTCAGGCGCGCGGAAACGGCGATTCTTCATAAATCGCAGCATCGGCGATACAGGAATTAATCAGGCAGAGTGGCGAGCTATGGAATTATCAGGTCTCGCATCAACGCTGCGGTTTTGCCCGGCCGAGATCCCCGAAGTCCTCTCTCACACTCTCGTCTCGGATCAGGGGTTGGATAGTGTTGGCGGCACCGGAATGGATCGTTGGCCTCGAGGGTGTAGGTGGATACGTACGAATTGAGAAAGGATGGGTTTTCTCTCTGTCTGTTCCCCCTCCGCGTTTCTCTTGCTCGCGTTCGCACTATCTGCTCTACTCTTTCCCCGTCTAGCTCGTAAAGTGATCGGGCGTTTATTCGCCACGCTGTCGGGGACAAAGTGTGCTACGCTCCCTGTTGACTGCTGCTATTTGTCTTCCGACAAGGAAACCTAAAACTACGCTCCTTTTTCGGTGTTACGTGAACAGTATGAAAGGTTAATGCGAAAGATTCTGCGGAAGTTTTCGTATACGTAACCCGCTGGAAAACTCGTTAGAAAATGCCGTCACCTTCTTTACGAGCCGATTTATGAATATTTATCGATCGGTCCGGCCACGATGTTTATGCGGGTGGAAATGACTCTTCGAGAGTTCGCTCTTTGTTTCACTGCCGATGAATACGATTGTCTAGTTCTTCTTTGAAAATATTCGGAATCTGAAATTGAACCGTTGCACTCTGATGCTTTCTCTGGTATACCTAACAGTATGTATAATAACCATGTATATATTTAAATAAAAATCCTTAGACTGCTGTGAAATTTTATAGGAATTAATAAATGAAAGATTTCGACGTTACCTCATTTTCGAAATGTGAAAAAGGACAGGAACGATTAAAATGATTTATTACAGGTGAGGCAAAGTATTACCATGCGAGAGATCAATCACAATAGACGCAATCCTACTACATCTTCTCTTGAACGGCATGTCCAATTGTAAGTGTCGTTACAAGTACCTGCAAATTTCAGTAACGCTATTGCTTTCGACTAAAAAGAAATCGAATCGCAGCACGAACTTTCCAGTTGATAGAATTATTTATGGTAGCAATCATTGTGAATTATTTACGCCCGGTAATAAATGTGTATCTGATTGCGATTAAATGACCTGCTGCTAACTCCTGAATTATGTAGATCCATCATATAGATGTAGGCAGTTGTGGATACAGCACACGCGTGATTCTCCCTTTTGGCATCGATTGATGGCGATTTCAGACTTCATTAAAAAACCGTATCACCACTTATTAATTATTAGCGTGTCAACAAGATATTAATAAAATATCGAATACGCTTTACCCTCTGAGGAATGCGAAATACTGTAGTATTACTATGTACTGTATTACTGTGTGACATTATTCGTGACGTCTCTCAGTTTAATTCGTCAATTCTTCCAAAGATATTTGTGAAAATATTTGGCGTAGACTCGTCAGTCTTTCTATTATTCCTAGCATAAGAGCCATAATTAAATTGACGAAAATGGACTAATCGGGGGACCATTTAAATACGCTTGGTAAAAATCTGCCGGCAACAGCGATCGATAAAATATTACAAATTACAAAGTCCGATATTGCGTCAGACGATGAGAAACCGTGATCGAAAATGTATCCCCATAGTTGAACCAGCAATTTCATTGGAGTACTTTCTGGCGTTAGGGCTACCCGATAGACGAACTAACAGCGTCGAACTAGAATCGCTACAGTTTGCTGGCAGGGCAGGAAAATGGATTGCAGGCATCGGGTTGGAGCCGCAAGCTCGTCAAGAACGGAGCAGACAAGGAGACAAATGAGCCACCGCTAATTGCCGCTATCGTTCGGTAGCGATTCTTCACGAGCATTTATCACCGAAAGAAGTTTCGGAGTGTGCCCTTGGGCGAAAAGTTGAAAGAAGGGATCAGAGAGACGGAGCTGGTTCCCTCTTCGAAACTCTCTTTCACTCCAGAGAGCCGGATTGGTATCGGGGCGATATATCTCGGGATTGGCTTCGCAGTGGCGGATAGTCTGCATCGAAGCAACGATAGGGGAAAGGGGTGCCACCTTGATAAACGAGCCCATAAATAACAGTAACGTCTCCACCGAAAACTCGGCCGGGTAAATGTATATCCAGAGGCGGCAGTGGTAGAGGCAGAGGCAGAGGCAGAGGCAGAGGCAGAGGCAGGCAGAGGCAGAGGCAGAGGCAGCGGAGGCAGCAGCAGCCAACGGCAGTGGCGGAACAGCAGCCAGCGAGCGGTTGAGGGAGTCACAGACTCCGGCCGGAGAGGTAATTTAAGATCCTATTGAGATATTTATGGGATCATAAAGCGGAACTGGCTGCTTCTATCGCCGGCAGCCATGCGTGAGTCGCGGTCCCGTAAGCCACAGTAGTTTGTATCTTTGTTTATAACCGACTTAGCACTGCTGTGTTTTACTTTATTTCGGCGCGCTCGATCAAGCCAAGTCGAAATCGCCGGGACGCTACCGGTCGAATTTATTACGACGCGACCAACTTTGCGACCCGTAACCCGCATCCCAGACCTACCCGTTTGCTATCTCAGCGCTACCTTTCGCCCCCCCCCCTCTCTCCGCAGCCTGTCTCCTACCGACCCAAGAACGAAACCTTTTGTCCTAGAATCTAGAACATACGTATTCCTTCCTGTCCGACGAAACTTAATCGTTTCGCGTTGAAACGTCCTGCGACAGGTTTACGCGGTAATCCCTCGTGCCTTGTACAACACCCGGAATACGTTTCGCGTTAAACGAGTCACATTTAGGGTCGCCACCCAGACGGAATCCGACCGGCCTAGCTGAAATTATCACCTCGAAGCCGGTTGCAGGAATCGATACCGGTCTATCGAAGCCTGGAGTTTCGTACTTTTTATTAATTTCAGAAATAAATATAAAATAAATTTCGAGCAAATGAAAGAAAGAGAATAGAAAGATAATATTCTATTTATTCGGAAATATCTAAAATAATTTCGAATAAATTGCAGAATCAAATAACGTATTATTTAAAATAATATTTCAAAAGTGATCACAGGTATGATTATGAAATAAAATAATATGCAATTCGAAATAGTATACTAAACAGCGTCGTTTCAAATGGGCCGAGGTGTAATTGGAGTGTCAGAAAAATGTCGACTGCTCTCGCACCGTACACCCTGTACATCGAGTTGTCGGGCTAATTTATCTCCGGCGAAAACGCGGCGCGTTCATTGAAAGGAAATTATGATCGGGCCGGCGTACGATTCTAGAAATTTCCGATGGTGTCTCGGTGAAATTCAGCGGAGCACTTAGTAACTGACGCCCTAAGTAAATCAGCGAATTAAGCGGAGCAATTCGTGGAATACGGGCTCGAGAGTCACGCTATTAAGCGACATTTTCGTGACACTGATCGACCGTGGCACACTCGGGACACGGCTCGGATACGAGTACCGAAATTTATTGGAATACAAGAAGCTTAATCGCGTAGGCCGGCGAGCATCGCCTTCCTGTTTTCTCGCGTCCGTTTCAATTTGATAATACGCCACTTGCGTCAAGCATCACGTGGGCGATACACCTTCGAAAACGATCGCTCGGTAATGCGTTAGGCGGGATTCGTTCGGCGACGATATAGACGTGTAATAGGAGAACGATGAATAGCGACTCGGCAACAAAGAACGCGTAGAGTATCGATGAACTTTCGATTCGATTCTCCCCCGTGTTCTTTGTGTCTACCCTTTCTTTCTCTCCTTCGACAATTATATTCAATTTTATAGAAATGCTGTATTCGAACGAAACGCGAAGAAAATCGTACATGTACGGTACGATTACGGTAACTCGCGCGCCTTTCATAGAGACTGCAACAGCCAACTGGTTAAGAAAGAGAAATTGATAGCATAATTCTTTGCTTTTTGGTCTCAACGCGATAATCGTTTATATTCAGACACGTGACCTTCCATGTAGAAAAATAGCAAACGGTTTGCAAGAAAGGGACTCGCTGGCAGAATCGGTGGAAAATCGACGATTGCCGGTTCGATCGGTAAGTGAAAAGTGCGTTTAATTAGGTCGTAAAGCCAAGCAAATTTCTGGAATTCTAAATCTCCATGGTATGAAATCT
Organism: Augochlorella aurata; assembly: GCA_028455555.1. NCBI lineage: Eukaryota > Metazoa > Arthropoda > Insecta > Hymenoptera > Halictidae > Augochlorella > Augochlorella aurata. The sequence continues at coordinate 4,154,166 of CM052151.1, read as the reverse complement.
CTGTTCGTATGCTGCTCGTTCCGCCTAAGGCGCCAAGCCTATCGCATCCGAACTGCAAGAGGAGCCGAAGAGACGGTTTACGGCGGTAAAGAGTACTTGTCCGTGTGGGCTTCGTGTTGGTAACGAGCGGATTATACTCTCGGCGTGGTATCAGATGGTCCCGTACCTGGTTCCATGGTTGTTAATTAGGATGGATGCCCACGCCTTGGGCGACTTTTACGAGCGGATACGGCGCGAACCGAAATAGCGCATCCGACGTTAACGCGCCGACCTTCCTTCGAGGAACCGTGGCGAGCATCTCGATAAGAAGAAAATACTAAAAAGAACGACGGGCTCGGCTATTTAGAATTATTTAGATGAGTTCCAAAAATCAGATAACCCGATGAAGAGGCCGTGTAACCTTTTTGTCGGTGCCGGCCCTCTTACAAAATCTTCCCTGGTCTTCCGACGCGCTGCATAGAAACAACTTGTTCAACTTCGTTCCCAAGGAATCTAGTTCCCCGTCTCTTTTGGCTATATCACAAAATATCCGAACAATGTACCATAACACGGATGCAGGTTCACACTATTTATGGTCTACGGGCTCGTTCAATCATCGCTTTCCTTAATACGCCGCTATTCGTCGGCTCAGAAACGTATATAATTAATGAAAAACAAATTAGAAATATTTGGAATTTCGAATGTTTTAATATAAAGATATTAATTAATTAGTAATGAAGCCTATGGAATCCCTAGCCGGCCGCAATATTCTTGAAACGTAGCGCGCAGTGTTTGTCCTGCGAAGCCATTAAATAAAAAGAGAAGCAACAAATAAAAATAAGACATACGAGGGGATGAGCGTCATTCAGTATTATACGCAAAGGAAGATCCATGCGCCGGCATTGTCAACGAGTGCGGAACGTACGATAGAGATTTTCGCGGGAACCAAGGTAGAAGGCGTCGCGGCAGTAAATCAGTATCAATCGTAATTTTTAATCCTATGGCAGATCGACGGAGCCGATTCCATTTGAAAAGATCGAAAGAGTAACGAGCTGGCGATACCGGGCGTGTATCCTCGAATGAAATCGTACGGCTTGCTCGTAGTAAATCAACTGTCCTATTCCAATCTTTGTTGGCGGCACACTCGCAACAGCCGGCGGGGCGGCTCTCTATCTATCGGCTGCAGGAGGGAGGGAAGTAATCTGGTGAGTCGTAAAACGTGTCAGAATGTCCAACAAACACCTACTCATTAGCCCAGGTAGGCTGGACCGTGGCAGGCAAGATTGCACAAGCACACATTAATTCCGCGTGGGTAAGTTACGGTCCGGGGAGAGCATAATTCACCCGAGCCCAAGAAAGTGTGGGTTTTACCTCTCGCAGGACGTGTTCGTGTAAGGGCTTGGCTCCTCGTTATTTTATCGGCTGCCGGCCGCCTCCAAAGTCTTCGGGCTAATTGAAATCCACTTTCTTAAATTCGGAAAGACCAGTGCTCGGTACCGACTCGCCGACTTATCGCCGATTCCTCGTATCTTGACGTCGAGCGGTATCTCTCCTGCTGAAACATTAAACGGTACCCGCCGCGCGGAAAGATCGATTTCATCGACTTCTTCGGCTAACCGGCCGTGGATCTCGGCGAACCCTTAAGCGATTTCGCCATGTGATTTTTGATAAACCGGGCCCGTCCGGCGCGGCGCGATATTTTGTCAAGGCACCGATCGAACCGACGCATACCATTTACGTAATTATAACGTCCGGTTGCCTCGAGATTTTCGGCTCCCTCTCACCGAATAATTACCAAGCTGTGGATTTCGCGTCGATACCGCGGCCCATTATTATCATCATCATCATCATCATCATCATCATCATCATCGTCATCATTCTTATTATTTAATAATAATTATTAGACCAAGCATTGTTCTTATCGCGGTAATTCCTAGGTGAAACCTAACACCGAGAACAAGTATTTGAAATACGCGTCATTCGTTCGTATCAATAACTGAAAGTACGCGGCAGCAGCCTGCATTACGAAATTTCAAGATGCAGAAACAAGGATGCCGCACAGGTAAAGGTTTGACCGAAAGAAGCAACGGTTAAGGACGCCGGTCAGCGAGAATAAAGAAGGCAACATTGTACATTTATTTGACGCTAAGGTACGACGTTTCTCGATAATTATTGCTCGTTCACAGTTCTAATAGCCAAGCAGCCCGGTGTCATTAGTTCTTGGAACCGAGGCCTGTTCTTTATACCGCTCCTCGGCATTCTACGATAGGAATTAGCATAACACGGCAATTTTGAGGAGAACAACTACTGTATTATACAGGATTCAGCGGTATCTAAATTCCCGGACGGGACTTATGGCAGGGACCGGGTTAATAGATCGCCGTGGCGTCTCGTTTGTAAAGTTTTACTTTCCTCGATCACACGACACAATTAAAAAGGATCGCCGGCTACCGGTAGCCGGCATTGCGGTAAATCTGGAAACGCGTCGGGGCATGTTGTTCGAACGAAAAGTTCCGGCGGCTGAGTAACGAGAAAGATTTGCGTCTATGTACCAGCGATATATCTTCGGGATCGGCCTTAGTTGGAGGAGAACAGAAATCACCGTTGAATCAGTTTCTAGGAGGTACACGCTTGTCTCTTATGGGGACCCCTCGCCAGGACTCCACGGTGTTCCTTCTACCCGTGTTGAACTCCTCCCGTACAACTGTGTAAAGCCGCGCAGGTGTGCGTCCACGTTAGTGTAGGTGCAACGGTGCAGGAAGCTGCAACAGCTCGCTGGTGCAGCCGCCTCGTACGAGACCAGATAGACATCTTCGCCAACTCTCCCGCCGCCGTCTAACTAATTGGCTACTGAATTACTGGCCGACATGACCAGTTATTGCTTCGTACCTCACCTCAGCCGGGTATATCGGATCTTGGATCTTGCGGTTCGAAGAGTATGGCTGGTTGTTCTCTCCGTGCTTGTCCTCCTCTCCTGTCCCGATACACTTTCTCTCTGTCTCGCTGCTCGCCTCTCCGGCTCTCCTTTTTTCGCATTTCCATCGGATTCCCTGCCACTTCCACGCCAGTTTTCTCTCCTTGTCCAATCTTTTTTCCTTTCCCGGGCGGTCTGTGTACGCGCCCGCGCGAGTCCGCGTTCATATTAATGACGACCGGCAATACGTTGCCGACCGCGAAATCTCTGCCCGTAATGGACCCGCCGAGTCGCCCGCTTTGGTGCGCCAGCGAGCATATTTATCTAGGCGGTGTCTTTGCATCGCTAAAACGTCTCGTCCGATGCTCTCTCCGCTCCTTGGCCGCTCGCCCAATCGCTTTTAAGCGATACTCTTATGAATATTACCCGCATTACAGAATTTCCCGCTCGTTTCCTTATCCCTCTTCTCGCTCTGATTACGGCTCGCGTTGCAACTGGTTTCTCGATGCTCGTTCTTTACGCCCCGGACCCGACCCATAAACAATCGCTGGCGACTTCTCCGCGACCCGATTATCGGCCGCCGTTTATCCGGTTTTAAATCGATCGCAGATCACAATTAAAGCATAACTTTTCAGCGCGTTTCGATCACCGTTTAGATAATATCAGCATACTAAATGAAAATATTGTTGCGTTCGCGTTTAAATGGCCATTTTTCCAGGATCGTCGGAATTTTGCGACGAACACGATATTGTCGAGTTAGGAAGTCATCTACCGTAAAATATAGGAATGCAACATTTCTTAAAAATTATGCTGCTTTTACCCTGTTGGAAGTTATGCATTGAAATTGGATTTATTCAAAAATCTGTTATTAAAACATTTCTTGCGCGATACAAGACTTTAAGAATATACATAAAAATATTACTGTAAGAATATTTAAGAATATTATGATGAATATATTGTAAACGGAGCTTCGGTTAGTTTTTAGAGGAAAATAGTGGAGCGTGGGAGGGAGCATTGTGCGTCGTGAATTCTGAATTGCGCCTATTAAGCGAGGACTAGCGCAGTTAGGGATCCGAGGGTAAACGGGTGAATAGCCGGTATATTTCGGGGGGAATATCGGCTGGTGAAAGTTTCAGTGTGTGATATGAGTAGGCGTACTTAATGTGGAATCGGTGTCTTCTTCGCAGGGGTTTCTGCGCGGCGAGTTAAGGTACCAGCACAAACGGAGGTACCCCCGGGTGATATACGACTTTGTGGGTGCTCGCGCGATACGCCGCCACTAAAAGGCTTAACGAGCATCTTCGTACGCCACAGCAGTCCAGAGTAAACAGGACGTGGCTTATCTTGTCACGAAAAATCTGCGAAGGGAAGCTCCCGCGCTCACTCTTATTTTTCTTTCACCTCTTGCTTCCCTTTCTTCCTGTTTTTTTCTCTCTTTTCATAATGCCCCCGCAAACACGTACCCTCGACCAGATACGCAATGCCCTCAGCCTAGCTTTCGGAGCTTCGTTCTCATTGCATCATGAGAAAAATTACTGGAGACCGCGGTTATGGTTATGGCACTTTAATAACATTGCCCACCTTCGAGTCCTTTAGAGGGTATGTCGACTGCAGCGTCCTGTTTACGCTTTCGTGGCCGTCGATGCTCAGATTGCGGATGTTTATGCAAATGCGCAGGTTTATTAAGCGCATTATCAAATTACCGGCTGCTCACAGATTTGGCGGAATAGGATTATTAATGCGATGGGATTTTTGCTGCTCCTCGTTTCGTTTTATTAAAATTTCTTGGTAAGCGTCGTTCACTGTAATCATATATTGTAAAATCAACCCGGTGATGATTGTACATACACACGTGTTGTTGACCCTGTAATTTATTTTTCTTCTTTCATTTTTTAAGTTCGTATCGACAGTCTTAGTTTTAAAAATAAATTTCAATCGTGGAGAATAAATTAGTAATACGCATTGTATTGAAATGACAAAAGAAAAAAACAGACTGATAATATATTTTTTATATTCTAATCTCTCATGAATTTCTTAACGTGGTATATTTTTTAAATATCTTCAAATATCATAGTTACCGTGTTAGACTTGTTTCCAATGTATGTCATTTCTAAAATATTTGAATACTCCGATTGGTCGCATGCACGATTAAATATTATTATACAATAAGTCCTTCGTATAAATAACTGGTTAGGAGATACGCTCTTTGCTTTTACGATAATTTAAAAGCATTTATCATACGTAAATTTCCCATTCGGTCGGATCGAATGCTGGATCATGACATTAATTGCAGCTTACGCGGCTGTAATATTAGTTACATTATGTGTTAGAACATGAGTTAAAATAAACTGCATATAAATATAGGATATAATAAGTGACGTGTGTTGCCTGGAGATTGGTATGCAATCGTAGGAGAATGTAGAAAATCTTTGCAACACATCTACAACTATGAATTCTAAAGACATTTGCGAACAGGCGCATATGCAGCGAATGTCTAGTTATTTATAGCGCTCTTAAATATAGAAAATATAAGAAGATGAATATTTTACGGTAATTGCGAGGAGATTTCACTCTGTTTCCAATCTAAAAAGAGCTTAGAAAACAAATCGTACATCGCGGTGCATTATTTATTGCAAATCATTATTTTACGTGGCATAAATCAGTGGCTGTAATTTTAAAATACAGCAAGACAATTATAAGAATTGAAACGTGTCAATATATTATTTTTATTTTACAGGAAGATCCAGATACACACGACTCAAGGATCGATAAAATTTTATGATGAGTCAAAAAGCTGTAAAAAATCTAAAAGACCCTTCAACTTTATAGTTCGATATTTTAATATTCATGTAAAAAATGTATATAACTAGAAATCACCAAGTATCAACCTGTAGAGGCAAACTAACAACCAATTCATAGCTAAATAAAGAGGCATAGCATGTTTGATTGCGAAGGAGGAACGTCACAAATCGGTAAGCGATAACAAAGTTGCACGGAGTTGGAAAGAGCCGTGCGAAAAAGAAACGACCATTTTCGTGGCATCGTGGCGGGAATGCAAAAATGAACGAAAGAAGAGAACAGTAGATGCGGGCATAAGACGAAGGTATTGGCAAGAGTTTGCACGGTTTAAAAGCAGATGATGCGCGCCGTGTGTGCGTCTCGAATTTTGATGGCGCACCAGTAACGACTGGGACGCATTTGGTTTATTTACCGTGACCCCAATTAACATTGGAGTCGTTACACGCACGTCGTCCCTTCCGAAGCCATTTCGCTAGGTAATTACGGATCTTTACAGGAAATTATTAACTGAAACGCTTCATTATCCCCTAATGAAGCAGCGCGTATCGGGCCGAAGTGCTGATGGAGACGTCGTTCGGCTAATTGCTGCTTTACCACATGTGTCACACGCAACGGCGAACGGTTCGATGGCTCGGATTACGATTACGCGGCGCGATACGCTTTTTAAAATGCCCGCCGCCGGTCGTGGCGGCACTTTTTTCGCGAATTAAGCACCGCGAATTATAAATAACGAGCATTCCAGATTCCAGATAAGATTTATAGCGACCAGTGCTGCTTCTGCGAGGCGTTCGATCGCATCGCGTATCTTACGACTATAATTATCTCCGTGGAAGAAACGACGAGTCCTCTAAACACTTTGCAACGTTAGCAACGTTGAACCAACTTAAGAATAACGAATGCAGGGGAAAGAAACACAATTATCTTACTCGCGGCTGCGTGATACACAGGGTGTACTGTTTCAAAGTGTTGTATCATCTTTCATGGTCACAAAGAAGACAGGTGTTCCACGAGACAGTTCGTCGACCTTGTCTCCTTTATAAAAACTATTACAAACAAATGATGCAAAATTATTCTCAACAAAAAATCAAGCCTGTCTAAATAACAACAACCTATTCTCCTATCATCTTGGATTCTAATTCAATTATTACATATTTTATTATCGAAGACAACTTTTTGCGACCGAGCACGACGACACTGTGAGACTGATAATTTATCGAATTCGTCAAACAAATGGTTATTCTATGATGGACGTTAACAGGAATTAATTGGCAATAATATTTTCGCATGTTCCGTTCTCGATTCGCGCGCAGTTCTTCCGGCTACTCCGCCGACAACAAGAACAAAGCACTTTACATGGCATCTTCGACATTTCCGTTGCTTTTTTGTCGATTCTTATCAAAGTTTCATTACCGTTTCATTCGTACACGTTTCCCACGTCATTCACTCTAATAAGCACTTACGAAGCATTTCTTTTGTAAAAGGCGACCGGTTCCCTTGCTCCTTCTTTACATTCTGTACAGTTATTATTGTTTATAAACTCTTCGAGTAAATTGCGCGTTCGAAGTAGAAACGTTTCAGAGTAATTGTTATACATTTTCTCAGATCGCAGATTCTATTTTAATCGGTCAGGAACGATTAAAAATCTTCACCGTTTAAAACATACGCAACAAACAATCTTTGGAAAATTATCGTCCGAATGTAACGCGAGATTTTGTTGTGTTTGATGAACGAACGATTCTCTGACGTGTTCTGACGACTTCATTTCGGTGTACTCGAAGAAGCTTCGGCGCCATAGGCGTCTCGTAATAGTGTCGACAGCAGGGTCGGATGTCGAAACTGGGAACCACTGGCAGGCCACCTGTGCATCAAGCTTAGGTGTATCCCTATTATAAATCCGGCAGATAATGACGACATGTTTATACTCTTCATTTGTATTCTAGGCGAGGAACTGTTCGTGGCCGCACACCGAAGCCAGTCTGACTGCTCGACTGCTTGGCTTTGCTGTCCACAGTGGCGTAGCAACGCTCCTTACCAGTTCTACCATTCAACGAAAATTTATGTATCCTCGGCAGTACGGTGCATTACAGTTATTCTCACGTAGCCCCGCATTCACTACAACCGCCGCGTTAGGACTGGATCCCGCTAAGATTCCAGAAATGGGACCATTTGTATGGATGACGTCTTCAGCCTTTTTTTTCTCTTCACAGCCGAACTACCAAACTCGGTAGCGCGCACGCGGTAAATATAATTAACAAATCCTTGACAAATTCTGATGGTTGATAACGTGAGGGGCACCCATGCTTCTTCGAACAGAACCACACATTGCGTCCCACCAATCGGCTTATACTATAGTTCGTAGCTATAGTGCGGACTTCGTGCAGTTGTGGAGAAAACGAGCATCCCTAATTTAAGGGGCGACACCACCCTGAGGCGTTAAGTAATTACTAAATTACAGAGTTAGTCTTTTTAACGGAATATAAATTTTAGCTTCGTGTTACAACTTTTTCAAAGTTAAAATCGTGCAAAATAACGAGATCGTTTGTTGTAGGACGTCGATCGCTGGCCGCCACGTTTCACAAGAATTATTACAAAAATTCTGTTCGTTCCTAAAAGCTCAATATAAAAAATATAATATAAAAAAATGTAAAAAATATAAATTAAGATTTTCTATGTACATACGTCTACACCACAGCTCTGTAGACCAAGTCCCTCTAGCTTTAAAAGTCGCATCTACGTCTGTAATCGTAAATCGACGTGGCAAATCCTCATTGACAGCATAAGCAGCCGATACATTTATACTGCACTTTTCCGATATCTCTGATAAGGGCGTGTCGACGGGGGGTTCTAAGCACACGATGATATTATTGTCGTAGCCGCGCGCGTAATCATACGCGGAAACAAAAATTCTGCTGATCGCAGATTTTGACGGGGAAAGAAAGAGTGCCCGCAGTTGCAAGATACAGAAGCCAGATTTATCTCTCGGCTGAATAATTCAAACGATTGTTGGAACGCTTTCACCGTTTCGCGTTTGATCTACCCGCATTCGCGGGGCGCGGATAAAATCCGTGGATTAATAATCGTCTTGGCGCGACGCGTTCCCTCTGCGGTGTAACGGGTGACGAAGTCGAAACGGAAGGGCGAGCGTCGCCGCGTCGGTAATTAGGATTTATAAATTCCGGGGAGTCCGTGGCCGGTAGCGACGATGAAAACGTGTTTGCGGCGTTCCCGATTTCGCGTCGGGTAGTTGCGTATCTCCGAGGATCATTTATTTCTTTTTTCAGTTTTTTTATATCGCGGCCATAAAGCACGAGATTCGTGCCTCGGCGTAAAATAGCTTTATTATACAAAATACATGCAAATTATCTTATTTATGGTTATGGCCGCTAATTATATTGCGTGCTTATACACAAAATGTCAACGTGGTTGGAACCGCGGCGCGCGGACATGTAATACGTTTGACTTTTTACGAGGCAGCACGATGCTTCGTATATACGTGGAGAGCTATATACATAACGTATATATCAGAGGCTTAACGATCGCAAAATACCGACAGATACGCTCTCTACGTATCGCACGTATGCGGACATTACCAAGAACAATATTACCGAAAGGGATCCTGGCGAAAGAGAAGGCGCGATATAGACAGATGAGAGGTAATTGAAAATTATTATTCGACCCGGGTCTCTCGACAGATTCGGCTGATAAATAACGGAGGAACGGCCCCCCTGTCGAATACTTGTAACGCAACATTCGAATAATTCAATAAGAAAAATCGTCCACGATATCGCGTCCGATAGTTTATATCTGACAAACAGGAACTTGTTTCCTTTTAATCGATTTCTAGTAGCCAACACTCGAGCTAGCATTTTACAAGGCTGACAATTAATATCTTAAGTGGAATTTTCTCTAACACGACTTATCTGTAGGAATTTTTACAGATAAACAGGAAAACGATGGAATTTTAAACCACCTGGATTTTATTTATATTGTGTCGCGGGCGATGACAGCTCAAGGAGAAATAAAAATAACTTTATCGTCGTTGTTTTACTTCTTTTTCTAACGCACGAATAACCAGCAAACGATACGTGAAAGAACAGCTTAATAATTAATAAGATTTTTGAATGTTTAAACATTGTGCAAAACTGTTATAATAGACACAAGTATTTATTTTTATAGTAGAATACTGCGAGTAGTTTTGCCAATACACGTTTCCATAATTAAAGGAAAACCATAAATATTCGATTTCAATTTTCTCCGAACGAGCTCGAATTGCGCTTGAATTTATTTGACGGCATTTTATTTGAGCCGCTGCTCGCGATATAGTTACTGCATATCCGCCGTGACAAAACCTTTAATCTTCTGCTAATTACACTGTCGCTACTAGCGAACTTGAAAATTTACTACATCCTTCACTATCGCATCAGCGATATACGATATTTGTCACTCGGAACGCTAGATGATTCAACAACTTCGCAAAAAGTATACGTTGTCAAACTACGCTCAAATTTATCGCTGTTGCTGTATTATTAGCATCCCTATCGCACTCTACTAGGTATTTATACTTAACGTTTTGTATGGTAAAGTTATGTGTCGCATTAAACAAAGTAGCTTCTTTTCATTTTTTTTTTGTCACGTTCTTAATGGAAATTTTTTTAAACCCATCTTTGCAAAATAATGCGCGACACCGGGAACGGCTAATCTGAATTTTGTTTTGTCGTCCTAGTCCGTTTCTGCGTCGAGAACAGAATAAAAAATAATTGTAAAATAAATTGTAAAATAAAAATTGAGAATTTGCATTTTCGTTCAAAAATAATTTATGAAAAAGCGTTATAAAGAGATGGATCACGCCCGGATCCGCTCATTGGCTCGGCCTCCTTACGTCAGCTAATCTTGTCTTCCTGAATAAAATTTCCATACGAATATGGCTATTGTTCTGTTTATTCTATTATTCTATCTATCGAAAAGATGCCACCCCATTTTAAAATTAAGGTTGTTAGTATATATTAATGCTATATAATTAACACCCCTAAATTTAAGTAAAAATTATAAAAATCTTAGAATTTTATTTTGTACCTTTTTTATAATATATACTATATATACATTAAATCAACCTGTGCAGTAAAAAATATTTTGTTGAAAAAACTTCGCACCGTAAGGTCCGTTTATGAAATTATTAGTTATAACTATGTCAGCCGGGTCTAATGCCACCTTCAATCCCCAGCTATTTACAGTATGACTGTCCAACTATCGCTTCAGCAGTTTGCGGCGTATGAAAACGGTGTTTGCGAGTAAAGACACCGTATAATTCAACGATTAGATAGAAGTTACGTTGCATAATGTCGTTGAGTCGCATTGTTGCTCGTATCGTATATTATCTCTGACATTTGAACGCATTTGTCAAACCCGACATCGACAGCTATCGCGGCTAATAGGCATCTAACACGGGAAAATGAAGGAAAAAATGTCTGTGATAGAGAACGTTATTATGGCCGACCTTGGCTTCGATGTATCCATGCAGCCTCTCCATGATTCCGATGCAATTAATATCGCTGTCACGTTGCAATTACATATTCAGACGCAGGCGAGTGTTTAAGTCGAAACATTTCCCAATTCAATCGGCATCGTATAAATTATAAATAACCGCGGGTATCAATTCGACCGCACTTGCGCGGAACGATCAATCTTTTCCTTTGATCATGATAAGTCGTTGACGGTGGGCTAGTGTAAACGAGCATTTTCGTTTTTTCATCAGCTGACAAGCTCAGTCAGCACACACGCTCGATAATTGTTCGCGCATTTTACGCGTGTCTCTGGTACGGCGACGTTCGGACGCATCTGGATAGCAAAACTGCGAGCCCGTTCGCCTTAATTATCATACGATTATGATGATAATCGATGACAGATGAGAGACAATGGAACCAGATCAGAAGGACTAAATTATTAATTTTAGTCATTGCACAGTAAAATGGTAATTCGTGGTAATCCACGACGCTGCTTTTGCAAAATACAATACGTTCTCAAAAGGCGCGCAGTACTTTCTATAAAATAAACGCGTTGCCAGCCTTGTAAATAATAATGTGGCATTAGCTATTCGACGAATCGAAGGATTTTTCGGGCATCGAACGGCTCCGAGTAAAGGGAGCGTGAAGCAACGCTTTTATCACGAGCAACCGCGGACAATTTAATAATAAAAACCGATGAAATATTTCGTCGCTGCCTTTCGTAATTTCCCGTTTCACCGTTTGACACAAAGTGTCATAATCTACGGGTCGTATCGCGGGACATTTAACACGACTAATCACGAGAATAAAGATGAAGCAGATACGAAAATAAATATGACCGAAGCCCAAAGTGCATTCCGGGACCGAATACAAAATGACATCCGTATCTAAATGGCGCACGCTGTTATGGAACCAGTATCCACGATCTTCAATGTACCCGCACGAAATGTAGCCGTGCATTCGAAATTCATGAAATAATACGTCTACCAGCATCAACTCCTAAAATACACGAACCAGCAGCTCGTGTCGTCGACTGTTGGATTCGAGCCGAATAGGTTAACTCGACGACTCAATTTTTCACAATTGCAACATTATTCTTTATAGCTACCAGTTCATTTTAAAAGAGGAACCGTTGAACCAACTAGCCCCGTGCTTCGTGTTCCTCGCTAACTATCGGTCAAGACGATCGGCGAAATGCTTGGGTTTGTTTCTGTGGCGTTAACGATCGCGTTACTTCATAAATATTTCAAGAATTAAATTTCATCGCTTTCGCATTTAGATTATTATTCGTCTAATTAATTTCGCATATTGTCGGCAACGCGGCTGGGGAGCGTTGCGGACTGCGATAATGGTTATCGCAGGAAAAAAGCGATTCTGTTTTACACGTCGTTATCGCGATAACCTAAACTCGGATCTAAAGATCTCAAATTGATTTTTACGATCAGTTATTATCACTTGTTGTTTCAGATGAATCAATCACACAGCTGTACGCTAAAGTACCTGACAGCTGGGTAGATTTATTATTCGCTAAATGTAATCGATGAAACGATATACTAATCTAAACGTTTATAAACGATATGCTGGGTCCCGCAAAGAAAAACTATTCTAGTGGAACATGATTGTGCAATAAAAGATATAGGTTTGACATTAACAAAGCAAGGTGGCCTTGACATAACCTTGGATACTCCCACGCGTTAAAAAAATAGTACTCTCCACACTAAATAGTGAAGGACACGTGTCAGTTTGTTTTCCTTTTAAATCACGAGACTACGAGATTTTTTACAATTTCAGCTTAAATTGGACACCCTGTATATAACTGTCGGAATAAACAATATTCGACACGCGCTAGAGCCAGATCAATCATCTGAAGCAATTAAAAGAAAAATGCACACGCAGATGAAATATCATGGAAACAATGGCTACGATACATTGGGGAGGTGATAAAAATAGATTACTGCTATCTTGCATATAGTTCAACAAAATCGAGAACGATTCATGATTGTAACCCAATCCACAGGACAGCTGTCGGAATAATAACCGAGGCATTTCGAATCACCTGAATTAATAATACTTTCGCCGAAGCAGATTTCACGCTGCTTGAACTTAGGAGAAAATGGCTCGCGTTAGTTTAATATCACATTATCAGTATTATTTTAATAGCAATTCAATAGCAATCCACTGCAAGCAGATTGCTGAAATGAATTGGACCCACGTGTTACCGATTCAAGAGACATTCGTCGCGCGAGATCAACGCGGCGGTCGCTTCTTCGTTTCTAATTTGCATAATTTCATTGCGTCGTGTCTTCGCAAGCACTGTAACGTCCTGTAGCAGATATACTTGACACCTGTCTCGGATTCGCTAATAGGATTTTACGGAAAATGTTCGCTTAAAAATCTGGCGTTACCGAAATTATCATTTCATGCGCCATCTAACCGTCGCGTTCTCCAACAAGAGCTATAAACATTTAATTTCACTTGAATAAATTGATTTAATTTCTATAATTCGTAAAATGAAATTACGCTACAAACACGTCAACACTGTTTACGCATTTTAACAAATAATTTCGGTGTAAGTGAATAATTATCTTTGGGAATATTGCAGCTTTGTTACATAATTCAAGTCGTTGCTCGTCGATGTTACTAAAATTAACTATTTCTAAGTGTAGCACAATTATTGCCATATCTTCATCGTAAAGTTACTTAATCTCTCCGAAGACATCCATTTACATTTAACAAAAAGATATGCGTTCCTAATTACCTCTAAATTTGGTGCTTTACGTACCATTAGCATCCGTATCACGTTCTAATAAATATTAATATGGAATATTTTGTACGATAAAGTTATGTCTCGCGTTAAACTAAATAACTTCTTTTTCAACTTGTTCGCCGCATTTCCAATGTAAAGTAATCCAGGTCATATTCCGTAACTACTTTGTAGTTACAATTTCTTACTGGCTTAACCAATACAATTATAGTAAAACGGTTATGTGTACAGGGTTGATTTAATACTTTTTAAATCTGCTGCTTTATTAAAAATTTGTATCTTGTAGCAATTAAAAAAGAAAACAAGAAGCGAGCCACCCTTTAGTCGCTTGACCTTTATTAACAAGCTTTAACACAGGGTTTATCCCAGTGATAAATTAAGTTATTATCGTTCTGATTATTATCGGTCTTTATTATTCATCGATAATGAACTAAAGCTTACTGTATTAAGCTTTTTCTTGCGCAATAGAAAACGATTAGAAGCACGATCACTGCAACGAATCCTGATTTCGCGTGTTTCTATTTCTTTAAACAAATTTTTCCATCTGTTGAGATACATTTATGGGATTCGCTACTGAACGCTTAAAAGAAAATTGAGTTACAGCAGCGTGAAATTTCCTAAAGAGGAACGGCATTTTTATGTCATCCGGTTCGGAAAACCCTGCAGTTAAACAATAAATGGAATTGCATAATTGCCGTTCTAATTGAGGAATTAATGGCGGCGGTGCCATAAAAATGTAAAGATGCTGTTGCTGCCAGAGTAAAAGATTATTGAGCAGGCCAGGTGATCCAGGACCAATCCGGTCATTATCCTCGAACCGACTCGTAACCGTGCCCGTTGCAGTTTCCTCTTCGCTGAAAATACCTGCCCGTCTTAGAAGACGAACCGGCACACCTTTCGGGAGATTTTTATACTACGTTCGACGCAAGCTCACAAGTTTGACCTTCAACAATTTCAAAGGTTATTTCCATAATTCTTCTGGTACGCTAGTTCTGGTAAACGACTTCGCCCTTGTTCCGTCTAAGCTTTCTTCTCGTTGAAATATCGAAATTCGGGGACTTCCACCAAAAACAAACTCGTTCCGACGTATATATATGCTCGCGAGAACTCGGATACTTTGAACTTTTGTACCAGAGATTTCGTCCATTTCCAGAATCTAAACGTGTAGCGAAAGTATCTCACTCGTTAGCGTTGTTAAAAAGTCAACTCTTTCCTTTTACGATTCCATTACATGTAACGTTAATTACGCTAACGAGATTATTCCGAGTGTGAGATCGATAGAAGACTGTTCAATTTTTCAATTTTTGTTTCATTAAATTTTGCTCGATATTGTACGGACGTTAAACAAGCTAATTTTATATCGCTCTTACAATTACATTCTCGGATACTGTCTCTCGATTAAAGAAGCAGTTGTAAGCGGGAAGCAATTACAATAATCGCGAACCTCTCTCGCGAAGATTATCCTCGAAGAACGCTTTCCGAGTTTCGCAAATGCAAAGAAAGAGGAAAAAAGGACTCGCTTATGCAGGCAGAGAAGCCCCGGTGGTTTCCGCAGCATCGCCGCACCCGAAACCGAAAGAGAAGCTTTTCAATCACAGGCTCGCTGCTGCGCGTTCCGATTCCTCGTCGAGCAGGAAGGATTACGAAAGTTAGTCTCCCGGTAATCTCCGTCAATTAGCGGGCAGTAATTACGCGATAGCGGCGTATAAATTGTTACAAATTTCGTGAAAATAACGCGCGGCGTAATGGACCTCTAATCAGCAGAACGCGGCCGCGAGTTGTTACGTAAATCGACGAGGAGAGGCGAGCGCGAAGTGAAATCCGTTCGGCGAGAGCCGGCCGTGTGATAAAATTCAAAATCAATTGCCCGTGCGATTAAAAAGTAAGACAGGCGGCGCGGTGCGGCGCGGCGCGGCGCGGTGGTGTACCGTCGCTCGTCAATCTCCTAAATCATAGACGTCAGCACCGGCGATAGACAGCCGTGCTATCCGCGACTGGCGAAACGGAGGTGAGCAAAAGACCCGGGGATAAATGGGGTAGCAGGAGCGAGAGAGGAGGAGCAAACGAGACGGGGCGAGAAGGAGAAGGTTGCCGCAGCGACGAGTGACAGGCGGACGTAGTGAGAATGACACACTCGTTTCCATTTGAGCAATTTCAGCACGACACGAGGCCGAGACGCCGCAGCGACCACGGTTGTCTTGCCGTCAGGGGGAAGAAAGCCGACGAAACGGCAGGAACAAAAGAGACGGGACAGGGTCTGTGGGGTGCGCGTGCTGTCACCTGCATTGTGTTGTTGCTTGCTTGCTTGTGCCTTCTCTCGTTTCCTTCTTTCTCGTTCGCGGCGGGCTGGCCTCTCCTACGTCCTCCGTCTCCTTCCCTTTCGTTCTCTTATTGTCAAGCTCCGTCCGTTGCTCGTCTCTTTTCTCGACCCGGCCTCCGCCATCGTCCTCCTCCGGTGCTATGCTCCTCGTATACTCCTCCGGCTCGGTCCTCCTCCGCGCTCGTCTCGTTTCTGCTCTGTATGCTCTCTGCGCAGGGGTACAATAGCCGGCGGCGGTGTCCCTGTGTCACCGCGCAGAGTATGCCTAATCACCCTTGGGCAGCCGTCTGCTATTGAGATGTTTAATTAACTCTATTGTGGTTCTCTTTTAGATCGCGATCCGTGCCGTACTCCCGATTATTGTCAACGGGACCCGACGCCCAGAGGCGTCTTATCCACCACGAATCACGGCCGCTCTCTTTGTATCTTTGATCTCCAACCACCTCCTCCTACTACCAACCTCCGGCGCTGCGTATCGCCGCGATTCCGATTCAGTTTATTCAATTAATACCGCCGCAACGACCGGCCATTTATCTGCCCGAAACAGTCGAACCGAATCGAGAGCTCTTCCTCGTTTCGACTGTTTAGGCTAGTCGCTAGCACTGTCGACTAAAACGATATTTTGGGCCGGTAGTTTGCCCAGTGTCTGTCGCGTTACCCAATACCACGGTATAATTTCCGATATCGTTGCCCAATACCGTACAAAATGCTATTTTAACGCGTCCACCGAGCACTGGACGCCTCAAAGACGTAGATTTTCCGTCCATTTTGGGTCTAAACGTCTTCCGCATCTGGCGGATCTGGGTGTGCTACCCTAGCCGAGTACAGTTTTGAAACAACGACGAATTCCGTGTTCGGTGGTTCTCCGGATACCTTGGCAGCAAAGATAAGAGATGGTATGCATCGGCTACAGATATTTTCAATAAATATTTCTGTCTGTCACAAGTAGCTAATGCGGGACGGTATCTGCGGCGATCGAGGTAAGGCCGGGGACTTTAGAGGCGTGTAACGTCCACGGTCGAACAACAGATTTTGAAGATTGAACAAGCACGGATATCCGTGAGCCGGTGATCGCGTAAAAAGTGAAACCCTCGGTCTAAATTATTGTCCCCCCGCGATGAAAGATAGGAAGGTGCAGAGCGGACGAGGGTCCTGAGATAAGCATCGGCCGTCGCGCGTCTCATTCGAGCCGGCAAACAACGTTCGTTGTCAACGTGGTAGGTAGCGTGTTAGGCGACGATATACACGCGTTCCGTTAGTCCGCCGGTCAGAAACAAATGGACATCCTGATTCGTGACTACTGTTCGTTCGCTGAGTTATAATTGTTAGCTTTCCGATTTGATGCACGATAAAAGTCGAGCGACCGAGCCGATGCCTCCGTAATAATGCATATTTCAAAGGCGGCGCGCCGGTCGGAACGAACACCCCGGAAACCCTGTTTCCGACAGCTTCCGGAAAGCTTCGAGAAAACAAAATGTGTCTGGGCTACTTCGCGAGCCGCTGAAATTTTACCGGCTTCTTACGGTGAGAATGAACTGCTTTTATCGGGGACGAACCCTTTATTGATACACGCTGTCTTCGGAAACAAAATTTTTAATACGGTTAATCCGTTGGTGGCGAGCATATCATTTATGGGAGCCAGTGAACTGTGTTGCAATTTGTGCCTTCTTTTTCAGATACATATTGGACTAATTCTAAATTTCGTTTACAACAAATTTCATTTGTTTATATAATACGTAGTTGAGGAGAAATATCGAGGTGAAGGAGTTAAGTGACTCATCCCGTATAAAGAAACAATGAAACCGACTAGTGCTTCAGTCGCCGTCTTATAATGGCTCTGTAAATCACTTTGATACAAGTATTGACGATGAGTCAAACTCATTGTGAAAGGATTACTCGAATCCGCGGTATTAAAAATGATAGATATGTTGCATTAGTCGTGCGATTACTCACGTGATTCTTCGACATTTGTATCGAGTCCAATAAATCCTACTGAAACAAGTACGGTAAATATAAAGATTTGGTAGCTTACAGAATCAAGCAATTAAAATATACTTTAAGATCCGTTTCGTGAATGATCGATCGTAAACCTTTCATCTACGGTTTGACATTATTTAATGAATTATTGTAAAAGTATGTTATACGTAACAATAATCTACCGTTCAAATATTAATCTACTATTTATCGATACAGCGATGATATCTTTGGCTTAAATTGGGTATACATATTATTGGAAAACAATAATTACCATTGGCCAGTTGGATCAGGTTTTTAAGTATGTTATACGTTCGAGTTTTCGCAGTATTTTATAGCTTATAAATCTCTGGATTACAGTGTAAATTCTGATAAGTTATTAGGTATAAGCTGGAATTTCTGTTATCGAAACATAGGAATTAAAACGATCTCGTTGGAAAAATATAGATCACAGCTGTACGAGTATCTGTAGTGTTTATAGGAAACTATAATATAGTTTTCTATGATATTATTAGATTTTTAAAAGAAATCAACCGAAAATAATTATTAACACCAACACTTTTCTATGTAGAATTTCGATTCGAAGATATTGAAAATTACAACAAAGTTTATTACTTTTTGTTTTTATGTAACTATTGCGAATCCTTTTAAGACAAAGAAATCCTCTTCTCAGAACGAGCTGACTCGTCTCGTATCTTCGCGAAATGTTTTATTACAGCAAATGAAACGAGCAAATATTACTAATCCGTGCATAATGTCATCTGGCAATGTTCACATGGGTGAAGTCACGTATCATGCAACATCCATAAAATAAGTTTTACGAAGGGTATAAAATACCTCGCGTCAAACTGGACTTTGGAATGCATTTATAAAGCTCGAAATAAAATTCTTAAGACTTCGTTTCGCCGCTCTCCATTTGTCTGACAATTTAAAAATTCTTGACAAACCACCCCCATAATTCAATCTGTATGCTACGGTTTGAACACGCCCGCGTATCCTCAAATGAAGTTTAATTTCCGTACAAAGTACAGCAAACACAATTCTGTCATCTTTTTATAAATTTACTGCTCGCAAGCAGCCATAATTTTCATTTCTTTCTAATCTAATTAAAATAAATCAAAATACGTCGCTTCGCTTTTTAATGTTGCGCAGCTACGGTGACTCCCATTAATATTCGAACACCCTTTAAAATGCTATAACATTTTGATACCTACGATGTCAACGATACAATTATAGATTTGCCACTCCAGGATTTTGAAAAAAATCAATAAATTATCAACAGGAAAAGGTGTAGAGCGCGCTATAAAAAAGACCGAACCGTATTATCGCATAAAACATGCTGTAATACCGCAAAAATTAGTCGAACTTGTCATTATTTCGTCCGCTGTAAATTTGCTGGAAAATGTTCGGATCTCCGAACAAGTGGAACGTCGGTATTCCTAACGTAATTGACGTCGTCTGATTTAGAGTCGAAATGGCGATAATGGTCCCGTCGGACGTCGGACGGTCCAAGTAATCAATTTTCTGGAGAGTCTGCGGAACACGGCGCAGCGGTAAAAATTCGTGTCGATCTTATTCAGCGTGCATTAATACCGTGCCAGTTCGGAATTAGCGGGAGGGTAATATGTCACTCCGGACTTCGCTCAGAATTTCGGAAGAGCCGTGTGTAATCGGAGACGACGTCCCGTCTGTGACGGTACAAGTCCTGGCGTCTCGTCACTCGGCCGTCTGCTTTCAACACTCGGCCCGTCTCTCATTCGACGCTAGACATCGCCTCCCGCACTCTCCACCAATACGTCGGCTCCCCGTGCCCGAGAAACCATTCGAACATGAAAACCTATCGTGACAGCCGATCCTAACTGTTTCACGCTACTTGCGGACAGGAAACACGGCGCGCTTATTATGCGAATTAATTGACCAGAGCGTAATCTCGCCGCCCCGATTCGTTCTTACGAATATCTGGCATCGAGTAACGGGAAACCTTCTACGGCAAATATTCCCGGCCGAAAAACGCCGATAGAGCTTTGCTAAATACTCCCTGTACAAGTTGTTCTTGAACTAACAATACAGTTACCGTGTCATGCGTACAAATATTTGCAAATATCTACAGGGCTATCCAAAAGTACCTTTAGGACGTCAAATGAGAATATCTGTCAAACGCCATGTTTATTCCTCTGTCCTAAATTATTTCATTTCATTAAATGTTTATTTATTTTTATAAGTGTACGATTGTTCTCCAACTTTTCAAATTTTCCTTTTGCTTGAAATGGCGCCAATTCGTTCATCTTATAACTGCAAAAAATACCATTAAATCGTTTCGGAAAGGGGAGATTATTAAAATTTAGCATACGACACCGTATTTTCCATAGCCGCGCAATCACAATCGAAAAACGGCGCGCTGGTTCGATTAATCGAAGAAAATGCGCGCGTAACACGGGAATTGACGGATTTCGATTTCGAGCGATTAATTACCGAATTTCTGTGAAAAACGTCGACGATCGAAATGAAATTCTAATTTCGCATTTACAGCGGCGGCGAATAAAGCAAAAGAGAGAGAGAGAGAGGGAGAGAGAGAGAGCAAGAGCCGAGGCGAGCCGGCGCATTTTCACCCTAAAATTTCGAACGGCGTGACACACGCTAATGAAATACACATAGCGGGTCGGGAGCTGGCGCGCAACATGTACAAGCATTAACAGTTTTTTACGCGCATTTTTACACCGGCCGCCTTCAAAGTCGGCGCACGGTACAACGCTGAAATTACTGGCGACTCGAGCCCCGAGGGTAGGGGAACGAACGTCGGGTTTTGAAATACGACAAACGCACGTGTGTTGTCCATGGGTAAATGTTGTTTATACACCGAGTTGTACGGGTGTTGCTCGCCGCGTCGGCACAACGTGGTTCTTTGATGAGGAGAGACGAGCCGTACAAGAGTCGTAAGCTTCACACGACCGCACAGCCACGGCCAGACCGAGGGTAACGGGGCGAGAGATTGGCGTATAAACCGTGGTGGCAGCATAGTCAAGAACACGCCGTCTGATACGTACACCAAACATACGCTCGCACACGCCGGCACACGTACGCGCCCGTACACCCTCGAGAGCGTGCGCGCGCGCGCGTCGGCGTGGAAAAAAATGCCCGTGTACGCGATGACACATTGACACCGGCAGAGCTCGCCGGTGAATTATGCGCGCATAAGTCTCGATACTTATAAGGGTTGAATAAAATTGGAGCCGGGTGACGTATCATCCCCGTGCACCCGTACAAATCTCGCGCCCGCGCGGCCCCGTCAGGTGTATTCGAAGGTACGGACGCGGAAATAGAACCAGAGGGATTCGAAACGCCGAGCGGAACAGAGACAGAGACACAGACAGAGACGGCGGACCGAGAGAACGACTACTCTTCTACTCCATTGCGGATCCCGAGAATCGCGTCTGCCAAGGCGTAAAACACGGGTGCCTCGCGAGTTCCCGTGTAATTTGTATTTGTCGTTGGGATGCGCGTAAAAGCGGATTCCGCGTAGTAGACATGACGTCGCCGACGACGTGGAACGCATTTTCGTTCTGATGTACGACACCTGGCGTATGACAGTCGTGATTTATCAGCTACCGAACATTTCGCCGTTCCCCGCGAAAAATGGAGACGAGTTCCGTTTGAAATATATTTCTATAAAACAGTGCGCATCTATCTTTCGCTACGCTTTCCCTCCTTTTTCATCGCCCCCTCTCTTCTCTCTTCTCCTAGCCTCTGGCGTTAACGAATTGTTTTTCATTCTTTCGTTCCGAAATCATTTAACGTGAACGATCGCATTGTTTATTTGCAGTTTTGCGACTATCGCGCGCGACGACCAATTCGTCGACGAACATTTTCGTGATTTCATTTCGATCGTGTTAACGATGCTACATGATTTAGGCGAAGCGGACTTTTCATAGAGCGCGGAAAAAGAACTTGCGTTAAATTGCGCGAATCTATAGCAATGCTTGCTGATTATATATAGAAACAAAATTAGTTTAAATTAGTAATTAGCTTCGACTTGGTAACACTTTTTCTAGTTTGTATTATTATTATTATGATTATTATTATTGTCATCATCGTTATTTTGCCGTATTTTTCGTCCGTCTCGGTAATGCGAAAACACGCTACAGAACTTTAGATAGGAGACACTGGATATGAAATCACGCGAAAGATCAAACGTCAGCAGAATTTCACATCATGAGTCTAGAATGTCTGCACATATACGAGTACCTAGGTAGCAGAAACAAGAAGACCGATATTGTGCCGTTGACGAATATCATGAATAAACTGCGAGAGGAATTAGAAAAACCGATAATAACACTGTGAGCTAAAAGGAAGTCGTAGATAGCGGGAATGTTTTCTCGTGCTATGCAATTTTACTATACCCTGTAAATGTCGTCGAACATGCTCGAATCTTAAAACCGACTAAACGTGCTAACGAACAATTTACTATATCCTTTAATTTTATATCCTACATAATTTCGCAAAACATAATCCGAGCTATTTTTAGGACTGTGCATGGCAACCTCGTCACGGATGTGCGAACCAATTTAACGGTTCGCGATCTTATTGGCGCTGATAATCTAGTATGGCAGACTGGCGAACAGAAAGGTATCATCAGAGCTCCTATTTTAATAACACGACTTGAAGAGGGCGTCCGTTCGCCGGCATTGTCATTACGCGGTGGCCGTTGGTCCTTCCGCCCGAAATAATTAGCGATCCCAAGACTTGTCCCAGAAGAGCGGATTGGGACGTAACGGTAATGGCAGGGTGCCCTCCCTGATAATTCCGGCAAGGACGTAGACGCTGAACGAATTCGACCAGGAAATGAGGGAATTAGTCATAGGCGAGCGACGCAACGTCGTCCACGATACCCCGAAGGCATCGACATGCTAACCACCGTAACAATTCACGGCGCCAGATAAATAGAGGGCACCAAGGGCCGACTTTTCGGAAATCGAATTACGAAATTGACGGTGCCGGAATCCCTGCACCCTAGTCTGCAGTCTAGAACCCCTTATTGCGGTCTAACGCGAGCTGATTTATTGCGAGCATTGTCCATATCGCATTCCAAATGACTGCCAACGAGACGGTCCGAACCGAAATCCGCTTATAAACGGCTTATTACAATTATATGTTTGATTCTCGGAGCTACTCTAATCACTGGCTAATAACTTGCATCAATATAAAAAGCATTGCGTACCAGCTGATGCACCCTTGTTGCACATTTGAAATATCAATAAGCTAAATCACAATGTTTTTAAAATTTTGACATTTTTAGCATTGCTTTAGTTAATTATAATTGAACAGTGGGCTCAGCGTAAAAAAAATATGATACGAAATATTTGTGAATCGACCTCGTCGTCGTATTTTCATACTCTGCGTGCCTTTCATGAACACTGTCAGATCACGTGTCAAGATTTTACGTAGGAAAGAATGGCGTACGGATAAATCGTGTCGCAATATAATGATAGATCTTGTAATGACCGAGGCAGCATAAAAAAAGAGCTGGTAGAGGAGAGTTAAAGATGTCGACGGGCCGCAGAAAATTTACATGCCGCCGCGGAACGCCATTGTAATGTTATGCTCTCCGTATTTTTGTTCTCCGTCCCACGTTTTTATCCGGCGTTTTCGAGAAAATCTGTACGCAGATCTGGCTGCGAACATAAAAATGCAGGTCGTGCACGCCTGCGCGTTGGCTGGGTGACCCGACATGGGTGTTTTATGGCCGACAGCTTTGTGTGTTCCGAGTAGGCATTATTTTTCCTTCTAAACTCCGTTATACCTGGAACAATGGAGAGATTAAAACATAAAATATGATCCCCGGGGTATAGTTTGGTAGTGGGGATCGGAGGATGGCGGTGTGCGCTGCCTATAATAAATTTGGTATACCTGAGGCTCTCCCTTTCGAATGACCCTTTTTTTTCGACAGGTGCGACACAGTGATACCCCGAGGTTAATTCATTGATATAACAGCTTCGAACATTTTCATTTCCTATATCTGGCAAATTTATCTTACAAACTCTAAGCTGTAAAGTTTTTCGAGTCAATAATTACAATTATCTTACAAACTCTAAGCTGTAAAGTTTTTCGAGTCAATAATTACAATGTCTTTCATTGCCATAATTAATATCATGCAAATAAATATTGGTCATTTCGTCATCATTTATTATTTCATTAACGAACCCTAAATGCAATTGGATCTAGTTTAACGTCGTACGTTTTTTATAAGAGATATAAAGATTTTTAGAATGTCAAAATCTGCAATAGCAGACTATTTGCAGATTATTTGTTGTGCAATTATTATCTCCTCCGTGGAACAATGGTCAAAAACGAACGCGTAAATGATGGTAGCAACGACGTGAACGTTGCGCACGCATTGCCGATTATTATTGCATTCTAGTCGCCATTATAAGAAGCGACACGATTTACAGGAAGGATCAAACGCAATAAGACACGTATGATTTATAATTGCGGAGTCCGCGGCTGACAACTTTTCATTCATATTTATAAGCGCATACATAAATATTTGCGCTCTCGATAATGAAGAATTATGGAGATTTTGGAATACTAAATTGTCATTAAGCATCCCAATAAATCTCGGCAATCATCGTAATTCTTGATTTACCTATGTAACGAATACCGTTGCTATGTTAATTGTTTGACGCAAACGAAGTAATTAGAATTTCCTCCGGCGAATTCAGCGTCTTCTCGCGTTGTTTTCAGATCAGAGAGCTGATCTTGGATTCGTTTTTTATTGAGCCAGTGCTAACGAGTTGTCGTATTTCATCGTTAAAGCGTTCTCCTATCGCGTACTGGGAATATTAAGTAATATTTTCAGCGGCTGTTTAATCGATAAGCCGCCATTATCGATTGACACTGATAATGCTATTTGATCAGTCATACGTACAAACTAGACCGAGAGCGATTGACATACTGTCACCTCCCCTGTTGTCTCAATTAAGATGTTGTTCGAGTCGATCTGGCAACGTACTTATTTCCCGGTGCTATTTATACGCAAGTACATATGTTTATCGACGCCATAATTTATAATTGCGGACATATAATTCGTTTTGAAATCTGTAAAAATCGGCGCGAGCAAAGAAATCGTTTTATGTTACTGCCTTTCGACAAATCGACGCCTGCTTTCAACGTGCACGATCATAATATAACAGCGAAAGAATTCGCACGTATGCATCGCATCAATTTTAATTAGCAGGGACCGGAACATTATCGAAATGACTAATAATCGTATACAATTTAAGCTCTAGCACAGAGTCTGATGCAAATTCGTATTTTGATTAACCAATTTGCACAACCGGAAATGAAATGTGCCTTTTAATTGCCCCATCAGGCATTTTATTACATTGAAAGTAATGTAAAGTATCTATTAAACATTATGATACTTCTTATTGAACGGCTGACGTTCACATGCGCAATCATGAGTGCTCATAGTCGATGCATCCAATATTAACGCGACTCCTTTCGTGTTTCGATATTCTCAGGCGCAGGGCTTTCGTAATTAATATTAATGGCGGGGCAATAAGAAATCAGGCGAAATCGCGTCGGTCACGAAAAGTTGTTATTATCGGATAAGTGCTTGGAACTTGGGGCCTCGCTTTAAAAAACGTTTTACAGCGCGTCCAGGTTCAATAAAATGAGGTAGTTCCAAACAAGAAAATCTCATAAAATACAATGAGTGTTAAAATGAGAAGGTCATAATGACGGCAAATGATGTACGAGGTAACTAATTAATTTCACATTCATACACAAAATGCTTGTTGAATACATTTACATCTGATTTGAAGACTTAGATGCGCGATGAATGGGCGATTACACAGGATCATTAACATGACAATTTTATAAACACGTTGCACAGACATGCGTCACTTAATAGATTCTGGAAATTACTACGATCTTGTTATTGTTTACGTATATTGTTTACTTATTTATATCTACCAATTCATAGTAGCTTTATAACTTATTTCACCCGTCCTTTTAACATTTCGGCATACATAGATTACACCTTAAGATATATTTTGCTGTGCGTAATTATTTCATTTAACATTTAAGCAAAAAGAAAATATAAATACGATGTAAAGTAAAAATTGCTGCGAGTCTAAATGATTCCAACTTCCTCTTTTAGTAGATGATTGGCGCAAGGGGTTGAAACGTGTCCAAATATTTTAGTAAGTGCCCGTGCTTCTTTAGTTGCTACCATAAGTGCTAAAAAGTCGACGATTATTAACGCAAGTCTCTGGTACGCGCAATAATACAGCGAACAAGAAGTAAATTTATTTGGCAGCGAAGCCGAAGTTAGCCGTTCCGTAAATTCAATCCGGAGGAGTCATGTGACTTCGGCGAGGGTTGAAAGGGGTGACGAGATAACAGGAAAAGTGGCATCGCGCGATCGCAGGCAAAGAGAGTGAAAGAAAAAGAGCTTGGGAGGGAGAGGGGGGGAGAGCAGAGCGCAGCAGAATCGAAACAACCAAAAGTGGTCGTTCAAGAGGAGGAAAGCATCCTATTACGCGATTCGTTTTTCCATAAAAGCGAATGTCTTTTGGCCAGCGGTGAAGATAGTTGGCAATGGCGGCTGGTCCGGGTCGCGACCGCATCGCATGGCATCGCATCGCATCGCATCGCATCGCATCGCATCGCCGCGCTGCACCGGCGGCGTTGCACCGCGCCGGACCGAGGACGCGCTCTTGTATTTGTCGAATACGAAGTCACGTACAGAATACATTATCGGGAGGAATACGGTCTATGCATGTGAAGGCTGAAAAGCAGGCAAGCAGGCAGGCAGGCAGGCGGACAGACGGACAAACGGACGAACGAACGGACGGGTGGGTGACTATATTGATTGTGTAGCCGGCTGACAGCGACAGTGACATATGTCACCGAGGCTTCTCGTTATCGCTGATTTAAACATGAGGCAACGAGGCCCTTGCCGAGTTGTCTGCGCTGCACCAGCTTCGTATTTCTGTCTACGTCTCCATCCTTTCCTTCTACCACCCCTCCGTTATTATTATTACCACGCATAGCCGTCCTTTTTTTACTGCTTATACCTTTTGCCTGATCAATGTATATCGACTGTCACGCTGCCGGAAGTCCGACGACACGACCTTTTTGATCATCCCACCATGCGAAACGGTATCGGACAAAATTACAAGCCAATCCCACACAATGGCCGCGTTGTTGTCTGAATGACCCGTACTATTATTATCGCTTTCACACTGTGCAATAATGCAGCAACTGTTTTTCGAGCGTCCGTCGATAGCGGGGGTGTCTCGCGAACACTTGGCACGAGGGACAACCCAAAGATCTAACCTAAATAGCGCGAACACGTATAAGAAAACTAAATTGTAATAATAAATTAAAGACGAGCGGGTTGCAAAACGCTGAAGATAGATGTAGAAATTATTTACAGATTTTTGTTGCCCCGGGAAGCGTTAAATATTTCTCGACGCTGAATCTTCTTGGTTGTAAAATTGCATAGATTTTTCAACGTGCCTAGCATGATACGGAATTGAATAGCTACAAGCAAGCTCCGCTATCAAAGAACTCGCGATAAATAAATTTTGCAGCGAGTATAAATTTAGCAGCGACCGAGTTGCACATTAGCCGCGGTAACAGTTGCATACGAAAGCAACGACATGCGCATAATCACGTAGCGCCCCTGTCATTCTGTGCCTCAAGTTCGGTATAGTGTAAGAAACAAGGGGTGAAATGCAGGGAAAGAAAGAAGACTGCTATGATTTATTACTGACCGCAAATTCTGTTTCTCCTCTGTGCACGCCAACTGCGTTTATGTTCATCTATCTTTTTCCCTTTCACGGCTTACCGAGCAACTTTTCCCCGGGTCTCTCCCCCTCCTTGCCTTCATTCACCCCCTTTGTTCCGCGTCATCTCTCAAAGTGACTGACTGCCTCCTTTATTATCCGGCTGTCAGCATTTTTACAGTTTTATCCAGCGTTCTAGTATCTATTGTCCCCGAAACGAATTCGTATGGTCACAATACGTCATGAAGGACGACTATCCTGAAGTATTGCCGGGGGGCATTGTTAAGTCCCCGCGAAACCCGGCGATGATGTTTGAAAAGCTATTGCGGTTTAATGGTTGATTCAAATTGATACACGGGGTTATAAATTACTCGTCGCGTGATCTTTCTTTCGAGATTGCGAGATTGAAAATTCGAGGCAGCTGCCACCCCTAATCTACTGCACGCGTTTCAATGGGAAACCGACGGTAAATGTTGCGTGAGAAATTTGCTAGCCGATGACTGATTGGATTTAGAATTTGCTGCAAAAGAATCGATTCTTACGTAACAGTTACGAGTAAACAATTGCTTGCTGCTGTGAATTAATTATGCGCAGTCAACGTTTAACAGAATCCAATCAATCGACACACTCGAAAAAAAACGACCGCAAATAATTAACTAATTTGCAAGTTTATTTTAGCGTTGTCGCATGAACTGCGAGGTCAGTAACGACTACACGGCTTACGATTAATTATAAATAAAGATTTATGTTGGCTTAGATAATTGTAATAGAAAAATACGAGTAATATACAGGGTGTCCCAAAAGGAGTTCCCGAGTTCCTGAGTAATATAATCTTTGCGAAAGTGTATACACCGCCCGCAAGATGGTTGTTTAACTCGCCGTTCGTAAATTTCGCCAGGACAAAGTTGTTTCACCCGTGACAGGGGATTTTAAACTTTTACGATACGGTTACCTGAGCATCTTCCGACAAGCCCCAGCCTATTCTGTTGTCTAATCCCGACTAAGGTATGTAACCGATGTTTTAATCAGGATTGACAATGGCCCGGAACATTATTACCCTGTCACAACAAATTCTGCAGAACTCGGCGTACCGTCAATGGTTGCAAGGGTGAGTCCCTACTACCTTATTTATTGCATTACCTCTTGCTGGCAGATTTTAGGGATCACGTGCTGAGAGTTCCGGACGAAGATCCTTTTGCACCCTGCTCGAAGGGACCTGCAATTATTTTCGGTGTGAAAACGTCGACCGAAAGTGGTCAGTGCAGTAAATATAATAAATTTTACGATACTATATAGCTTAGGCAACGAGGCAATAACTCCGACTAGTAAATAACGCCTATAACCTAATAATACGCGATAAATTAAGTTCCAGTTTTCCTGAAGGACGTGTTGTCAATCTAACTTCTGTTGCACTTGGAACGATTGTACTACGCGTAAACATAATTACGATTACAGCTGCATCGAGTATTCCATTGAGCAATGTCTTATTGTGAAATAATTAAAACGCCTCGACCGACGCGCCCCACTCGTCAGCAGGAACGGTAAGTGTTAGATCCGAAGCGGTCGTAAAAATGTCAAACGTGAAGTTTAGAAAGGCGCCGCGTGTCGAAACCATGCTCGGATCCGAGACATCAAAGCGAGCGCCACAGCATCAATCGATACCGACTCTTAGAATTTTATTTATGAGTTTCGTTATCGCGGAGCTCGGGCTGTCAGAGCCACCCCGAGCGTGTTAACACGTTCGGAAAAGCCGTAGCCGAACGGCGACGCTAAGTCAGCAACAAATTAGATTCGGATCAGTCATAAAAATACATACGGAGCGCGACGTTTAAAAAATCGAGCAGGGTACATACATAGTTGGCAGCGAAGTAACATCGCCGGCGTGGCATCGATTGACAGCGGTGCTTAATAACATTTATTTACGACTT
Organism: Augochlorella aurata; assembly: GCA_028455555.1. Taxonomy (NCBI): domain Eukaryota; kingdom Metazoa; phylum Arthropoda; class Insecta; order Hymenoptera; family Halictidae; genus Augochlorella; species Augochlorella aurata. The sequence goes on along the minus strand of CM052151.1, from coordinate 4,124,196 downwards.
CTCTTATCTAGGAACTGTTATCTAGATCGAATTGTCAGAAGCGTCCGCAACGTCTCATCGATGCCAAGTTAGCAGCAACACGCGTTTCTTCCCCTTAAAAAGTAATTAACATTCGCGGCGATCGATCCGCGCGAAACGGCGTCGACGAGCGTCTGCTTCGTTTTTCAATATTCCGCGTGACAGTGTAGTGAACGTTGTTTATACCGGTACAGCCGTCAATAACACATCAAAGCCGAATCGTTACCCGGCTGGTAGCTGTCGTCTTGAAATTTCCGAAACGCGGGCCGAAGGAGCACGAGCGGCAGAGATGAAAGAGAACTATATTAGCCGTAAACTCATCCGTCAGCGTCAAAACGTCAAAGACTTGCCATTGGGGTATTAACGGCGCCATAACTTCAGAGAAACAGAGGCGGATGGGCGGCTGCGCGAGAGGCAGATAGAGCCAATGGAAAAAGAGAAACACAGATATTCTATGGAAGCTGAGCTCCGACAGAACATTATTTCTTCTGGGAAATATTACAGGATAGAGAGATTTAATATTACCCTGTTTCCGCGACTGTTTAGCTGAAAACGGAAATTCAATGAGGACAGCTTTATCGATTTTGTGTCACGTCTTTGCCGCCATCGTAAATAATGCGTAGATGTTCATTAAAAATATAAACATAAATCATCCCGCGTTACTTTGATATACGGTCGATTATTGCTGCCGAATGAGTAATTTGCTTTTTAGAACTAGCTTCGGCTGTTGATAAATCGCGCGGTTCAAGTTTACCCCGTTTCATCGCGACTCGATAAGAACCATAATTAGCTGCGTATTGCCGCTTCAACTTGCCCGCCTTGCTACGATTGCGTCAAATAACGCGACATTCGTATCGATGGAAACAGACGCAACTACGCGACTATGATCGTCGAAGAAATCTTCGATACAACGTGTCATCGGATCGAACGGTTTACTTGTTTGAAGAATCGCCTCCGCGACTCGCGTTATCTGATCAAATGCAGCGTATACAGATTAGCGAAAAGAAATATTGCTACTGTAACCGATTGATCTTTCGAACATTACGTCGCATGTTATGACTTTTGGTATCAACGCACGCAACACACGATAGCAGCTATCGCAAATACGTGATGCTGGCGGCGAACTTGTCAAAAAATAATTATCGTGACGTTTATGTAATGAAACAATGATGAAGGAGAAACGGAGGAACTGGTCGCGTTTGCGTTGCGAATAAAAATCGCTGCAGCGAACGCAAGTAAAGCTAATAAGCTAACTATTTTTCGTAAATGGTTCACGATACCATCTGAAAACCACAAATACGATATAAATATCAATTAAAGTGACAATCGACGCGGCAGCGCGCGCGCGTACCTTCGCTTCGTATATGGTTGCATTCTAATACAGCGCGTTTCACAATCTAATTATCCCTTCTCGCAGGTATGTGGTCTACATATACTCGGTGCGCGGATATTGTCATAATTCGTTGTAATTGCCCTTTAACATAGCTACTTCATCGATCGCTTTATCGCGCAGTAGTCGTAGCAACGAGTGAAACGACCGTAATTTTCTAACCGCGCGGAACGTTTGAATTTCAACGCGGCTGATATTCAAGTTTTTTAATGACCACGCCGGCCGTGTGCAACGGCCGCGATGCGTAACTTCGAACGCGCAGACGTACGCCTGCGATGCATAATTATTTCCGGGACTTTATATAAATACCTTTTTTCGCAATGATTGTTGCGAAAGTAATTTGTAATAGTCACGAAGAGATATTTTTTCCTTGGCGAGCAACGCGACGAGCCGATCGCGATAAAAGAAATTACATTCCATCGCGTGACTTTTGAAAGCTGATTTATGTTACAAGTTATTACCGAAAGGCTATAATGTGAATCACTAACAATACGCCTGGCTGACGGATCGGAACGATCCATCGCTGATTTCTTATTTCACAGTTACACACGTACACGGTTTACGAGGCAACTATTCTGAGAAATTGTTGAAACAATCTCTCGATCGTTTCCCTCTACACCCGTAATTGCTGTCGAACATTTTCGTTTCCATAATATTTAGCGTTTTAACAATGTCCATCAAACGATTGACCGCGAACAACGAGTATGCAACGAGTGTACCCTTACCGACGGACCGGTTCAACGGTGATCGGTAAAAATGCGATTCGTCGCGATCGAGATCTTCGAGTCCGGATCGCGGAGGTTCGCCCCGACGAAACGAGGAAAACTGGAATCAATCGAAGAATGTGGTGCAGCTGTAAACGACTAGTTAACTAACTAACAGGTCGTCTCCTCCGGTGAACAGGTTAAAATAACAAGGAAGTCAGCGGAGATCAGTCGCTCGGAACGCTCAGTATCCGGTGACTTAATGCGCGACAAAGTCGAGGTGCGGTCGAGGCGATAATTAAAACGCTTTTACAAAATTGTAGGCAAACAGCGCTTAAGTGGCTGTCATTCGTTATCCCGTGGGCTGTGGCAAGTCGGTAAGTCGCTGAGCGAGCAATCAATCACCCGACATTCCCTTCCCCACCGGCCCATTACATTTCTATTTTGAAAGCTGCTTATTAAGCGAGGCCGGTCGGAGAGACAGACAGGTTTCACGGTATAAAATATCGGGTTGCTGTGGTGGCAGGGACGGTTCCATGTCGAGGTAGCTATGGTAGGCGAACGGCGAAGGGGTGCGGAGAGTAAGGGAGCGGCAGAGGAGGAGAAGGGAAGGGAAGAGATAGAGATAGGGATAGAAGGAGAGCGAGAGCGAGCGAGCGAGGGATGGAGAGGGAGAGGGAGAGAGAGTGAGAGAATGAGAGAAAGAGAGGGCGAGTGTGAGAGTGGAGGGGCTGGGGGGAAGGGAGAGGGGATGGACGGCTGTAAAAGCGGTGAAATATCAAAGCCGGGATGGGAGCTGTCATCGTCGGGCCAACATCATGGGTGGCGTGTTGAATTAGAATGCCTTCCCACACCCCACACAGGGCCAAACCCCACCGCAATTCTCCCACCATAATCCTCCGACCAGAAAATGGTGGGGATGACAGGAGAGGACAGGTTATACACCCCGGCTTGTCGAACAGGGAGGGGAAGAGAACGTGCCGTGTCGCCAGGCGGCGTTGCGGTCGCATTCCACTCCGTGCTCCGAACAGCTCCGCCGAGAGCTACCACTATTTTCCTGGATTTCACTCGGTGTACGTCGTTTCGGTTTAATCGCTTCGTGCCACGTAAGGATCGATCGAACCAGTACGCAACACACCGAGACCGCGCCGCAACACACGTTCGCTGCGTTCCCGCAACACACGGTTTACACGAACATTTTTTTTGTGATCTGTGAGAGTACATCTGTGGTTTCGTGCAGTGATTGGCCAAATAAGTGTAAAACCAAATGGTTGTCCTTGAGGAAGGCGGTATGCTGACTACTGGACATAATCAGTACTTACAACCGGATTACCTTTCTCCGCTTCCAACCACGGTTAGTACACGTTCTCTCATTAAAAAATAGGTAGAAACGCACCCCCCGTCGAGCTAATAGCAAGTCGCGTCCCCAAATTTCCGAAAACGAACGTGCATTCAAGATTTTAACGATTTGTATCGGCGAGCAAAGTTTGAGCGCGACCGAAGATTTGAATTCGAATTCGAAAGTTTGAATTGCCTGTTGGCGCTGTCCGACGGCGCGCGCTCTCCGACGGGTTGCTGTACGCTCGCTCGCGTTCGCACGTATCTTCGAGCGAGTCGAACGCGGCTGTCTAGAACTGATCGGGCAAACGATCTCGATCGTCGCAAGCATTTGTTCACTCCGTAATAGATATCTTGCTTTTGTTTTACAGTTGGATGCGAAGAAAAGTCCCTTAGCTTTATTGGCACAAACATGCAGTCAAATCGGAGCTGACTCTCCGACGAAGCCTCTAATTTCCCCACTGGATAAAACCCCGAAGGGCATGAACGCCGGCACAAATGCGAAATCGCCACCGGCTGCGAAATTGGAACGGAATACCCGCAGCAGCCCGTCGGATGGGAAGTCGTTGGCTTTCAAGCCGTACGAGACCAACGTTGTGTCGAAGAAATCGACCGACGAGGGTAGGCCGGCGTCGAAAGCCAGTGTGCACAGTGTCAGTGGTCAGGATAGTGTGAGTGCAAGTGATAACAGCCACTCCGAGAAGAAGTCGTCCGGGAATCGCACGCCCGTCGGACGCAAGTCCGCGTCGCCCGCCAGCCAAGCGACGGCGACCACGAGCAGCACCCCGTCGGCCGACAGGAAAACGCCGGCGGATCGCGAGAAGACCGACGGATCGCCGCGCAACAACAGCGGGACCAGCCCGATTATCAGATCCGGGATGGAGATCCTCTCCGGCGGTCACGCGAAGGACTCGTCGAACCTGGGCGCGTACAAGACCGGCCTGCCCGGATTTTCTGGCAATCCGCTGTGCTGTCCGCCCGGTCTGGCAGAGAACCCCGCGTTCCGGCCGCCGTTCGCCGGGGCATCCCCTTTCTCTCATCACCATGCCGCCGCGGCGGCTCTCTTGGGCTACCCTTCGACCACGCCGACGGGCGGCAATCCGTACTTGAGCTACGCTCGCGTAAAGACTCCGGCCGGCGGCGAGGCGCTCGTCCCAGTCTGCAAGGACCCTTATTGCACCGGTTGCCAATACAGTATGCACAGTGCGCAGTTAATGATGGGCACTGGCACTTGCCCCAGTGGATGCACGCAGTGCGACCATCAAAAGTACGGGCTGGCGATGGCGTTGTCCTCCCTGGGCCCCATGGCCCCGCCGTCTCTTTCGTACCCGTCGACGCTGGCCGGCGGCAGGCCGTACGTCTGCAATTGGATCGCTGGCGATTCCTATTGCGGAAAGAGATTCACCACCTCGGAGGAGCTCCTGCAACATCTCCGCAGCCACACCAGCCTGACCGGCGGCGATCACGCCTCCTCGGCCGCGCTCCTCAGCAATCCGCACCCGCACCCTCTGCTCTCGCCGTCGGCGGCCCTCCATCGCGCGAGCGGCGGCTCCTATCCTACGCCATCTTTGAGTCCTCTCAGCGCTAGATACCACCCGTATGGGAAGCCGCCGACGGGACCTCTGCCAGCGTCGCTCGCCGCCTCGCCTTACAGCGCTTTCAACGCGTTAGGACCCTATTATTCGCCGTACGCGATTTACGGGCAGCGAATCGGTGCCGCTGTACATCCATAAAGAGGATACTCGGTGTTGAAACGAACAGTGTACAGCCCACGATAGTGTAAAATAGAAGACCTCTCGCAACTGCGACTCGGACAGACTGTTGTGTAAATAATGAATCGTGTATAATATAAATTTATTTAAATATATATATATAAATATATATAAATATATATATCTATACATATGTGTGTATAAATTCAGAATTATGATTAAAATTTATAAAGATATATCGACAGTTTGTTTCATCGCGAAATCATTCTTTACAGAAATCCTATATTAAACGTATCTCACATTTGATTATTACTCTAGGGAAGAACATGTACACCAGAGATGAAAAGTACTCGGCTAGTTTCGAATGATAGGGATATTTTCACGCGGCATAAATCATGTGTGCAAATGTTTCTCGCGGTCGTGACGAAGTTGACTCGCCTGTGGACACCTGAACGGGAACGACCTGTATCGAATGTCGTCCGTGCCCCTTCGGTCCTCGAGCCACTCTCGATACGCATTTTCCAATTGTGTTTCCAGTGATGCATCCGCTGTTCTCGATACGACAACGATCGCGGTCTCGGCGAAATCGTGCGACTTGTGTAACCGCGTCTCTCCACCCATGCCAATGCGTTCGAGAGCGCGTACCCGACGGTTGTGCATGTTCTATGTCCATGATATAACTGTGATATTACGCTATTTTTTCGAAGAAAGAATAAGGAAATAATATTAACAATGGTATCTAAACTATCTTTGCGGCAAAATATAACGTCTAACTTATTTGCATCATTTGTACGTGAAAAGAGATATGAATCTGTTCGAACGGACAAACAAAAGTGCGCAGATTATTTCTCGGATTTTTGAAAATACGATCATTGTGAATGGAGCATTCAGCATTTTCAAAATTCGTTCAGGTGCTCGTCAGATTACATTGTCTACCATGTAAAGTACTCTGATGGAAGGAACCGTAATGTATGATACATATTATTTGCACTGTAAATATCTCTTGTAAATATCGTTGAGTTTCCATACCGCTTTAATAAAAACAATGTTTGTGGAATCATTAAATATGTGTTTCTTACTAATATTTTCCTGTTCACCCGGTTGCCGTCAAATTCGTTTTCTCTATTTTCCACTATTTTCTCGGTTAGGTCGTTTCCTTAATTTTGTAACAACTGTAGATTTCCTAAAGTGCCAAGAGCATGTTAAAACGCGATCGTGATTAACAATAAAATTGTCCATAAGGTCAAACATGTTTGCATAACTTTGGTGAACCATATCTGTTGTTGAAATCAAAGCTAAATCAAAATATATCAAATGCTGATACGAATCGTGATTTATATCGTCGAGATTTCTGCGTTTGGAAGCGTAGAGTCCGATTAATATAAATGTTTGTCGCGGTTACGATTGAATCGGCGAGGTCGGAAACTGTATAATGAAGAATTCTTAATTTTTTTCAAATTCTAATTATCGATGTCAAAACCGAGCGAATTGTTTAGCAAGAATTCCTATCGAAAGCATTAACAAAGAATTGACAAATTGTAAGCCGTCGCGGACAATTGTACGGCAAAATCACATTTCTCGATACGTCGCCGTGTCTTCTACCTGTGCAGTTGACACCTCGGTGACGGTTCTGACAGCTCGAGATAAGGGAAAGTCGTAAATTAAACTTTAAGAATCGGCATCTGGACGGGCGACCGCTTTGATGTGCTCGCGCTTGCAATTTTGATTACCGCTCGCAATCTGCGATTTGAAAGTGCACATCCGAGACGTTAACTGCAAATTATCAGTAATCGAGATCTCTTATTCGACGTGGTTTCCCGCACAGATGGCATAGAAATCTCTGGCGGGCCGTAAACGGCAGCATGAAAATGACATAAATCACAGTTTTGAAAATTCGAGAAGTATTTCTGTGTACGATCCAACTTTCCAGATGCAAAATTCAGCAGTCAAATTCCACGCCTAATGCATCGACTATGTACATACTCCGTTGACCGGACAAATACCGTCGGCACTCGGCACGTCCGCTCGTTTCGCGTACCGACGCTGGCAACACGGTTCCGGAGATGTCTCGGTTTCAACGAAAATCACTTTGGCCGTCTTTGATCTCGCCGATCCGATCGATTGGTGGGGCGTTTAGGTTCGCGCAAAGCTCGCAAGCGGCCGATACAAATGGAAAGCGGAGGAAAGCGAGGATGATCCGGCGGCGCCGGAACGAGAGTCGGAAGTGGTGCAGGACCGTGTACGTATAGTTTTGATTCGCGGCACCGGGAGGGTGTTCTCCTCGGCGTCCGTGTGCGCGCACGAACGCCGAGTCTCAATCCCCGGGGCACCCAGGAGAGTAAATTTATTTCTTTCATTACGGACGGAGCAGGTCGCGAGTTCTCGGATATCAACGCTGCAAGGCGGGGCGCATAAATCTGCAGCCTAGTGTCGGAAGGCGGAAAAGGAGGCGCGGCGGGACGGGGGGGTCCCTGGGTTCCGGGGACGGAGGACCATGGACGCCGGGGTCTAGGGGTGCGAGGGCGAGACGGGACGGCTGAGAGGGCGAGAGAAAAACGCGGCGGAGCGGGGGAAGGGGCAGCAGGGTGGAGAAACGGAGTGGGTGGTTGAAGGTTTTTAGACCCATGCAGAGGGGGAAGACTTGCTTTACCCTCTGCGTACGTCGTTTCCATCGCCAGGGTGCCACGACAGGCGGTGGCAGGCTCAGCTGGCTCAGCAAAGTGAAATATTCGGTGATTTTAACCGTCGGGATGAATAGTCTCCTCGTATTTCGCCTTCCGGGCTCGTTCCGCGGATTGGAATTCATGTTATTTCGGTACCATTATGCGCATCGCTGAATCTCAATTAGTGACTCGTCCGCCCTAACTAGAGTATTTACGTGTAGATACATCTAACTACGTGAGTTATATCACAGTGATTGGATCTACGGAGAAATATGCGGTTTCTAGAGGCTCGTCACCGGACGCGCTCGCATTATTCGTACAGATAACGGTAAAATGCTAATCGCTTAATGGCACTAATAATCATTTTTTAATGAATTGCCGGTCCGTGGAAACGATAAGAGGAGGCGGAACGTATTAATCGTTCTGTCAATTAACCCTCTGACTTGCGATTTTTTCGCTACTTTATTTATCGACAATTTGCTGGTCGAAAAACAAATTGCGTGTACAATGTAAGGCAACCTTTACTCGGAAGATTACATAGTAATTCTGGAACCGTGGTATCTCCTTTCTGCTCGAGGGGATTGAATAATATTTATATTTACCGCGTTGCTCGGCTCCGTCGGACTCCGTTAGACGCATTCCCGATTATTCGTGCAGAACACAGTCTAAGGTATCCTTCGCGCAACACGATCTACCTTATAAGTCAGCCGAAGCACGCGTGCAATGGTAACAATAACGTTCCTCGATCTTTTCTGACTCGGACTCTAAAAATAGAATTACGAGGCGTAAACAACTATGCGAAATTGAGTCTGCTGAATTAGCTCGCGTGATTTAGGTTTAGGATCTATCCGTTGTACGCGTAACCAAGTTATCCTGATTTACTAGTCATTGGAAGCTAGATCCAGGTTCCCGGAGTCGTCGTTTCGTCTGGATCGTCCGTGGTTAAACGCCGTTAAATAAAAAATAGACTATTGTCTTTTTGACGCGAAACGTACCGGACGTTCCGCATCCGTCCGCGGCTTCTTCTTTCGTGGCTCTAAATAATGCGAACGTTTATAAACATAACAGACATTTATTTCGATGTACCTAGACCGGTGTTAACGGTGTCGTTTCGGGAACGAGAAAGAATTTTCGTGTCGTCGGTGCGCGAGTTTCGCCGAGTCCCGAGAGTGATTTTATCGATCTTCCGCATAATATATTTCTAACAGCTGTTCTCTACGCGTCGCGTTTAGTTCCACGCGGCCTCTCCAACGGGGACTATTTCTTGGACGTTAAAGCGCCGGTGCAAGGTGTTCGTGGCAATGTCGAATGGGAAAGTGTAAATCTGTCTTGAGGCATTTACCGTCGGTGTCCATCGATGATCGTCTTTCACGCAGACGTCATGTTCTTCCTATGTAGATCGGTGTGCCAGCTAGATGTGTCACACGATGACTCGCCTATCGGACGTTCTGTCCCGTTGCACGAAACGAAGTACATCATCTATTATCCCGAACGCGATGAAGCAAGCAATTTAGCAGCGGCATCGCTCTGAAAAACGATTCAATCAACGGTAACGGATTGCGCCGCGTCTTTAATCGAAAGATAATCGACGCAAGCGGAACTTAAATAATGACGGTGACATTAGTTTACAGACGTCTACTCGTAGATCACGCGCGATCGCTTTATATGTATATGTATATGTATATATCGAGCGACTGTTACGAGCATTTGGAAAGAAAACGACGGAAACACTCTCGTTATGCAAATGATTTCCGTTGGTTAGCGGCATACGTCTCGTTTCGCGGTTTAGAGTAATGTAAATCATCGATTAATTACGTGTTCGTAATTTCCTTCAGCCTTTTTAAAACTTTATAACACCTGATACTTCTGATTCGATTGTTGACAAGTCCCTTATAAATTATAGAATTTTCCAATGTTCATTAATGGTAACACGACTTGCAAATCCGGTTCAAGGTGTTAATTGTAATTTAGTTGTTCGATAATTTGTAATGTTATTGTTATTAATTTCGCTTCGCGAGATGTATATTTTATGAATCGCATTTAATTTACAGGTGTATCGTAACTGACGTTAATTTCGGATCATAAAGTTTCGAGATTAATGTTCGACCGTATAAATCTACTCGGAGCATTTTCGGGTCAACCGTTGTCAATTATGTTTTATATGATTTTCCGCAGTCTCGTAGAATGGTTTGCTACGGTAGAAACTTTGTTATTGCGATTGCCGCTAAGTCTATAGATTGATATTTAAAAACTGATACGTAATAATGGTGAAAATTTTCTGAAATTAACGAGCATATCGCGGAAATTATGCAAGAAAAAGATTGTTGTAGCAAATTTTATGCCGCGGAGAATTAATCTCCATTTTTTAAACCTTGTTTCAGGCATTCCAGCTTTCATCTTTTATTTCCGTTCTTGAAAGAAATACTAATGAAAATACATGACACGCGATGTGTTGCTCCCAACACTGAATAAGAAGTATGGTTTTCCACTTTTTCTCAGCCAGTAAAGTTGCACCGGAAATTACAACTTTCTCCAACGCGGGTCTGCACACCTACTACTCCGCTGAATGCTGAAAAATGAAACGCCGCGCTTCACTGTCGCCACGTAAATATGTATCGTTATTGTGTCAGCGGTAGGTGGCGCGATTAATACCTATTCTCCTGCGCCGTGTCTTTTTGCTATCCTGCCTGGATCTGTCTCGATAACCGGAAAAACGGGACCGCGACGAACAAGGCGCAAATAAACGTTACAAACGATTTATTATTGCTGCGCGCTTACGGAATGCCGGTTTCTCTTTTTCCCGAAACATTATTAATCCAGGCTGCTGATCTTTATGCAATTACGGCTAGCGGGCGTTTCTATAATGCGGGAGAACGTGTGCGTTAACTAAAATTAATGTTATCATGTTCAGGAAACAGTTGTCCGATTCTTACAATAAATAGTTTTCTAATGATAATAGCGAATTCAAGTCTCGAAACTGCCGAAAGCTAATTTTTAATTAAAAATTGATAACAAAACGACGCTTAATTTTTGGCCACAGAGGCAGCAATTGTTGTTGCTAAATGTCAGTGGAGAATGTACCGTAGTACAAATGTATCGGTGTTTCTCGTAGAAAATTAGGAAATCGCAGGTAACGAGCGATTTGCAGCGCGAACTACCCCGTTCCGCGTGGCCGGAGTTTTAGCGTAAGTTTGATGAAAGAAAGTCCGTTGTGTCCTCGATCGAATCTTTTTGTCGCCGGGAACACGTCCCTGAACGATGTCTATCAGCCATCCTGGCCAGTCTTACGAGTCAGGCCAGACAATTTAGCACATCAATAACAGGCCGTGGATAAAAGCAGCCCATACATCGTGGCTGACGTATCGTTTGTAATAAAACACAAAGGGGGTCTAGCCGCCAGCGGCATCTGTGTACCGCGCTGTGCAGCCGTTCGTTCATTCTTGCTGTTATTAACAGGCCGTACATCGTGGATGTTTTCTACCTGCCATCTCCCGTCGAGTCATACATCACCGTTGAATGCGCGACAGCAAAGAGCAACTATAATTCATCTATAAGCTACAGCCGATCCCCCTCGGCAGAAATTGTGGAAGACGAAATCGATAGGGCAAACCTTGCTGAAGGTTTTACGATGTTCGCGCTTCTGACACATAAAATTGAATTTTTAGAGGATGCAATCGAGGGGGAGAGATATCGTTGACCCGCCAGCTTTCTTTCCGCACCGCCGTCAAGAAATGCCTCCGAAATGCGGAAACGCGTCGCTTGGACTCTAAACTCCGTGTAGCGAGCCTTTACAAAATTTGCTCGCCTTTTACCAAGGAATAAAAATGTTTGTACTCCAAAAAGAATGTCAAACAATCATCCAACGCTCCCAATACAAAGTAAAAAGTAACCGTACATTAATTCTCTTTTCGAGACATCGATAGCATTATAATTGTTAAATTATTTACAAGTTGTTTCAACTTTGCGCGACGTTGCCCGTACAGTCTGAACGTAGAGAATAGAATTCTGAATTATGTATTGGTAACGACTGGAAACATCAAAGGACTAAGCTGGCTGTCGTTCAGGGAATTACAGAGAACGCGACAACCCCGTCGATTTTGCTTTCACGTCGGTGTCTCCCGCAGCGTCATCGCACGCACGATGCTGAACGTAAGAATCAACCGCAGGACGGTGATGCATTGTGCCCCCTTGTTGCTTCCATTTACACCCAGCATGAATGCGAGCCACTGTTTGCGTACGAGCGCATTTAATTTCGATGACACAACTTACCTCCGACCGGCTCTTTCCAAAGGATTTCCTCGGGCATCGTGTAGCAAATCAATTTAGACGTTCGCTGATACAGCTGCTGAGGCATTTCTTAATAAATCGTCTGCGCCACGTGTGCCTAAGCGGACCGTGGATGTTTTGACATTTATCGTACGCGAGAACTGTTCCGTAGAAATCTCAGCTAGGAAAGTTTTGTTTTCAACGCGAAACTACTTTATTCGATCGCGACATTCTATTTAAACAAACGTTGCGAGATTTTTGGAAAATTTGAACCTGAAAAAGATGGGAGAACATTATCTCTTATCATCGAAAACAACGGAGATACGCCGATTAGGAAATCTATCGTTACGATATCTATCATAAGATGACGAAATCAATTTTTATTTTGCACAAAGATCCGCAGTCTAGTTACGACTTGTTATATTGCGACGCCATGCATCGTCCAGATGCGAAGAATCGACCGAACGGAGAACACAAAACCGGAAGTCGAATGAAATCGAAATGAAAATAACCGCAAGTTCTTTCCGAGGCAATCTGTATAACGACGTGGAAGCAGCGCGTAATCAACAGCTGCTTGAGATCCAATAAGATTCGCTCGATAGTAAGTTTTACGCGGATCAAGTTCAGCGGCAACTCCGGACACCGCTCTCACCGTTTCATCGATCACAGTGCCGTCAAAGAGACGGCGTTAACGATGCCCAGCTGGCTGACGTTTCCTTTGAGTGGTCGGCTATGAGACAGAGACACCGGATCCAGTGTGCTCGTGCTGCCACGGTTTTAGTAACGAAACTAGGCAAGGCTCCGAGATCGCGAGGAAGAGAAATAGAGGGAGAGAGACAGAGAGAGAGAGAG
>CM052151.1:3974552-4111153 GCA_028455555.1 Augochlorella aurata | reverse complement strand
GCGCGTTATCCGGTCCACGGTTTGTACAGCGTATTCCGAAAATATGGGACCATTCGGCTTGTCGGTATTTTTCTCGGGACGCGCCGAGATTGGAAAGTCTTCTCGTCGGTTCGGTTTGTTTCGGAATCTTTGACGCGTCGCTGTTGTCGACGCGGCTGATCGTTGAAATGATTCGCGCCTGCATTGCGTGGACGACGTTCGACGTACCAAGAACTCCATTAGTTTCTTTGTCAAGAAGACGTCGGCTAAATTATTTTTACTGGGCATGGCTGTGTCTCGTTTTCATTTATTTTGCTCCTATGCACATGCGGTCAAAGAACCGAGCGATTTTAACCATCTCTTTGAGGACTTCGAGCTTCTTCCTTTTATCGGATGCGATACTCGTACGGATATTTGTTCTTTGAGATTTTTCAAAAGCTGTAACGACAACAATTTCGAGAAAGGTCTTTTAATTACTTGAACAGTTTTAACACATTAGCCATATTATCGTGCATTCAGTTGTATGCAGTGTTCATTTTTTGAAATTATTATGCGCTCTAATGTAATGGTTTAAGAATAAATTACCTGTCTACTTTTGCAGCTCGTTAAAATTGTTCCTGTCTATTTAATTGCTAACAGAGGAACTTGTTCTTCGACTGCCATGTTAATTTCCATTGTTCCAATCGAATAGTCGTATTGATTGTACGAAGTTAATTAGCAAGATCTCGTTTCCACCGGTCTAATACTAAATGCCTAATAGTACAAAGTACTAAAGCTGAATGCTTTCGCGAAAGAATGGAAAGTACGCAGAATAAACGATTGGTAAACGCAATGCCGATGCTTACAAGCGAATCCCATCGGTTGCACTCCATTGAAACATGGTAGACCGCGATATATCATTTGGTTTCGTACAAACAACGTAGAAAACGGTAACCGAAAGAGAATCGTGAAATGTAGTCTTATGGAAACCACCATAAGAAGAATAGCAGATCCATAACAATAGCTACGAAGCGAAAGTAAACGAGTATGAACGGTGCACCCAGCGGGAGACATGCTGCAAGTGAGAGCTCTTAGGAGGCTGATTGGTTTCCTCGTTAAGTATACGAACCTCGACGTTTGCATGCATTTCCAACCCCATTTTCGAACGGCTATCGAGCCTCTCCTGTATCGCATTTTCTCTGTGTTACAGTTATAGCAAATGCAGTGCAAGGGGTCTCTCAGGATCGCTGTACTTTATCGACTGTGCGGATATTTTCTCTACACCCTTGTTCATTAGTCTGCCGAATTTAGGCTACAAATTCGTTAGCAATAAGGGTGTCCCAAAAGCGACTCGCAATCGGGAAACGAGGGATTCCTGAGGTCATTCGAAGTAACTTTTTCCTTTGCGAAAATATCTTACTCGGCTTAGTTAAAGAGTTATCGTCATAAAACGCGTACCAATTAGAACGCGAGGGCGGAGCGAGGACGGGAAGGGGCGTGGCGCAGTACGGTTTTCGTTAATAACTCGCAAAGAAAGCCTCGGATCGCATTTGCGCCAAAGAAACAGTTGCTTCAAACGACCTCAGGAACCTCCAATTTCCTGATTGCGGGTGACTCTTGGGACACCCTGTATGTACATGTATATACCTTATAATATCCCGCGAGGAATTACACGCACCAGCAAGAATATCTCGAACATACTTCCGCGTCCACGTCGCGCGTCAGGAGCTCGCGGGCACCGTCGATATGCGACCGCCGAGAATTCCATAAGGAAGACACCAGAGAATCTCCGCGAAACTTTGCGTACGGGAATAACTAATTGTGGGGTCAGTGCTGATGTCAAGAATTTACATAATACGACAGCGGCATAGCGATCAGCTGAGTCGACGCGGGTCGGTGGCTAGGGAAGAGGTAACCACCGTTGCGCTGCCGCCGCGGCTGATAATGTTGCACAAGTCGCATATCCTGGTCTTCTTAATGGGATAGCATTAGCCATTTTTTACGCGGCCTCCTCTACGATCGGCTCAACTTCTGCACGCCCCTTCTTCCGCGCTCGCCCGATGAATAGTCGCGAATATAATGAATAACGATAATTGATGGACACCTTTGAATTTTCCTTTTATTTCAACGGCCGCCGATGTCGATGCGCCGACCATGATTCATATATGCGCGATCGGTGTTATCCTGTACCGACGAAGTATCTTTTTCTGTTACTTTCGCTGGGAATCGGATGCGTTTCATGTTTTTTTTTTTTTGGAGTATTTATCAACTCTTTGCAGTCGAAGCTACTTTAAAGATATTGCTTTTTTACACCGCAAATGGAGCGTATGCAAATAGACATAGTTGATCCAGAAGCGAATATCCAATTCGCTCGTAAATATGTAACAGCGTTTACGAGCTCTTTTTGTAAGAGCATAAAACCAGAGAGGGAAGCAAAAAGATCGGCACACGTGGATTACAATTTACAACGTGTTACATGAAGTATCTAATAAAATGATACGCTAATGACGCTTTTTCGTTTTCGGTTTCGCGGCTGGAGGGTACCGATAAACTCGAAGAAACGGAACGCGTAGACCAGGGGGTGCAACGAGGCGCGTTTAAAATCAACAACGGCTGGAATTGCTCGTTCGATTAATTAGAAATGACATTCCGTATTCACGCGATTCGGTAAAATTCATAAAAACGAGCAGCAGTTAACCAGAAAATTAGCAATTACAAAAATTACTGCCACTCCCGCGTGCCGTTACGATGAAACGCGAGCGTTTACTCGCGGTTCTAGCGGCGTGCTGATTACTTGGTGGCGTATCAAAGTGTGCCCGTGGTTCAGATCTGATTATACAAACGTATCGTTAAATTAATTTGGTGGAAAGTCGCTCGAAACGGCGTGGCGGGGATATTATACATCCGGTCCTTTCGTTTTGCTTTATTTCGCGAAAGCGATTCCGCCTCTGGAAATCAAATTAATTTCCGAGTCGATCAGCCGGTGTTCGGCCGAAAAAGAAATTGAAAAACAAAATGCCGTTTACGACACCGTGCCACGGCACTATACGCTGCGGTTTCGAGTGTGTTTGACCACGCCGCGTCTGCAGCCTATCTACCAGTACGCTACGCTTGTAATTACCTTAAATTATTGGATCGAGCATGAAGGAGGGAGTTATCTCTCAATCTAGTCGACTACAAAGGGGCCGACAGATTAATTGTGATTGGTGTAACGGAGCCAACAGACAAGAGACTTTACTCACGTTTGATTATATATGTGTCATACTCGCGTTTGCACGCGTGTGCGTCTGCACGTGCAGCCGCGTTTCACGCACACCCTCTCCGAGGTACTTCTGAAAGCATTCACTTTTTCTTCGTTGCCCTCTTCGGCGCAGCAGCTGACATTTCTTAACGCCAATTAACGATTTCGTGACGCAGTGCGAGAACGAAATCCGTTTGGAAATTTTTCGCTCGCGCATGCCGGCGGAAATGATTTTCACACGGATATTAAGTGGAAATAGTTCTCTGGAATGTTCAGAATCTATGAATCAAGCATTTCTGTGCTTTGTAACGCATTCGGCAACTGCATAATTTCGCAATGTTTTTCTGTGTATAAGTAGTTGATTTACTATAATTGTTTCTGCGTTCTGGCTATTAGAGATTAATATATCGTAAAGGAATTTTTCCCTTCGATGTATATTTATTTAAATATATAATGGTATTATATAACGATGATGGCCTGGATTGTTTTCTGTACTAACGAGTAATTGCTTTTTGAATACGCATCAATTTTGCAATTCCATAATTGATTCGGTAACACCTGTTCGATAACAGAGCCATTTCTTTGTCGCTCGTTTCCATGTTCGCCGAATGCTCTTTATTCATCGAATCATGATTTGCAGTTCTTCTTGAATCAAACGAAACTCGGTAATGCATTTCATGAGTAATATCGCTGCGCCGTAAAGATTCAATGTTTTTTAATAATTTGAATACTGGCTGCTCGCTGTTGTAGATACTCTTTTAATTTCTCATTAATACGGTTCAATCCTCTTTCGCGTTCTTGTACTCGATAAGACGTAATTACATGTTTGGCCGACGATGCAGTTCGTTGTTGCTGGAAACATTGGAATTAAGACACATGTTAGTTGCATGTATGAGACAGGTTGACCGTAAACGAGCACGAATTTACACTGATGAAACTGGTTTTTATATGCAGACGAAACCGTTTCGGTAATCCCCTGTCGTTCGAAGAGAAACAAATTCCGCTTGCATGTTTAAAATACGTAAAACCATTAACTATTTGAACCAGCTTATTTTTTCTTAACGCGTTCGCAGCCTCGAGCATCTAAACTCGTATGCAGTGTACAGAAAGATAATTGCATTTTTTAAGAGCAATGGTATATAAACCACACTGCGGCATTTTATTTTATTCATTCCGAGGTAATTTTACTTGGAGGTAGTCGTGTTCCTCTCAATCGCGCGTCGCTCATTAACTTTTTACTTGAGATCATTATGCCCGTGTATGGAGCCCAAACTGGGTTAAATTGTGAACACTTTAAGTCAAGGTTCCGAATTAACATAACCGAGACAGAGCATTTTCGGAGATTGTTCCGAAATGTGCTGCGAACGCGTTATTTTTTACCAAAATTAATTTTTTACCTAAAGGAAGTCGTACCCCTGTAAATTAGTAAGATGATTTGTAATCTTTTGCATTAAAGAGACATCGTTTTAGCAAAATTTTCCTGGTAGAAATGTAGAAAATCTTTAGTTAAACGATATAATATTTAATAAATAATGCGAGCATGCCAGAATGTGTTGTAAAACTTCTAAATTGATATTCGAAAGGACACTGTTTATCGAAATTATAAACAGTAGATAAGGACCACGTTCCTTTGCTCGTCGTCTTTCGAAGAAGCCACTCACCTGACTAGAGTTACGAGCAGTGCAGTTAGGAAAAATAACTACGCAACCGACGCATGCGCTGGAAGGATGCACAGGGACGTAGGACGTCTACAGGGCGAACATCACAGTTCTGAACTACGCTCCGACATAGCTGCGACGTCGCGATGTCATCGTAGTTCGGAATTACATCGCAATCTTCCGCTGCAACATTTGAAAAATAATTAATTAGAAAAAGCAATACGAAAGATATAAATCGATAATAAATTTATTCGAATAAAATCTTCAAATCTAGATAAATTTTCGATCGAATACGTATTTCGACAGCGTCGAAAAAAATTTAAATCGTTGGTCCATCTTTTGTTCGTCATCCGAATAAAATTCTAGCCAACCTGTGTTCGCCGTGTGCGCACGATGCGCGCGGTATTCTTGCCGGGTACGCGGCGGCAACAATATCACGGTAATATCGATTAATTAGATTACACGGAGGGTCGGTGGCATCGCTGCGAACCGCCTCGCGTCTTTGTCTGGCTTAAGCCGCGGTATCGTAATTTTCGTGTAAAATGTTAGTGACAAAAGCCGTATAACGAGGCACTCGAGAGGAGGCAGGAAGTCGGCGACGCCAGGTTGGATGGGACATTGATGAGGAAACTTCGGTTGGTTATAGCCCGGCCTGGTGATAAGGAGCCAAGGAGTTCCTAAGTAAGAGGAGGTATAGCAGTGGTTGTCGAGGGGGTTAAACCCGAACTATCTCTTGCCTGGCGTTATCCTGGCGAGCCCGTATATATCCGGCCGTGCCGAGGGTAGATATACCTTTGGATGGACGGCGGCTTTGCGCTCCTTATCGCGTCGTTTTACAATCTAAATACAACGAATCAGGAAGAATCAGCTACAACCTCGTCTTAATGAACCGCAATGCCTTCGCCGTGGCCCTCCCTCCCTCCCACCCTCTTTCCCTCTCTCTCTCTCTCTCTCTCTCCCTGGCTCCTCTCTCCCCCCGTAGGCAACAACGCCACCTCGCCGGTCGGATCGATATCGCAAATAGAAATTGAAATCTAGACGCAGAGATTCCCACTGAATTACAAGACTCCATTGCTAAGAGATTATTGAATCAATTATCGGATCCAATTTGTACGTCTGCCGGAGAATCTCGGGCTGATCTCCACCTTGACGCCCTCAAACATTCATGACGATGGGTCGCTTTTCTTTGCGCGTTCCGCGCCCATCCTCCGCCGGATGTCGGAATGGTTAAACGCGTCGATAAATTTTAATAATACCCCGAAGCTTCTTATTAGCTTCGACGAATTGATTTTCACGTCGTTAATTATGAACACTGCGATAGAATCTTGCGCAATTGAATTTATCATTTATTTTGCATTTCTTTTTATTTTGTAGGAAACCCAATGCATCTGTAGACTCAAAAGACATGAGATTTTTCTGTCATTCTATCGATATGAATTATACGTATACATGTATAATCAGAATCTACTAATTAAAAGGACCGCAAGAAAAAAACCGAAAACGTATCGAGCAACTTGTGACCAACAAGCTTCGTTTTCTACATAAACTACCTGTTTACTTATTTACACTCCCCAATGGTTTTCTCCTTTTACTCGTAAAGACGTAAAATTTTATATTCGACGATCAAGTACACCGGGAGTAGCAATTCATCGAAAGTTACATCGCGTCGCACTAGCCGTTGATATTTACGATACTATTAACGAATAAATGTCCAGCGAAGATTCCGAACCGCGTTGAAATACATCGTAATTCTCTGGCCGTCGGTCGTATCGTTCGAATCCATATATGCGAATGAAATCCGCCTTCTTTTTTCTGTTTTCAACAGCTGCGCGGGATCAGCTATGAATTAATGTCTCCATTTTGTTAACGGCTCGCCATCTTTCGCCGGTCTCGCGGACGATTATCATAATAGAGGCGAGCGAGATAAACCAAATTTCTGGTCTAGAATGACGCAAGACTATAATTCATTTGTGCATGTCGGCAGGTTGTTACGATGTCGCTTTGCTGACATTCCCGAAATCGAATAAATTAGCAGTTACGCTTCGCGTGATATTTTATAGCGGCTGCGAGAGAGAGAGAGAGAGAGAGAGAGAGAGAGAGGGAGAGAGAGGGGGAGAGGGGGGGGGGGGGAGAGAGAGGGAGGGGGGGAGAGGGGTGGAGAGAGCGAGAGAAAGAGGTGGTTCTTTATAATCGCCTGAAATGGACGTTCATTTGAAATTCAACCGGTGGATCCTCGCGAGCCTCCGTTGTTTGCGTGCCAGTCTGCCGTAGTGAGAGAAAGTCGTTGAATTACTGCCATAATTCACGGAGAATAATGAGGGCTTAATTAGCCACGTGATGTAATGCAGACGCGGCAGAAGCGAAACGAAACGAAACGAAAGACACATCGTGCTGCTCGCCGCTCGTAAACCAGTAATTCTTACGATTAATGCGGACATTGTATCTGCGTTGTATCTGGCACACCATGTTTATGAAGTGATTAGCCAGTAGGAACGATGAAGTGCTTATTAAAGTTTCAAATTAACGAGCATGCTTTACTGATCTTCAACAGCTTCGGCCTATCATTCTCTGTTGTTCATTTATGCGGTTCCGACCACGTACACGCGCTTACCCATTCAATCTTCAACTGCAAATTCAATTCTGGGACTTGCTACTTTTTCGCTAGTGTCAGAAGACAGTGTCCATTGTTCGCATACAATGACTCGCGTTAATAGTCGGACTGCGGTTAAGTGCAAATTATATATTATTCTAAATTCGGTAAAAAGAGATCTGTTGTACTTGTAATAATTTTATGTTAGACGTATCAACGCGCGATTTGCAATTTTTATGAAATTCGTTCCTACTTTCCAGCAACCCATGTTACATTTAACGACAAGTTGTAATGTAATTTTAAATTGTACCGTCGCGTTATCGATTTTTCCTCTCGAGAAGCATACAGAAATTGCAGAAAAATTGAATAGGCTGTGAGAACGGGGAATATCAATTTTCTAGGGGATGTTTGATATTTGTTGCTTGCTTCGCAAGAATTACAAGTTATTATTGTGATAGCGTGTGCTCGAATCGAGAAGTTTATTCGATCGTTTTCTATGAAACAGGCTTCCAAAACGCAACGAGTTTAAAACGATCGCTTCGATGGTAGACGAATCGCCTATAGTGCGTGGTTTTAGCAGCGACGGTCGCGCGACGACTACCAGGACACCCTGTACAGTCCCAGAGCGGTGAATATTTATGGGGAGCGTTTCCAGCGCGGTCACATTGATCTATAGCAACATTCGATAATCGCGCGATCTCGGCAAGGTTGCAAAAGTAAATAAGCCTCGCATAATTCAGAGCGGTGTTCGGCATAGTGAAGCCGACGGAGGTAGTCGCGGAGAGTCACGCGAGACCGGACGAAATGCGTGACCAGCTGCAACGTGACGCGGTCCGCGACGACAGGCCGAGGCTAACCGTAAAAATAATAGGGTTTCCAGTGAAATAAATTGAGTTATTAACGTGACAGTATCACAATAAATTATGATGAAGTGGTTCTGGGGGCAAAAAGGTACGGTCGGATGACGGTTGGCGAAAGGTCGGACGGGGCTAACAGCGGTTGATTGCCGGTCGCTCGTTTGTCTCCATGTAGCCTGACAGGAACTATCCTGTCTGGAGTAACGTTAGCTCGCGAGAGCCAGACCAACGTGATTCGTTCTGTTGTGCTCTCCTCTGCGCTTCTCTAGCCTACTGCACCGCTCCGCTCTGCTCTGCTCCGCTCTGCTCCGCTCTGCTCCGCTCTGCTCCGCTCTGCTCGGCTCTGCGTCGCGCTCCTCGTGGAAACCGACCGGTGAAGAGACCGGGACACGAGCGTTATTCGATGCTGCTCGTAATTATCTCTGTCCATAGATTGAAACAAATGGCACGGGACTCGGTGCCACGACGCGGCGAGTGCGAAACGACGACTCTCTCTTTCTCGCTCTCCCCCGGCGCTTTTACTTAGCCTCGCAGGACAAAGTGGCAGAGGGAACTCCACACTTCGTCCTTTCTCACGCGCCTCGCTCCTTCTGACGTCAGTCGGTTCACTGTTCCTCTGATCTTCCGCCTCGTGCTCGTCGACGACCAGTGGAACGACATTTGCCGTAATATCGATTCGGTGTTAACGAGATGCTTTATTGCCCTCGCGATCGCTTTATTTGTAGTCTCTCCGCCGGACTGCCTGCCTGCCCACAGCACTGCCGATGAGTTCATTTACCGGATGTATACGCTTACCAGTCAATCGCATGCGCATGCTAATTCGATAAGCGAATGCATTCGATAAACCGCGGAATTTTATGCGAACAGAAGTTGTCTTCCCCTTTAAAAATTTTAATAAACTGTGTGCGATATAAAAATATTCTCAAATTCTTCCCTAGTCATTTCTTTTTATCGAAGATTAACGAAATCTGGAATATAGTGATCGAGCACGATGTTAAATGGTTTTAGTCACCGTGTACTGTTCAGAAGCTGGTTTCGTTTCCCCGATGTGATTCGATTATGCTTGTACATATTTTTCATTCGGTGTTTATTAACTATTTTCGTATCTCCGCGAACGATCGATACAACATCTGCATACATTTACATGGGAGGAGAAAGTATGAAAGTTACAAACGAAAGTTACATTTTGTTCGTTTGTATAACTTTCCATTATGTATCTTAAAATTAATCTCGCCTGAATCGCATCCAAAGAATTTTCGGAATCACGCACCTGTTGCACAGCCGATGCACCTTTGACCATTTAATGAGAATCGATTCTACGATTATGATTCTCAAGCATTTCCGATGTTCACACTTTCGAACGATATCGATTAATTTCCGTCGTTATCATTATGTTTTAATCAACTAGCATGTAGCATGCGTGCGATCAGCTATTCGGCAACAATATGCGGCATTATCGTGTAATTTATGGGAGATTTTCTCCATGGAAAACTCAAACGCAGAAGAAATTTCCACGCTCACGTGTTTTCTCACGTGATTTACAAACGTTAAGTGGTTTAAAAATAGTCAAGTGACTTCATTCTTCAGTTTCGGCACGCGATTTTAACTTTACCATTTATTTTATGCACGGGGTGCTGAAACTAATTTTCTTTACACACATATTTGGTAAAACAATTTTTAGAAATAACTGTTTTAGTCTAATCTTAAAGGTTCGATATTCATGGTACTATTTTTTATTTTATTTATTTCGAAACCTTATTTGTTTAACGAAAGCAAAACTCGTTTGTCCCTGTGACTCATAGGGGAGAGATACGAACAACAGATTCCACCCAGCTGTATCGGAAGTTATTTACGACTCGGCCTAATGCAACGTTTCAGCTCGAATCAAAAGTCCTTTGATTTTGACGCAACTTTGTCATTTCACCCCCTTCGCGCCGCGCAATGCCGCGAACACAGCCGAGTGCACCGCGCGAGGGTTTCGTATATTGGTAGGAAATTCGTATGCTCGTCGGCGTTTCCTTGTGAGTTAGGAACGATGATCCTTTCCCCTCGGTCGAAACACCTACGGCCCCGGCGAGCCATTAATTACCTTCATCGAGCTTCTGTGTCGGTCCCGGTCGTACTTGTCGATCGGCCCTATCACTGCCAATCAATCTTGAACGCAACAGCGGTGGGGCTTCGTCAAACGTCCCGACGAAATCAGCCAATCTACCGCGGGACAATGGGCCAGCATGATTCGATCGTGTCTCGGCGGCTTTGCATCAACTGCCTCCTCCCTCCCTTCCACCCTCCTTCCCTCCTTGCTCCCGCCGTCTCTTTTCTTTACTTCACATTTATACCCCTTTCTGAGAACGCTTTCTCGATTCCCTTCTCGTTTCTTTTTTTACGCCGCGCTGTCAGGGACGGCGATGTCAGTTGTTACGATTGTCCGCGCGAATCGGATATTAAATGGGAATAAACCTGCGTATCGTTTTAAATGCGTCGGGATGCGTGGATTGCGCAGCTGGCTCGTTTCGACGTCGGTCGACGATTTGAGAAGCGGATTTTTATCGTTAACCCTTCAGAAATTGGCCGATAATCATTTTAAGATGTCAGCAATGTAATGGATTTCTTAAAAATTTGGTTCGCATTGTCTTTGTTGAATTATTAAAAAGTTATTTCCTCCCATCTGTTGCGAAACAGCTTGTACACCGTGCAATATGTACCTCAAGCAAGGGGTGGTTTTCAAGTAGCCATCTTTTCGTTGCAATGTTTCCCATATTATTTAAATTGTTTTATTTCCATTTTATTTAGCCTATTGAAAGACAAAAGGAATTTCTATTTCTGTTCTTTTATCGCGAAACGCGGACGTCGCACGAAGGCCTATAGTCTAACAATAACAGCGTGAATGTCCGTCATCGCTACTTATGCTGTCAAGATGTGTTATCGGTCTCCGAGCGGATCCGTTGATCGATTCTAGTACGACTGACCAATAGAACCGTAACGTCCGCTTGTCAAAGCGCGCAACTGCCGACCTGAATTAGTTAAGTAATTGCTATTACATTATTTAGCGAGATTTCGATAATGGAGATTCAAATGAGCGACTAACGAAGCAGGATAGGGCGTCAATTTCGTCATTGGATTTTCCATGTTTCGCAATAATCATCCTCGATGGCAAATTCCCGCTCGAAGATTCGATGAATCGAATTATTTGTCACGGTTGTGCGCGTATTAACGCGTCCAGGACTGCTCCGACGGCTCGCAGCTCGCCCCGAGATAAGGAACGTCGTAAATAAAATTTTGGAAGCCGATATCGATTCTGTGGCATACATATTGCAGTTGACTCGTCTGGCGCAGCTTCTCTCAATTTTTAACCCGGCAGATGAAGAATCACACCTTGTTCTCCTTAATTGATAAAAATGACAAATGAGAGGGGGATTCGGAGATCATCCATGTCTGTCAGTTCGAATTTCGCGCTCGTATCAGTTTCGTGGAAGAAGTCTATAAATAATGATTCAATGCGCAGAAATTAGTTCGACCGCATATCTTATTGATAACCATCGTATTCTTGTTAATGGAGACATTCGAGATACATGGTGTGTAATCTGAATTATAAAATACGCTATTCGTAGCAATGTCTACGAAACGTTTCAATTACTTTGTTCATTCTTCATTTAAAATGGTACACGCCCGAACGTTGCAAATATAAAAGATCGATAGTCGCTTCGCGTTCTTTTCCAGTTTCGAGGAAATTCGCCATTCGCGAGATAAACCAGTCGAGCTGGTAATAGCGCGGCATTCCTATAGAATATTTTCAGAACATTTTCAGAATATTTGTCGTTGTTGAAAATTCGAGGACGCTTTTGTTCCCGAAAACTGTCACCAATAAATTGAATAATCGTCGAGGTAATTGGTGCTCGCAGAAGAAAGATCTATTTTTACTTATTACTTCCTGACAGCTTGGGCGATGTGGGTATGTGACATCTGAATAGCTGGTGTCACGATTTCAATTTTCTACTCACCGGTTCGGCAAGCTGTCCTTACTCGTTAAGTATACTGACAGCATCATTGGAGCGCTCCCCTTAGATAAATTAAAATATCGATCGGGACACGCCAATTATAAGTTTGACGTTGTACTAATATCAACCACGTCACCATGCCTGCGCTCGAGTTTCAGCAAGATCCGAATGAAAGCTGTAATAAATAACGTCCGCGAATACACGGTAACTGTATATCGTATTTAAGAGTATTTCCTTCTCTGTGGAAACCATCGACGTTTCCTTAATCACGCGTCTCTCTTCGCCAATGCATCGGTTTTATTTTAAATTAGTATTTTTAATTGGCTGGTCGCGCGACGGAACAACCGAACGATAAAAACAGCATTATTTGTCGGTAACTTTTTTAAATACTTCGGCGGCATTCAAAAGTTTTAATTGGGACAAGCATACGTTTTACGATGAAATTTCAGGCTTCGGGTGGCGCTAATTAAACCCTAGCAAACGACTTGACGGGATCACGGTGTTGGTAACTTTATTGTTCGCTGACGCGCATAACATCAATATTAATATTACTATATTCATATCTAAAACACACAAGATTTGCCATCGATAATTTTTAGTAAAGTAGAGTAAGCTCATTCAGCGTTATAATAAATTCGTTTCAGCCGCAACGCAGCGCCCCCTGTTAATTTTTGCATTCGCGCATCTTTTAGCACGAGCAGATTACGTAATAGCATCAGTTTCCGTATCAAATTAAAAAGCAGACATATCTATTTGCGCGTATGCCGCAACAAACCGGCACACGATCGCGTAAAACAATCAAAAAAAGCTTTTCTGTGAAATACGTCTTTTCGTAACACGGTGTTTATTCCTGAATCCGCATAAGCAATTTAATTGACCATTAAATTCTGTTTAAATCTATGAAACCGCGCGTTTCGTTCCAGCTACGAGCTGTGCAAGGAAAATGTTAATGAACACGTTGTCTTGTATTACAGCGAGCCGGACTATCATTCTGTATAATATCACGGTTTCATTAACTCTTGCACAACGAATGCCGGGCCATTTCGACGCGCGTACTGGAACACTTACCTGACCGTAACAGATCCTTTTTTTACCATTCTAATGCAAACAACGATAGCGCACGGTTGCGTTATACTACGTGTAACAGTGTTTATTGTATCGACGAAGAAACAGGCCTCGAGCATTTCTTTCTTACTTACTCCCACAGGAAAAACCTGAACGAGCTCAATGAAAGATTCGAAACTGGAATTCAGTCTCTGGGATATCTATTGTTTCGCTTTCGAAGTGAGCTTTCTCTACTATCTTTCTTTCGTGGTCAGCCGCATTATAGCGTTGGTCAATGAACTTTTTTTCTCCGCGACCACGCGACATCCATTTTACTCCGGATTACTCATTTTACTCATCACAGCGTTATCAATATTGTTGTTAATACTGTAATATCGTGGACCTCTTTTGGGATTTATGGACAAAAATCTCAGTCAAAAAACATTTCACGGGTTGTGTGACAACGTTCTTCCGCCGTGAAAGGTGTCGAGACATTAATACCGGTCACGGCACCTGCAAGCTCTGAGAAATTTGAGAAATTTGAGAAATGAGATGCGCGAACCTGAACGACAAAGCAAACATTCTTGACCCGCGTGGCGCAGGATTAAGGAGGCACCTGGAAATCGACGTATTGACAAATGGAATCATTGCATTCACGGTTTTGCAGTAAGCAGTTAAAGTGGTTTTCGGCAGTTCGTTGTACCTTTCCGCCGTCGGCGTGGGGTTAATGGACTGTTGGTCGCCGCACGTCAATACCACGCATCTGCGAATCCCCTTTTTGTTCGGTACATGTATGTACCTATATATTTATATGTACATAAATATATGTAGATATATACATATACAGTAAATATATATATGTAGATATACATATAGAAATATTTATATGTACATACAATAAATATATATATTTATATTTATATATGTATATATAAGCTAACATATTTCTCGTTGGTTTTTTGCGCTTCGCCGAAGGAGTGGGGTGAGTTCTGATGCGTGGACAACAATATCGGAGCCTGTATTTCCGAGCGATGGTAGCGGCAGCGATGGTGGCGATAACGGCGGCGGCAGAGGCAGACGCAGAGTCAGGGACAGAGACAGAGGTAGGAGCGGAGGCAGGTAGATGGTATGCAGACGTTGACTAGAATCAGCCAGGGTGGTTGTGCATTTAGCGAGCTGTCGCCCCCAACCAGTCCGCCGTGTCAGGCCACTGACAGTTTTCATTCCGCACATACTTGACGTGCAACCGGCTCCTCTTCGTTCGTTCGTTCGTTCGTTTCGTTTCGTTTCGTACGTTCATTCGTTCATTCGTATGTTCGTTCGTTCATTCGTTTCGTTTCGTTCGCATGTTCTTTCGTTCCGTTTCGTTTCGTTCGTTCCTTCGTACTTAGGTTCGTTTCGTCGCGTTACGTCCCTACGAGGATCACGCCAGCACCGTGCTCGATGATCGACTAGATTAATTATTTCGTCGACCGACAACTTTTTCCTTCGTCGTTCTAACGACGCGAGTCATCACCGATCCGTCCCGGATAACTATCTTTTCTAATCAGTTAAACGCATACCTGGCTTCTTCCTTTTTCATTTGCTTCGTGCAGACCCGCGCGGAATTGCGCTCGCCGATCCGTGAAAGGCGCGATGATATCGAAAATATTCGATCGCGCACTTTTAATACGTTCGCGGCCTCGTTCATAGCAACATTATTCTCTAATTAATTAGTTTAGGATTTGCTGATTTTTATTTTATACGAGGATTTTATAGATCAATTAAAATTTCACGGGAATTGAATTTAGTTACTTATTTTTCGGTCTTGCTGGTTGGTATTTAGGCGCGATTCTTATTTTATAACATTTTCCGAAGAAATATTGGAAGAAAAACCAGTTGGAAGGTCGTGAAAGATTAAATGTAAATAAAAAATTATGGAATCTGTCGAGAAAGTATTCAGAAAATTGTATGGAAATTTTAACTCCTTTAAAATGACGCTATTACATTATACTATAGCCTGTAAGATTGTCATGTGGAAAGGTTTAATTTTCAAGTGTAACATCTTATCTCGCGAACGTTTAAAATCCTCCAGATAGTTACGAGTGGTGTTGTAATACATACGTTTATAGAGAATACGGAAAAGAGATTTCTCAACGATACAATCTTGACACTTCTAACGAAGGTTAGGCAGTTTACAAAAAGAAACGCTATGCGCTGCCCGTTACATTCCAGTTGAAAAACTAGCACTTGACAGTTGCGAACACGTTGGGCGTGCTTGAGCTGTTGAAAATTTCGCGAACGTGATTAACAAGCCGTTACAGATAAATCAGACCACTGGCTTCTTATCGTTATAGTGTTAAGATCATCGAGCAAAATGAAATCGTTATCTCCTATTAGGATAAGAAGCAAGTTCCCGTTATTCGTTCAGCGCAATCATGGCGAATAGATATCGATGCTTGATACAATGAGCTGTTATTTTCGAAGACATTTTCCAACCGACAGAAGATAGACCGCCGATACCATTCTTGATAATTGATTATTCTTATAATTATGTTATTCCAACGTCAATAACGACGATCAGATTGGTTGT
Organism: Augochlorella aurata; assembly: GCA_028455555.1. NCBI lineage: Eukaryota > Metazoa > Arthropoda > Insecta > Hymenoptera > Halictidae > Augochlorella > Augochlorella aurata. The sequence continues at coordinate 4,095,235 of CM052151.1, read as the reverse complement.
GATTGATTAATCGATTTTTGTTCGTTCCTTATCTTACGTATTGCAAGAGTCTTCAATATGACATTTTCGTAGAAATTTTTATTTCACGAGTACTCTTCGGTACTCCTTCCTTAGGCAATGAATTACTGTGTTTGATTTATTAAGTCACCTTTCATAGTTTAAAGACGTCCACCAGACGTCTCTTTCTTCTTATATCTGGGTCATAATAGTCGTACGAATTTTAAATAAATCCGTTCTCGTCATTGCTATAAAACAATACACATTTAATTAATTCTAGTGCCGATAAAAGTTTAAACGGTTTGTTAGTCCCAAAGAGAAGTACTTCTCCTCGACTGTCTGCAGCTTGTAAATAAACGTGGACAATTAGGGAAGGGGAGATATGATTATTCGGAGCCTTGCGGTTTTCATAGTTGCTGGCAATCTTCGTCTTGTCGGCTTTAGCTTTAGCTTGTAGGTAAAACCCAAGCCAGATCAGCTTCTCAGAGATCCGAATTCCAACAATTGTTCGCTTCTTTCGGCTTCTCCGAAACGCAGTTATTGGATGATCTAGGACCGGCGGGCAACCATACTTCCAGGGATCAGTTTCGGTCTTGCGATATTGGGTGTTTCGAGCTGTTTTCTAATGCTTTCGCATCTTGGCGAGGGGGGCAGATAAACATCGGGGGTCGCTTCTCTTCGGTGTGGTACTTCACGGGAGACTTGCTGTGCAAAGATGACAAGTAGGGTTGTGCGAAAACCGAAAATCCTGGCTATTCTATGCTTTTGACGGCTTTGGAAGTGTTCGGATCGCATCGGAACGGGTTCCTGAAAGCATCTGGCGGCAAGAGATTGTCGAAACTCCTGACACTTCGAGAATCCAAAGTATGATTCTGGTTTATCGAATACAGCCGGCAATTTTCCAGAATGTTGTCTATTCGAATCATTTTTCAAACCTACGTGTACAGTCGTGACCGAATTTTCTTTACTCGCCACTGCGATCCGTTGGCTGATCTCGGAATTATTTAGTTCTTCAGTTCTCTTTTCGCACAGAAAAGTGTCGCAAATTAAAAAAATATACGACGAACGCAACGGTCTGACTATCTCGCTTCTAAATAATATGTATAGAGAAACGCGAGAGAAAATGATGGAATAAAACTTATCCCTTGATACATCTGTATCAGAACATTGAAAAATTTGTGTACGATAACATCGTACGGCGTCCACTTTGGAACAATTCGATAACGTCGATCACCGGTAACCCACGCGGCATTCGACGTGTTCAGATAAGTTTATTGCATTATATATCATTAATCTTATGATTTAGCATTAAGCTGAAGAATAAAGATATCTATCATACGTGATGGAACAGTTCTCTTTATCCAGGTCGTCACAAAAGCCGCCATAGTAAACTTTGTAAACACGATTGATCTGATTCCACCGAAGGAATATTAGTTGTAAGACTTTGTTTATCTATTTCCACTTGGTCCAATCATTCGTCGTAAACAGATATTATCATTAAATTGTAGTGCTTCATCGAGAACAATAAAATAGTTAATGATTGGAGACTCGAGATTATTTATTATAAGTATTAGAATTAATATAACATGATAATATAGTATAATATAATATAATATTATTGTTTCAGGTTTAATCAAGATTTTGGCCATCTAACCACCATGATCTATTATTCTTGTACGTGTTCTGTTGATAACGATACTGTTAATGGGATGTTGGCGCCCCAGAGGAATAGGCCACAGAAGTACAATAAACGTCAGATTTATTCCTATACCTCGTCTACGGTAATAACCTAAAACCCAAATGATTTAACGATACCCATGCGAAATTCGATGATCGTGCTCGTTTTACTGTTTTAGCGAACGACGAATGCTGCGGGTCACGTAAACGTATTTCGACGTGTATCGCCGCGATCGAATAGTATTGTATAACACTACAGATAGATATGTTTGAACAGTCGTCGATAATAAAAAGATCGTAACGAATTTCAATTACCGGTGTCGAGAATAAAGCAAACATTATATCACCCTAGATAATAAAATCAATGAAGCGGAACAAACAAGACAGCGACGTCTAACGTAGAAGATCTTTCAAATATCTGATAACGTTCGTATCTGTAATTTCGAAGAGATCGCTTATCGACCAGAACGGAGAATCGGTTTCTTGGAAATTTCTGAATGACAGGATGTCGGCTGATTTTTGTATATTTCCGTACAAAACAGCAAAACAATCTTGATTTTTCATTCATACGTTTGCGCTGTAGGTTGAAACAGTTTTAAATTTCTAAAATATAAATTGCACCATAGAGTGTAGCCAAATTATAAAAAACCAACCCTTAGATCAAGAGTCGGTGCGATACTAGGTAAAATTATACAAATAACGTTACAAATCGAAAGAGAGGCGGTGCTCGAGCAACTGTTTCGTGAAACGTTCTCCAACAGTTTGTCGAACATGAATCGACCACTAATGCGCCTGTTTACGGAACGCAATAATTCATTAAAATTGGTCGAAGCAACTTTGATACGGCGATGTAAACATTGTTTGTAAATAAAGAACAAACAATGTCGGGTACGAGCATGCATTAGAGCCAGCCTGACAGACGGCGTAGAATCAATAAACGAATCCGCGCAAACATAAATTATTATTTAATAGCTCGCGAATAAACAATAAGCTCGTTTTTCAGCCGCAGCGAACGCGGATATCTGCGCCGGGGATATTTTATTTCGGCAGTCCGATACCGGGCCGCCCTTGCAACTCTCAATTATGGCAGCCATCGTAATTACCGGCAGCGAACCGGCACTATTTTAATAACTGTAAACATTTGTTGTGTTTTGCGGCGCCAAATGAAAAGTGGTAAACTGCGTACCGTGTTATTTATTTAGCCAGTCGAGGATGGGGGCAGAACGTATCGTTAACCGGGCCCGGCGAGTGCATTTACGCGAATCCACTATAACGCGGAATTCGGAATTGAAATATTCCTGCTGTGAAACGTCAATTCGCGCGCCCTTTACACGAGTAAATTCCATAATACTGAGCGTCCCGAGCGTTATTCTCTACAGCCGGGAATAAATTCTATATGATACCGCTATAAATCTTTTTTCCCACGACGGGAATCGGCCTTTGAATATTAACAGCGACATAAATAACAAGCGATTACACTATATTTTTGCGAAAGTACAACGGGCATTTGTCCGGCGTTTTGTTAACTTGTAAACCTGCGCTCGTTTCCTGCGTCGATTCTGGAACAGCGTCTACAAAAATATTCTCGATTCGTTGAGTTTCCGTTCTAAATTTCCTGTCAATTTGTCTCTAAATATTTATACAGTATTTGCACAAAAAGTACACAAGATCCGACGTAATTTATTTTATGAAATGAAAATAGAAAAAATTGGAATCTCATTTTCGAACCGTCTCTCATTTTGAAGAGCTGTAAGCTCAATCGAACCGTATTTCTACTTTTCTAAAACCGTCTCGAAATTTGCATAGCCATAATTGAAATAGCAGCGACTGATAATTTCACAATTACCCCTCTAGTAATAACAGTATATTACGCAAATAATGTTACACATTGTTCGTTCGTATGCTCGCATGAGTTACGAATGCAAGCCAGCATTTAATCTGTTTCTTTGTAATAACGGTGTATCCCGCGTAGTCGCGCCTCTAATCTCTCTAAATCTTAATAACTTCATAAATCATGTTCAGAGACAATTTCATGAAAATTACAGAATAATTCAAGCGAACGCGTTATCACGGTTGGAAAGTGCCTCAACTATTGTGCTCCGTTTAAGCTGCTCTTTCATATGCATAGCATGTTTCATGTAGCTGTATATCACGTAATCAAGAAATTAATTCCAGCGCCGCCACAGTCCTTTCCCGTTCAACCACTTTGCAAATATTTCGTCTGTCAGTGCTCTGATAGGTAACACTCCACCTGCCGTTATTATCGGTGTCAGTATGGCAGTTATTAAATCGAACAGAGAAATTAAAGCCATTTTTAAATGTCGCGCGATTAAATAGCAGTCGAGTAGCCATCGTGACTGTACATTGTAGATCATTGTCGTATCACACTTTGTTGAGTATACATAAGGAAATTCAACTTTTCTCTTACGTCCTGCATACATTAGCGTTTTAATTATGCTTATTAGTACATTCATGAACACATTGCACTTCATTATTCGTTACGTCACTGTTTATTCGCTGTCGAAAACATGTGGATTTTACTTTAAGTTAACAAATTAATTCATTATTTATTATTTAATATCTCATTCTTAAAATTAAAGTTGTTAGTAAATTGTATACATTAGACGTCTCCTTTGGGACTAGGTTTAGTGTTAAAAGGGCCACTAGAATAGGGAGCATCGCCAACGAGTAATATCGATGAAGGGATTTTAACCAAAACTTCAACTACTGTTTATCGTCGCGTTCGTCGTTCAATTAGCTCAAAACGATTTCATAAACACAACTTACCGCTTCGGGGAAGGCGTTCCGAGCCGATTGAAGCCATAAAAGAGAATTCGCTGAAGCAGTTGAAGGTAGTAGCTTCTCCAGCGTTCGAAAAATGTTTCGCAGACTGAGATTAAGCGTAGGCATACGCGCGAGAAGCCAAGCATACGCGAGAAAACAGATTTCGACGAATAAATAAATAGTTTGCGTTTTACTTGGAAATTCCGGGTACTCTGCGGGATTTACGATAAGAATGACGAAACGTTTCGAAATACATAATAATGGTATCGGTATCGAAACCGGAGCAGGCGCGCGTCCGGTGATCAACGAACGATAGGCCGAAAGTTTGGCGAAGGAACGCGCGGGTTCGGGTTCGGGTTCAGCTAATAAAACGAATAGCTGCGGAGCAATTACGAAGCCAGATGGATCGTTCTTATCGCATAGCCGTGGCGAAGAAGCGTACGAGAGCCGCGGTGAAATAGTGAAACGCGAAGCCGAAATCGCGGCTCGGCACATGAATCTAAGCGCGCGGTAAGCGGTAAGTGAATTGATTGCTCGAGGTGGCACATCGTTACGACACACCGGTGTCTCCATCCATCTATCCCCGTCCTCTAAATCGTCGTGTCCCGTTCTTTGTTTAACTCCTTTCTCGCCTCCCCTCGGCGAGAGGAACGAACGTATTAGGTTATGGACCTCGCTTTTCCAGGCGCGCAAGTTATAAATGGCCGTTGCACGCCGAGCTGAAACGTATACACAGAGTGCACACCGTGTGTATTCTCTCCCCGTTGGCCGCAGGATGAAAGAGGACGGGGTTGGGTCGCAAGTTAGAGGCGGGAGCGAGACCGAGCAGCACACGAGCGAGACTGGAAGCGGGACTAGTCGACGTAGTCGATGGAGGCGCGCGGGCTAGTGGACTCGGATTTATGAGACCGTCATATTTCGCAAGTTGCGAGCCGGTAATTCCTGGCCGTGTGGCGATTTATGGCCGCGGTGTGTCCCGCCTGCGCCATTAATCCTTCCCTTTCGCCCTGAATCGAACTTCCACCTATCCTATGCCTCCTCCCCTCCAACCCTCGAACCTCGTTCCCTTGTCCCGTCTCGTCCGATCTCATCCCGTCTCGTCTCGTCTCGTCTCCTCCCGTCTCCTCTCGTTTCGTATCTTCGCGTCGCGTCGCGTCGCCTCGCGTCACATCCCGCTTCTTCTACTCCTGTTCAGGGATGATAGCGGCCGGAACGACGCGACGTTTCAGTTTGCAACCGTTCAAATTAGAACGGCCTCACAGCGCGTCGCAGTGGTTCGCTTTGCCACCACGGCTTCCGCAAGATTTATCAAATTTGTAGGTACACCTATCCAGATAGCGCAAGGATGCCTTCAAGACGCTCCTAGGACATTCGAGACGTCTTAAATACTGTCTTTGCAATATCTCTATACTTTTCTTTTTAACAAAAGATTTCATTTAGATCGAAAGCGACACCGTCCAGCTTTTCGGCACAAAACGGAAAGCGTACATGCGACAGTTCTTCGAATTACCGATTTGGCAGAAATAATGTGTTTCCCAGAAAATAGAGTTTGAAAATTTGCCAGACCTACGGGACGCTAAAAATTGTATTTTATTTATAAAATCAATCTTCCCGAGTAGAATCAGTTCCTGTCCAGTCGCGCCGTATTCTGATCGTAAATAATCCGCACGCTTCGTTCCGTGGTGCCAAAAATATATCTGCCAGAGCTTTGTTAGCTTCAATGTAACACGCACGGACGGATATATTTTCAGTTCATAATTATGCGAAACGTATGGCGTTCGGAGCGTAATCATTAGCAACTTTCAGCGCGCGGAATAGATACCGTGGTCCTGGCCAAGTACTAAAACCATTCGCGCCAAGGTGTTGGGTAATGGAACACATCTTGACGAGTTAATTAGACGTTATTTGGACGTGCTTAGCCGAGAGCAGAGCTCAGACGGTTGCTACGTCGTCTCATCAGTGTGTATTTCAAGCCCGCGCATCCCGACGTGTCGTAATTAACTCCTTGCCATGAAGCGTAGATGGTCAGTTTAGATACCGTTAGAATGAAAATGCTCTCGCATTCTTTCCCCTGTACGTATACTAATTTTATGCACCCTGTTATCAGTTAATAAATAATAGCAATTCGAGAACTAAGGGAAATATTTCGCCGTCGTTATTACCATACCGTATCTCGATTTATGTAGAAAAGCGGAATGTTCGCGTAGAAGCAGTCTTGCGAAGATTTATTCGCGTTCCTTCTGTTTATACTCTGCCAGTCGTAAAATGGTGACCTATTCACTTCTGCGCGATTCCATTTTATCTCTATCACCGTCTACTATTTCGAGACATTTCTTTTTCTTGTAGAATACTCGTTGGGATCGCTTTATTAGTTGTCGAAACCGTGTTCGCCGAGAATACGTTTATTAAAAGATAAAGCAAAAGAATAAAAACATCGAGACGTCGTCTCGTTCGTATCCTACGGAGATTTCTAAAGTAAGCTGGCGTCGATAAGGAGACACGGTCTCCGAGTTCGCATCCGAGACACGAAAACCTACAAGAATCGCCTGCCGGTAATTGGATCGCGAAATATGTGCCCGGACGGGGCGCAGTTAATCCAGAACGATCAGTCGGATGCTCGCGAAAATATTGCGGATCTGCGAAACGAAATGGATTATAATGACACAACATGGTTGACGGGAACGTTCACGGGCCGGTCGATGCTGAAATTTACGCGGCCCATAAAATTTCGGCGCGCGAGATAGCCTATCGAAATTCATAAAGTTATAATAATAAAATTTAAAGGCTGCTTCGATTTCGCCGCGCGCCGGTCTTCTCGGTGATCGCGATAAACAGGCGAATTGTCCGACAAGAGAAACGCGAAAAAAAGGAACGGAGATAAAAAAGAAGCGAAAGAGAGGCAAGAAGAAAAATATTGATAGCGGTATAACACTCAGCTTCATTAGTTTCCATTCGATTAAAGCGAGTCGGCCGAGGGGAATGTACGCGCGTTTCCGCGCGTGTAAGTATGTGGCCGCGCGGACGCGCACACCGGCACGCACTTGCCGTAGAAGGCGGGCAGAGCTCGTTACCATTCATAACGTTATCTCAAATTATAAAGTATCTCGCATTTCATATCTTCGGCTCTTTCCTCGTATCTCCTTAACGACCGCCCGACAGGCTTAATCGACCGTTAATCGAACGAGCAACAGGCAACCGAGCCCTAGTGGGAGCGAGAGTTACGGCCTGACAGGTATACCTTACTATGTTATGTTGTATTTCTACGATATTAGAAATGTACATACACACGGATTGACGTACAAACGGCTGATCCGTAAAATATCTTAGACAGCCCGTGATAGCTCCGCGATGAGGGTGAGATATACACGGTATGTTCGGTAGGCGATATATCTAAAATGCCCGACGCAGACCTGCGTATTACATAAATCACGGGAATAGAGACACGTTTCCAACCGTATTTACGATCCGCCGAGATGCGAGCCTCCGCTGATAGATTCAATTCACATTAAACGCCGCGAGAATGCCGATGGATTTTTATCAGGGAGCTGCCGCGGTTACCGCCCATCTCAACCACTGTTTCGTCGGCCAACCTGCGTATAGGGCTCTGCTTAACAAAATGGGTATTCCACGTCGTTGAATCAGGGGACACAAGTTAGCTTGGGAATCGTTCCTCTAGCCAGGCTAGAACTGTTTAATTGTGATAATTGGAAAGTTCTTATGGCCAAACGTTTTGTAAAATTGCCGACCCATAATGCTTTTATGTTTGAAGTTTATAGGAAAATTGTATTGAATCAAGAATTGTACTCGTTCTGTCAAACTTGGATTAAACTCGCTATTCCCTCTAAACAGTGAAACGATGGTTTTAACGCGACGCACAGTGCAGTCCATAATTTTTCGCTAGACTCGACCTTAATTTTAAGTAAATCCAACCCTCGTTTTTAACGATATAGTTTGCTCTCCCTATAATCGTATACCAAATGTATGTTAACGATCTCGAACATAGTCGTAAATACGGGTACAGATATTAATAGATATAATTGGGTTAAGCTTAGCTTTTGCGTTACATTATCGATTTTTATTTCGTTCGAATCTGTCAATATAATTTACTCGTTTTTCTCTCCACGCCTTGGTCGAGTTGTCCCACTCTAATAAAATCCATTTTTGTTGTTCACGAGCAATCGTTAAAACTGTAAATGAGAAGACGAAGAAAATAACAAGTACGATATTCCTGCCTATAAATTAACGTGCAAGATAATGCGAATGCTAATGGTGTGAATGGACGAGATTGAACGCGTTTTAATGGTGTTGTTATACACTCTAACCCTAATCGGCGCAGCTTGGTTTATTAAACGAGTTTCGCTCGCGTTCGATGCGACAACTTCCTGATACAGTTTTATAAACGTCGGATAAGCTACGAAATTAGCGAACGATGTTTTAGAATTACAATTAAGATTTAAGGGTGTAGGTACGCCGTCGTGGAAAACGGTGGAGCGGACATCTTTTAATAATTCTGTGTCCTGTCCGAGGAGCGCGCGTAAAATAATTCGTATTCCTGGCTTTCGGAGTCGCTGTAACTGTTCAATGAATCTAATTGATCGTTAATCGAGTGGGCAACGGGCAACTAGGTTTAACAGGAACGAGTCTTGCGACTTGACAGGTATATGCGCGGTAATTCTTCGCAATAATAGCGAAAAGGAGGGGCCCCAGCGAACCTTAAAGGCAGTGACAGTGGCGCTAATTGACGGGTTGCCAGTTGCAGCTGGGAACGTGAAAGTCCCCGCCGGAACCGGCGTAGCCTTCGGATTTTCTGTCTTTCACCTTAACACTATAATTAATCTGCGGCTTGTTACGATAACCACAAGAACCATTGACTGCCAGTGATTAACGTTGAAACGTAATAATGAATCGCCGACTACGCCCCTTTCAAAATTATGACGTCCATGTACTTGTAATTAAAGGAAAAGTGATACGATGCTAAGAACGCTTGCACGAAATATCACATGGAATCGATATTTTTTTCACGGAATAATGGCGGATTTTTTATCCTGCATTCAGTATTTCATGAATCAATTTCTATAAAAATAAATCGTCGTAAAAGTTTGCTCGAGTAAAGCAACAACAAAAATTCTACAACCTTTTTGTAAGGTATATAATAATAAAATATTTTAAGTACAGGACATTTTCGAAAGATTAAAATTAATTAAACAATGTCGGAATTGCTGGAAATATAGTTAGCCAAATATAATAGTATACTAATTCTGCAGCAGCTCCTTGTAGATCTTCAACTAAGAACCACAAAGTATTTTTTGATTATGTACGAGGGGTATAAATTCCTTGTATTGCGTCGTTAGTGCGAGATGAATACGCGCGAGAAAGAGTATGAAAGGACCGTGAACCCAACTAAGATTACACGCTCGCGAGTGGTACTTTCCCCAAGTGTAGCTCGAGTGCGAACATAGAAGACAAATGAAAGTGCTGAATACGCGTTGTTTATGGCAAGTCCAGGTGCACTAACAATAAACTTGCGTACATTTTAATATTTCATGCGAGAGTGCAGCTGCTTGCAGCGAAAGCGAAAGCAAACAGTAAATCGCATACACGCGGATGCATATGTATATCTATTACATATGCATGGTTTTCAATATCATTTTCATAATTCCTTCATATTTTCTGTCTTTCCGTTTCCAGCCTGAAACGCTGCCTTTCGAGTTAAGCTTAATTGAATATTACACTTGTTCCTGTCTCAGCATTTCATTCGAGTCAGGATTACATTTAAAAAATGCTGCCCCGATGAAACTGGAGCTCATAAAACGAATCCACAGGGATTGGTCTGTTGTATAATTTTCAACCGAGCGAATTGGATCGCGGTAAACGTTCGGAACGTTTAAAAATATTCTGTCGTTCTAAGAAATAGCTACCCTTGTCGTTAGGATATAACGAAAGCATAGCTGTAAATCCAGGGTTGCTGTAACAAATATTTCTTACAGTTGCAAAGGCATAAATCAAATTAAATCGAAAGCATTCGAACGAAAGTAGAAGTCCAAGGGTTGAAGAGACACGTTTCAGGCTCCCGATCGTCAGGGTCGCGTCTCACAGCTACCCCCGTACTTTGCGGTCTCGGTAACTATAAAAAGGGAAGGTACGAGATATTTCAAAGAACCATCCCATAAATAAATTTGCCAAAGATTAATGTGTCACGCTTCAGCGACGCTCCCCGTTAGTTAGATTTCGTCGTCGCGTATAATTCAGCTTCCGCGGCATAGAAGAAGTTCGCGCGTGTTGGATCGAAGATCGCGCGGCCGCTTGGACATTTTTCTACATACTGGTCGCTATTTCGGTACGACGACCGGGGACCGAGATGGTCGTGGAGCTCGGTTTGAGCGAGATATCGCGATGTTGACCGCATAAATCGACGGTAGATATGGCGGTTAGTCCTGCGTACGAGTAGACACGGCCGACTACAAACAGGTACACCCACACGCCGGGATTTTAACGCGAGTTGGCTGCCGGACAGCCGTGCGCGTGTACCTACAGACGCACGCGTGCATGTATTGAAAGTAATCTACTGCCGGATTACTTTGATGGCGCTGCCAGCCTAAGCGGATCAAAGAGACTCCCGCGTCTCTTTCTTCCCCATTCTGTTGTCTTCTCGCTCGACGCTCTCTCCTTCCTGACTAGCAGGAGCTGCTTCTCTCTCTCTCTCTCTCTCTCTCTTTTCACCTCCGGCACAGTCTTTCGTTCCCTCTGTCTTAGATATCTCACGGAGACGTGTCTAATGCGCTGTCCGCATTAATACCAAACGATCCTACACGGTCCGCCTTGCCTTTCATCTCACGCTGATTTAACCGTGTTGTAAAAAGAATTTACTGGATCGTATATATCCGACCGTAACATCTCCGGAGGAGGGTAAAAGCGAAGAGAGCACGCCGAGATACACAGGCGATCAGCGGAACTAACAAAAATAGACGCAGAAGGTTTGTCACGCTGCTTCGTTCCTGTCTTCTTCGGTCTATCGTCCGTCGTCTCCTCCTGTTTCTTTCTTTAATCCTTGGAGTGTCTCTGTCTCGATGGCAAAGGGGAACAGGGGGAGCGGGGAAAAGAGAGAGCGAAAGAGGTTGCAGGGAACGACGCGTCGATAGTTTGTCGCGTGAGTCACGTACCTTGGAAAAGGAACGCGCGACGCATTCATCCCAGAAACCTCCCTCGAAATCTTTGGCTTCCGCGGTTCGCTCGACTTACGCGCCTCTCTTTCCGAAGCGTCTTTTACGCTTTACCCACGCGCGATTTCCAACTGTTTTATGCGTCACAGGTGCGGCTACTTACGACGAAATTGTTTTCGGAATGTATTTTACCGCGCGGCTCGATAGCGACCGTGTATTTATAACGTTTATAGGGGCGCGCGACATTTTCGCTCGAATCATTTTACGACGCGATACGTTTCCCCCCGCGCGTTTCGAAAGCGTCTGTATTTGCTCGATCGGAGATCATTCCGTCTGTCGCCCCTGTTTTCAAAGGTCATCGGACGGTAGCGTGCGATCGTAAATTTAAAACGGTCGTCGGTTAACAATGATAATAATTCAACCTGGACGAAAGAGATCTTTATTAGCCCATTCATTCCACGGAATTAAACGCAACTCGACGCAACAAAGACGGAGACTATGCGGCACCACTGTCATTTTTCAAAATAATTTTTACGATATTTACGAAAAAGGGAACGCGGCTCGACATCCGTGTCTATTAAGCGGGCAGCGTCGTGCTTATGAACCGGGTTGTACGTTTCGTTATCAGCACGGTGCCGATCGAATGTCCGGAGGACGTCCTGGATCACGAGCGAGTGGTTCTTGGAGGAGAAAAGGCAGCAACCTCGGCTCGCATCGGTTGAGAAGCGGCATGGCGGCATGGCGGCGTGGCGGCGTCGGCGTCGGGAGCGCGAAGAAGACAACTGCAGCTGCGGCTGCGGAGATGTTAAGAGCGGTTGTAGCATAATTGTGCTCGTGCTATGAAGCGCGCGGAGCAGGGGTGAAATGCAACATATTGCCTCGTAGCTGACTCTTATCGACTGAGGGCAGACAGGCGGGCTGGTAGGAAGGCTGGCTCGCTGGATGCCGGGCAGATTTACGAGGACCGCTCGGATAGCGAATGATAAACGCGAGTCGAGATAGCTTTATTTATTCGCGGCGTGGCTACGGGCCGCTGCCCCCTCTCGCCTGCCCACACCTTGCCACTTTGCTCGGCTGTACGCGGCGATTGTCAGTGCCGTGTCCGGGATTCTGTCAGATCGGGGATGCCTCTTTGACATAACGACTTTGTTTTACATACCTACATATGTCGCTGCCGAGCGAGCAACCGGCACGGTGCTAATGGCTTTTCTCGTATCCGTTCGGCTAATCGCACGCCCAACGCCGAGCATCCTTATTACGTTGCTCGCAATCAGTGGCCAGGATTTGACAGTTGCCTACCCCGTCCCTTTGTCTCTCTCCTTCCCACTTCCCAGACCTCGAGCTCTAGTCGTTCGCCAGTTGGCACACACGTCCTCGTTCTTCGCTGCTTCGCGTCTACCTGTGTCGTCCGATGTCTCCTGTCTTATCCGTTCACCTCCTCGCGCTCTCTATACTTCCCATTTTATCATCCTTCCCTGCGCTTCTCTTCGATATCTAGTCCACGGTAGAAATACTCTTAGCATTTGCAAGCTTTCGTCCTCTCGGAAGACGTCGATGCACAGTCGACGCTCTTAAGGTAGCGGGATGACCAGTTGCTGTGCTTTTGATATATTTTTTATATAAATCCTGTGGGCCGAACTCGAACAAGTTTCCAGCCGGTTCATAGACCGTACGCTCTCGCGGATCCTATAATGTTGTCGGAGGCCGAAGGCGGTGCGCTTCAGGCGGCCATCGGAGAAGACGGCCCTGGGTGCAATTTATTCGACTCGTCCACCCCTGGCAGTGGTTTGCGCCCCGCTTAATTTCCCAATTGGAGGTACGGGCGAAAAGCCGGAGGCGCTCCGTGGGTTGCTATACAGCCCCAAAACGACACTAAACGGCCGACCGCGCCCCGCAACGTCGATATAATTTATGCGTCTTCTTGAGACGCGAGCATCCGCCGACGGAACGGCTACCACGGGCAGCGCTGTAAAGTTTCTTTCGCGTATCATTTACTCGGCGTTCGGGCCGTTACGTGCAATTACCGCATGCTGCACCGACGAGTTATAATGTCTCGCGAGAAAACTGTGCGAGGAGAGCCTTTACAACGCGAAACGACAAGCTGCTCCTTGATTTTCGTATAAACCCGCGCCTCCGCTGGTAATAAGCCGGCAATTACTACATCGTCGGCGTAATGGACGCTACGTATTCTCAGCGCCGTGGAATTTCAAACGATGATCGCGCGTTAAACGCCACGTTTGATGCTAATCGAAGGGCTCGCCTCCGACCATTAACTTTTATTCCATGCCGAAAGTATTGCGGCAACAGTTTTTACGGTCGTTGATGGTCATTTGAACAACGGCCCCGCGATTCCTACGGTGCGAGACTCGTGGCCAGGCTAACGGCAGATGCATTTTGCGAAATATTGTGACAGAAACGTCTCCGTGGTTCGACGAACCCGACGAGACAACCCACACTGGCCAAGCTGGACAAGCATCGAAGACATTAGAAACTTTTAATATTTCGTCGCGATCTCGAAATATTAGAAAATGATGTATTATACATTAGAAAACGACAGCGAACAAGTTAGATTGAAATGCGTTCGAATCGATCAAAGTCAAATTAAAATTATGATTCAACAGTTTAGTAATATAACTTGTCCTGATTAATTTTTATTATTTCGTACAGTTTCAAGTATTACCTAATGCAATTCGTTTAAAATGTATTCGTTGATTCGAATAATTAAGCGTTGTCCAGCAAATCGGACGATCGTGCGACGTTTCAACAAGTACATGTCGGATCCGCGGACACGTCTAAATGTTTAATGCCATCGACGGGGGTTCACGGCTGCGCTTAGGAGGCTATATTCTGCGCATCGCGATGAAATATTCAAAGAATTCGGTTTTACAACTTCTGGAATATGCTCGCAGACACGGTGAGTCGCAAATGGTGCATATTTCTATCTTGCGATTATTGTGTCTGTCGGAAAGCAGTGGCCGCTTTTAGCTCCGCCGTTGCTACGTGTGCGCGAAACAATTAATAAATGTTCGTTGCTCTGCACCTCGATTACACAGTAGTTTGCGCTACATGCGCCGCCGGCAAATTTTAGTGTCGAAATAGATGCACTGCTAATAAGGGTAACAGGATGGAGATGTCGTTTGACAAAGTGCAATCAACGTTGCACGCGATGCGAACTCTGGCGATGTAATCGCGTTGCAAAACCGAGGGAAATTTTGTGATTGACCAATTGCTGTGCCCTTCGTTTGTTTAACTTTATATTCATCGAACAAGAAGTATCGAATTTTTGTATTCCTTTGCTTTCCTTATTTTTTAATTAAAAAAATGTAATATATTTTAGGTGATAAATATAAAGGCATAACAACCGGCTCCACTACACTAAATGAACATAAATGAACATAAATAAGCGTACATGAACATAATTGAACATAAATCAACATAAATCACCATAAATGAGCATTAATCAGCGCGAACGTATATAAACGTAGATACATGAGCGCATAAATGAGCATGAATGAACAAGACGCAAAGTTATTCTGTCTCGTAACGAAATTTACACGATAAATACTATTTCACACGTGTGCAGAATTCCAAGTGCAGTTTTACGTTTTAGTTGAATTGTAAGACATCTTGACAGACGCGTTAAACGAGTTAATAAATAAGCCCGTGCTAATTTTCGGAAATGTCCTTTTCGCTTAAAGATACACGCGTGATCGCAATCGTGACACACAATTTCTGTCGGTCGGTATTTTTTCGATGTTTCAGCCAGGCTCGTAACGGTATTAAATGTCCGCCGCGGGCATGGGCCATTAATACGCGATCATTACTATAAAATAGCAATTCGTACGTCCCTTGTCCGGCAACGGCGTTGCTCCCAGCGAACGCAACGGCTTCCCTTATGAGAGTATAATTGCACGTAGCCGCGCAAAGTGGCGTGAGCTGCCGACCAAAGACAATCAAGATTATTATTGTGCCGCGCACAACATATGTGCTCCGGTTCTGAGTAATAACGCCGGTAATGGTAATGATAATCGTAATGATAACGATAATAAACCGCTTCTTGGCGCACGCGTATGGCGGCCACGGCGACGCACAGAATTGTTCTAAATAATTAACAGTGTATGGTCGAGTTCTCTTTCGTACGGTTGATATCCATCTGCGTAAAACAGGTTCAGTGTTAATCGATCATGTGTATCCCGCCAATTTATCTTTCGTTTATAAATGAAACAGAACTGGTTCGACTGACGCACTACCGATCGCTATTTCTCCGACTAATCGTCGATGAAGTTCGATTTCTCAGTGTCAGTCGTTCCCATTTATCAACACAGCCTCCGCGGATTTGTTTGCGTCGAAGATCATGCGACAATTTTATCTACTCTGCACTTTTTACCATTGTAAATCTCTTTTACTGCTTCGCCGTCCGTTCGCAATGCCTGGAACTCGTGCAGTCGTTCCGGGACCGTGCAAATTGACAAACGCTTTAAGTAGAACATTAGACAAATCTTCGATCGACGTTCATGCCGCTGCCATTAGAGTTTCTTAAACTCTAAACGATACGTTATTTAGAGGGACTATTAGGCTGGAGGAGCCAGTTACCGTTTTCGTTGCTAACAACAACTGTAGCAATTTAGTGGTCACCTCTTGAGATCTTGAAGGCTCGAATAATCGTGTCTCCTCTTCCCAAATTGTCCATTTTTGTTTCCAAGCCGAGGGACAATTGGAGAGAATTTATTGAACGCTGCAGCAAAACGTTCCTTCGTTTTATAAATGTTCTCTAACAATGATGGCGGATAAAAATCTGAATTGTTCCGGCGTCCGTCGCGTCGGCGTATGTACACCTGAGTCCGCAAATGTCTGGGGAGCGATTCGAAAATAATTACGAGCTAATAACGCGTACGGCGTTATCGCGGGAATCCGGCGGCCGGCTCTCCGGCGTTTTGACGAAAACCGGCCATTGTCGTTTCCGTCGGTAACGGAAGAACCTGGTCGGGGAGGAAAAGAGAGCTGACGATGAGAACGAAGGTAACAGCTTGTATAAATTTGAGAGTGTGTACCGGGGTCTGTATAGTGACGGTAACCATTTTCTGCGGAAGCAGCCTTTCTTTGAAACGATCCTCATAAGCTCGACATAAAATAACTCCATTTTCACGGTGCCATTGCGATGCTTAGCACCTGGAGTGGAAGTCACGGCGTAAGCACGGCAGCCGCGCGGTACTTTGAAAAATACACAGGCGACGCTTCGTTTATGGAAATGCGTTTGGCTTATCTCATATACGCTAAACAAACTAAAAGTTTGGCGTATCCCCTTTTTCGCCGCGCTGCGGAATTCTCCGGAACGAACATTTATATGCGGCTATTCTTTTCACCGGCCAATTCACACAATCAAATGCTTACTCTACCGTTTTCATTGCGCCCGTACGCGCCGCCGCAAATTTCCCTACCGGGCTCAAAACACCGTGAAAAATACGTTTCCCGGCGGTTTCGTCTATCGTGCTCCGAATCAAAGATGAGCAGAGCCGAGTCGAAAGCGTGCAACTCTCGGAAACTGAGAACAACAGAATCCTGGATCATCTTAACGCTTCATCTACCGACGATGATTTTATCGTTTACAAAAGTCTACGATCAACAGTTTAAAACTTCTTAATAAATTCGATATTGTTTAATATATTTAAATAAATCTGGTGAAGTTAATATCAGATAAAAACTGAAAAATATCCTTTCCGTGTTACCATGAAATTAAAAAAAAAATGCTTAACATATAACAAACAGACGCAATTTGCTAAAGGTCAAAGCGTACGAACAATCAGTCTCCTTATGCTTTTTGTCACGGTTGTATTATGGAAACATTTGCAGTTTAAAACAGTAAATGAATTACGATGTTATTCGAGCAAAATTTGCATAGTTTGCGCATCGACTGCGTGGTTGATATACGTAGCCAAAAAAAAACTGATAATTATTAGCTATAAAGTCAATTGATACGTCCAGCGTATGATCGTTTATGAATAAATTAACATCTTAGAAATCATAAAAATAGCGAATATGACTCTTTCAACTCAAGAATGCGTGAAAAAAATTGACACCACTTGAAATAACGATAATTCATCCGTACCGAATGCGTTAAAAAGCTGTAGATTAGGTACATTGAGCAAACAAACTGACGTAAATTGTAATTACATTCTTATAGTAGGAAAAAACCAGACACGGAGACAAAACATTCATGAAAAAATGAATAAATTAGACAGCGAGCAGATTTTCGTCACGCAACTACCACGCGGAGTATATTTGCATGTAATGGAATAGGAAAGTCTTGAGCAGCAAATTTTTATTAACACTGGATTCACGCGTCGTTTCGACGTGTCTAAAATTTTTTAAATTTACAATGATTTAAATTATTGCATAAAGATAGAGCATTCGCGAGAAATGCATCCAATAAATTCATTTCATTGCACATACAGTGACCCACAGAAATGTTCGCACACCTTTCAAAGAGCAATAAATTTTTTCAAACTAAACCAAATGACTTAAACTTTTTTTAGGCGATAGTTAGATCTTTTTTCTACTACTAAACAATGACCAAAATGCTGTTTTAAAAATTTTGCCATACACAGAATTATCTGAAACAAATAATGGATTTGGGAGCTGGCGAGGATTCTCTCAGTTTATGGTTTTAACACAGATATATATGTTACATGGAATAAATTGAATTCCGAGCATGGAATATCCTCGTTGGTCGGAGCACTGGCTCCCAGAGGCTGGGATGAGAGCCACTGATCCCTCACGGGTTCTTTCGCAGCAAGCAAATGAAAAGTTAAGAAGGCGCGCGCGGTGCCTTGTCGTACCGCTTCGCCTGGCATAATGATTAGCAGGGGACCCGACGTGGATACACACGTAGACGGACACAGGCGCGCGTTCAATGAGAGAAGGATCGACGATGACGTGTTCAGTTGGTCGGGAAAGAGACGCACCAACCTGGAACCGGGATCGGAAGACGACGCGACGGTGCCGCGGGTTGAACGGAGAAGAAGCGCGGAGTCAAAGGGCCGATCGAGTCGGATGTACACGAAGCCAGAAAAGAGGACGGAGGAAGAACGAAAGAAAGAAAGAAAGAAGGAAAGAAGGAAAGAGAGAAAGAAAGAAAGAAAGAAGGATGCCGAGGAGGAAGAAAGAGGTTCCGCGGAACAATGACAGAGAGGCGGCGATCGAGGGAGGCGCGGAGGGGGGCAAAGTGGAAAAAAGTCAGGCGGAAGAATAAGAAGAGGAGAAGGAGGAAGAGTGAAGTAAAGAAGACGTTGATAAAAAAGGAAAGACAGATTCGCCTATCCTGTCTGTCTGTCCCGGTTGTCCGTGTACTGTCGGCGGCATGCTTCATGTCGAGTTGACAGGTCGTATCTACATTCTGCCCGCGAGAATCTTTATAAGCGTTCGTGGGCGAGTGACGAGCTCGATGACTGGCGGGCGTGACGCCTGCTGCCTTGCCTGACTCTGCTTGACTGCCTTCCTTCGTACCTCGTTACGACGTGCCACGGTGGCTGACGGCGAAGGGCACGGGGTAAGGAGTTACGATGCCTAGCTATTGCACAGGACAAGCCTTCGATCTGACAGTCATAAATTTCCGTCGGCTTTCATCGTCCTTCCCGTCAGCTCTCTGTTAGGAACCGCTCCACTATGCCCTGATCGGCTTGTTCTACACGCTCATCTGTTTCTACTCACCCTCGCCCTCGCCGCAGCTCTACCCCTCCGCTCCGTCACCATCTCCCTCCAGCTCTGGTTCGCCTACCCCCTTGCACCCTCGATCACCCAGACGTAGATCCTATTTGCGTACGTCGCTTCTAATTGACCGTGTTACAATTACATTCCGCGACAACTTGTCGGGCTTGCCGTGTCTCCCTCGCTAATTTTTCGCTACCTCGGAACTACGTTTAATTACGTCGTCGTTCGCGCCCGTTACGAATAGTTCTCTCAACGTTGCTCTTTTTTATATCGCGATAGGTGATTCTATACCGCGACAGGCAGTTGCCAAAGGTAGCGTAACTCGTTGATTAAGGTTTCCAAACATTATTAACATTTCCAGTTTATTTTGTACCGTGTCGTATCTTTTTATCGTCCGAAACAGGCGTTCCCATCGTTCCCTATTTATTACGACCTTGATTCGGGATTAATATTTATGGCAGACGTTTTAAACACGTAATAAAAATTGATAAAGTTCGGTTTAATGGGAATCCTTAGAACCGAGTTCTGTCTTCGTTGATTTGTACTTATTTGCGATCAATGTTCATGCAGAGGATGTTTAACGATACTAAAAACCGTGTTACTTGGCGCGTATTCGTGAGACCCGAAACCCGTTTCGATCGGAAAAGAGACCCTTACGCATCAACATTCTAGGGAGTGTCTTCGAACTATTAAGTGGAGCCAAAAACCAGTCCCAGGTCCTGATGCATTATTCGGTTAAGTGGATGTCACAAATTCGACCTTAATTGTGGGGATGACAAATGGCGCGCCCGTGTCCGGTATGTTTTGCGTCTTCCTGGACGTCAACGACATTGCAAAGCGTTCCGCGACGTTGCCAACGGACGTCCCATATTTGAGGACTAGCAACGAGACTTAATTAAGAGGCACGGGAGTGTCGGCGTCGCATGCCTCCGATTTCGAAACGTGTCCATTAGCTCTGCTCGATGTTTGTCATTTATCTTTGAGTCCTCGTTACTAAAACCTTTTGAATCGCCGGACATAACCAATAGAAGTGTCCCTTCCGTATTTCACGGGACTTACTTTGCTACATAGTTACGTGCGACTAACGTAAAGTTAACGTAAAGGCTCGTAAATCATCGCATTCTCTGTCGTTCCATCAACTTCGCACGCGAACAATAAAATTACTTGGAATGAAAATCATTTTCGACGAAGTATCTAATCCAAAGGCAAGTATGCTCGAACTACTGGTCGTTTTTCAACAACCAGAAAAAACATTCGTAAATGCGAGAATCGGGCCAATCGAAGGAAGAAGCTTGAAAAATTGCGCGAGACAAAAGCTAACATAGTCATTCTGAAAACTTCTCCGTCAAACATACCGAGGCAAAGAGGCAGTCTAAACGAGGCTCGTGAATGCAATATGTATTATGCGCATGATGATAATATAGAGCCTCGGGGAGGTGGTGGCTGACTGAGTTTATTCCGAAAGACAACAATAGAATGCATCGGTAGAGCGTATTGTATGCAGGAGGGCGCGGTATGGTTCACAATACCTGCTGCATTATGCATCTCATGCCGGTGGTTATCTCTATGTGTTGTAATCCTAAACAACCGTCTATACACGCACTTCATATGGTAGCCATAGTCCCAGTGGCGTAACCTGGCTCGCTTATAGATCAACCGAATCATTATTAATATAGCAAATAGGAATAGTATATGTATATACTTTCATCGGAGCTGGAAGATCCAATGTGGACAGCGCAAAGAAAAATTGGCTGCAAAAATACATTCATGCGGTACTAAATTAAGGAAATTGGCAGATATTTTTCTCTTCGTCTATCAAGGATATTATTAAGAACAAATGCTAATCAACGTGCCTGTGTAGACAAGAGATGAACTACAGAATTTTTCACTGTCGTTAAAAACGTTTTATTCCGTCCGCGTAGTTGCAGAAAAAAAGTGCGTCGGCGGTCTGTTTGTCTCGCCTAGAAGGGTGGTATCAATGTTGTAAACAATGCAGTTTGGAGAGCGGCAGAGACTCCCGAGGATGCTAAATAAGCCGTAATAGGTACAGGGACAGGGGTAGAAAAACAGTGCTTTGAGATGCATCAGAAAGGAAGAAAATGGGTGTATAAATCTGGGCGGTCGAGAACATCGTCTACCAGCTGGTTTCTGTCACTCACGCGGCCTCTTTGATCTTTCGCGTGTCTACCCCGCACTTAAGCGCGTTTTCTCAACTTAATTTCAACTGGCCGCGCGTATGCATAACGTTGCTCTCAGTCGCAGGATGTTTCTGCCACGGGAGGATGTCAAAGTCGACGGGATTTCTGAATTCCGCTCGTCATGCCCGACTAACCAGACGCAAGAGTGAAACAGTGCGTTTCGAGAACCGCTTTTTCCGCGGAAACTTTTCAAACTTTTGGAAACTCCGCCGAGTTGTCTTAAGCGAGTTTCGATGTAATGGAAATGCAACGCGGATAGCTAAGCGGAATGCGAAACGACGGTTTACCGAACGACCGGAGAAAGCGTAAATAAAAAGGCTCTTGTCCAATTTTCCTCGAAATTGCTAAGATAATGAAAATATGTTTTGCCACGGTTATATTTGGCTACTGTGTTTTAATATTTTCCCATTGAAATACTATCAGCGTCTAGAGCTGATCACCTTTATGGAGCAGTAACTGTAGACGGTTCCCCTTATTTGCAACTTTATAAAATATACAGGATGTTTACTTACTTGGACCAAACATTTCATACGATGATTCACAAGCCAAGATAAAAATCTGAGATAAGAAAATTCCGTCAAGTCTTTGATTTGAAATGGTTAATAATTAGATGAAAGATCCTATAAATTATAAAGTTACGTACTAAAATCTATGACACAGGAAACGAACATTTGTTTAAGTCTCATCCCCGTAAGTTCTATCTCGAAATCTTATTCCACAGAGCTTTGCATTCTATTTGCAGGTATACATAATTATGTTTTATACGCATACATGTTAAATGGGTAGAAAATGGGGTGAATATCATTACCCGCTGTTTCATTAGCTCTATCATGTTTATTTATAAGGTATAATTGCAATTTACGATATTAAAACCGTGCAATTGATTGTGAAAATTCAGATCCCACTCGAGTACTATAATTTATACGCAAGTATTTGAATAACAAAATAATTATGCTCGGATAGTATGGTCTCGTCGGTCTATGTAATTAATGGATAAATAAAACAGTAAATAAAAAGCAATAAATGGAACATCTCATTCGTTTTTTAAACGTCGCATTAGCAACTATTCCTGATTATCGAAGATTATTTTCCGTTTCGCCAAAGTCCGATGGGAAGACAAATCTTCCGGCTACCTAACAAACGCTGTCCTTAACTATAGGATGGAAAGGTGACATAAACCTTGACAGCGGGTAGTGACAAGCAGGATATAATATTCGAAAGCAGGCTTTAGGTTATAGACAATCCTGGTTTGTCGTAGTCGGTGAGTATCCCTCGGGGAGATGTAATCCTGGATAATCTACGATTTGTTTGGTTTCCGTTGGCCGGAACGTATTTGCTAATCGCTGGACACGTTCGGTAATGGATCTTGGACGTACTCTTGTACATTGATGGATAGGAGGTTTCTTCGGGGATTTTCTGACAGCGTATCAATTTATATTTGGAATTTCCAATCTCCCGCTATCTTCCTCTTAGTCATCGAGAAGCGTGCTTAAACAACGCGGCACTCGCGTAGTACACACGTAAGGAGTCCTACTACTTAACGATTCGCATGACCCGCTTCTTCGAATGTCCGTATTTGTCGAGCTGTTTTCAACCGGCATTTTTAAAAGCAGAAATATGAATCATAATAAATAATAATAACTCTATCTTTGTGTACTTTTTATTATCAGGAACGTACGTTCATAAAATCAATTCCCATTTTAAGTAATTAAAACTCTATATTATCGGTGCCGAGCTAACGAAGAGCCAATTGAAAAAGAAGAGCTTGTCGCGTATTTGATCAGAAAGGAGCGAAGCGATTTTTGAGGTCAATTTGTACGTTTCCGGATGCAAAACTCGGCTTGGGAGAGGAATAAATTCATCTGGCCGAACCGGTGGGCACCTGATGATACCATCGTCGAATGTCTCAACTACAGTATCGGGTCCGATAAAGTCGACGGAGCGAAGCGTACGAGTGGACTGTCACGCGATGTCGCATTCACGTCGCATATACGACGTTCTGTGTTAACTGGAACGAACATTCCGGACGTCCCGGCTCGAAAGTCGGTGCGTCGTTTTCCAGTTCGTCGGCGCGTTTATACATCCGCATCCCACTGTGCGCGTCAGTACCAGTATTTCAAGTTGAGCCACGTCCCTAAGGCTTATAATTTACGAACGGGTTGAGTGAAGCGCGCATAAGTACATGCCGCTCAGTCCCTGCCGGTGACTCTGCGACGTGCGACGTGCACATCGCCAAAATAGAAAACGAAACTAGACTAAACACCGCGTATGTTCCAACGAGCTACGAATCTTGAACAGGGGGTAGGTTTGTCGGGATCGTGGAGGGGTCCGTCGTGGGCCTTGGGTGGGCCATCGTCTGAATTTTACATGCATTTCGACAAGCTACAGTCCAAGTTCAAAGCTCGATCATTTTTAAATCGTAATTTAGTAGTCTTTTAGCACTAGCAAGGGAAAATGACTGGTTTCTGATTCTTCATTTCCATTAGAATAATCTAGGTAAAATTTCTGGTAAAATATCGCCGTTTCCATTTGTCGAATTTCCTCCATTTAATTTTTAGCAACTCGAGGGAAGCAATTGCCCACAGTGGATCATCCTAAATTCTGTGGAAATGCCAAGGTTATGGGGATCGAGGGATGCTCCAGGGTTCCTTTAATTTTGTGGAGTAGCGGAAAGCGATGATTCCCCGAGGGTTGATCCGCTTTCGAAGATTTTTTCAGCGTCGGATGTCAGAGCCGTCTGGCCGCTGAAAATCCATCCGCGATGCATCAAGAACGCCACTTTCGTGTGCTCCGACCGTGACTCGAGGTGGCGCGACATAGCAGCAGAACCGTGCTTATGCGGTCCGCCGCTTCTCGGCCTGCATAGCGTTATTTATCACAGTCGCCGTAGGCGTGCAGGCGGCAACTTTGTGCAGACCGTGCCGCTCGCCTCCAGAATCACGATACAGCCGGTCAGATATAATTTTATTATACCGGCCAAGAGAACGCGGGGAGTGGTTTATCACCAACCAAATGTACCAGTTTCTCTGGGCCTTCTTCGTTTCTTCCTATCTTTTTTCGTCCCTGTTCGCTTCTTTAATCATTTTTGCCTCTGCTACACTCGCTTCCTGACGCCACTCTTTCGGCTTTCCTATACGATAGATTTATTTCGCTCTATCCCCGTTTTATTCTCGGCTACCTATATTTTCCTCTCCCTCTTCTCTCGCCGTCCGCGTCTCTCTCTCTCTCCTCCTCTCCCTCTCCATCTCTCTCTCTCTCTCTCCCTCTTTTTCTCCGCGGTATCTTCGCTTCTCTTTTCGCATCTCTTCTACTCATTCCGCAACGTTCTACACTTCGCCATGGTATGGCGTGTCAGGGAATAATATAGTGGCGGCGGGTTCTAACGGCAGTAATGTATGGCCGACACTCCGGGCAAAAGGGGTACACCAACTCGGAGGACGCCAAGGGTGAACAGGCCGAGCCACTCTGTCACGCAGTTTTCACTGAGCGCTTCTTCTTCTTCCTTCTCTTCCGCGTCGAGAGATTACCGTCTCCGATAATTACGACGTTTGCACCCACCGGGGCCGATTTGTCTTTCGCCTTCGCGGAGGGGTTGCGATTCGATGTCGAGACCCGTGCTTACCGACGTTATCTGCCTCTTTCGTCCCTTAACGAACACGCGTTCGTCGATCGTCAATTGAAAATACACTCGTTCGACCCTTCGAAAATTCTCCCCAATTTTCCCTCAGCATCTCTCTATAGTCGTTGACAGTCGGCAACGAGCATTATTTAATTTGCATTCCTTAGACACTTTTTAAAGAAAAACAAGGAGTTGATATGCACCGTGCAGGACTCGATGAAACGCGCTCTAGCATATTGTAATTCAACTTCGCAAGCATTGCATCGTTTCCAAAGCACGTTGCATGTTTCTGCCAAGCTACGAAAAACATAGAAACGAGCGTTAAACTGCAAGAGATCTATCGCTGCCCGCGTAAAAGAAAATTACCGAACGATGATCGCTGAACTATAAATAATCGATGTATCAAATTTTACAGCACCTATCCGCGTGCGTGCGCGCGCAGGACTCGCGTCCGCGACACGCAGTTCGCGAGGCAATAAAACAAGGTTTATCGCGTGCGCGATATACATAGGCCTTGCACGGTATTACTTCAGGAACGCGTCAATTTAAATGCTTATCTACACCTTGCACACCAACTCCGACTTCAATCTCCCGACATAATTAATTTCATAATATTCCTTGGCTTTACCCCGCTTAATTGCTCACAATTAGCACCGAAGCGGCAGAGCCGGCGGCGGCGATGCCTAGTTTCGGGGGGCGTCCGGGGGGTTGTGGGAGAAAAAGCGAGCAATCCGAGGGAGCGTCGGGGCGAAAGAGGGAAGGAGGGTTGCCGAAGGCACGGGGTGGAAGAAGGAGGCGAGGGATAGAGAGAAGGAGGAGGAGGGTTAGGAGAGGAGCAGTCTTGCGTAGGCGGAAAGCAGTTAGCAGCCTCTCGGGTTCCGCTAAGCGTTTAGCGGTAAAACTAATTACCGCTTGAGTTTCAAGGAATGCGCCGAGTGTAAAATGGCCGCGATTGATATCAAGCTACGCGCTAGCCCGTTTAGCTTTAATTCGATAGACAAGCGCAGTTTCTAGCGCGTACGCGGACTCGTATCGAGGGAACCGCGTCCGGCCGAAGCTAGCGCTTAAATGAAATTTCCAAGGCTCGCGACGCGGCGGCCGATGCCTGTGCGCTTTCACTGAAACCAAAAAAGGGGTGAAAAAAGGTCGAGGAAAATGAAATAAACAAGGGGGGTGGGATGGAAAAGGAGAAAGAATCACGGCGGATCGTGTTCGTAATTAAACTGACGCGAATGGGGCTAATAAATTTGTGCGAGAGCATAAAACGAGTCTTGTAACTCTATCGAGGTAATTGCGGCGACCACGCCTCGATGCCGTGGGCTGCGGTCGGCTCTCTTACACCTTTTCGCATACCGCAGCCTGATACGCTATACTACAAACCGCTGTAATATCTACCATGTACCTTGTCAAAGCGTCAAGCCGTGGCAGTATCGGCGTCAGCAGTTAGACAAGGAACGGGAACAAACAATTAACGGGCAACCCGTTAACCCATAACGTGTCTATTCAATGCAAATGACGTACTAATGAAAGATAAATCTTATCCGGGCATCGAGACGTGCACGAAAGGTGTATACTCGTGGCGCGTTATCTTCTGTGTCGGCGCGCGTTTCACGCGAAACGATATCCGTCGGCTCGCCTTCGGCCGTTGAAATTTTCGCGTCCGAAAAATCCGAGGCGGCAGCGACGCGCGGCCGGGCGGGCGATCGAAAATGGATGTAACGGAGTATCGGTGTTTCGGATCATCGACAAAGGCTCGGGCGAGATTTAAAAAGCAATTCCGAGCGAGCCGCGGCGCGCCGCGACGCGCACGGTAACATAACGACGTTATTAAACAGTACAAAGGAACTCGCGCCACAGGGGCCATTAACGTCGAGTAGACTCAAAAGGACTTCCGAGAGTGCTACGATCAGCGATGTCGCCGGACACTATTTACCTGGCCGTGGCAGGGTGTGCGCTTGTCCGTGAAACGCAGGCTGCGGCCGTCTGCGTGCGGAATACACCGAGAGAGCCGGTGAAGGCAACCGGTTCCCGGAGTCAAGATGGCCGCTGTGAAAGTAGAAGGGCGAAGGAAGAAGAGGGCAGTTAGGGACGCGAGGAGGTAGGCAGCCAGGCAGCCAGCCGAGCAGGCAGGGTGGGCACAGAGCGATCATAACTCAGGTGACCGCGGACAAGCAGCGCTTGTTCCATGCATTCGGAACACGGAACACACACGAGTTCGCCGACGTTCTGCACGACGTGCCTTCCATGGGCACCCGGAACACTATCTCTCTTCCTCCTCTTTTCTTGCCTCTTTCTATTTAGCTTTTCGTCTTTATCTCTTTCTTGTTCGATCGCCTTCTCTCCTCGCTTTCCGCTTCCCTTCCTCCCTTGCTGAAGCATTTGGACGTTCGTGGCGCGGACGGTGGCAGCCGCGGCACGCCACACAATCCGACGATCTCTGTTGCGTATACTCGCCCGCAAAAGTTCAACGATCAACCCGCCGGGATAAAAGGAAACGGTGTTGCCAGTCAACGCCGCGCGCCGCGATCAACTGACAAACTTCTGTCAAAATCAAAGAACTTGCGATACAAATAGGACAAAGGGGTGCTAGCCTTTTTTATATAAAATTGGGAGGCTGTAGGTTGGACACTTTTTGACCCTGGAAACATCGTGATATTTTATACGATACGTTCTACATAATTATTGTTCAAAATTTGTTGTAAACACAGAATGATATGCATATTCGATACTCGAGCGTCGAATCTTTAGTTTCGCAGCATTTCTTTTCGAGATACCGGCCCACAACGTTCAAGATAAACATGGCGACGTGTCCCTGAAGTTCAGCGATTAATATTTTAAAAGCTTAATGGCGGCGTTCGACGCGATAAAGGTTACTGTCAGCATAAAGATTCAAATGTCGATATAGATGAATATGTCATCGGTGGCAGATAACTGGATACGTCTTTGCGCGTTGAATGTTTAATGCCGCAGCCGGTAGCGACGATACGAGAGCACGAACAGACTTAACCCCTAATTTAAGCGAAACTATCAGTTCCTCGGAAACTTTCACATGTTCGATCGGACGATCAAAGCACTACGTTACAAAGAACGTTAGCGCTAGAAACAAAGAAAACGGTCGTAGCGTGAGAGAAAAGCGTGCGGCTATCGGTTGCGGTAGAATCGCATGTATAATCTACTATCCCCGGCAGATCGTGATCGTTCGAACCCCTGGACGTGATTGTTCAGGAATTCATACGCGCGAATATTATAACAGAAACTAGCATTTTGAAATTTTCTACTGTCGATAAAACGTTCCGTATTTATCCAGCAGTTCTATAATAGAAATTACTCGGTATCCTATATGTAAGATTTAGTAAAATTTACAGGAACCTCTGAAACGCTTCTGCGTTATTCTGAAATCTTTGAAACGTTTCCCAAACCGAAAGCCTGGGTCTTTCATGTTGGTATTATATCTTTCAGTAGGTATTATATACCAAAAAGAGACAGAGTAGGTTCGGGAGACATTTTTAACACGGTCTAATCTGGTACACGAAAGTTCTTCTGTTCGATAAGTTTATTTAGGGAGAGGAAAATAGTTTTGTAGCTTCCGAGTAACCAAAATCCTACGATCTAGTCCAGACGTAAAATACACGCGTACACAGTTAAAGAGTTAATTAACGTATGTATGCGTTACTAAGAAATAAGAAAGAAGGTCGGTGATATTTCAAGGAAACGAAAATATACGAATGCGTAGCGAGCATTGGTATCTAAAAATTGTTATACGCGATAAATGATGTCGGAGAAATTCTTAAATGCATTTTTTTGTTAACTCTAGTGGCGAGAGTATATCGAATTAATTATGATTATGGCGCGTTCAGTGTTATTTTTCTTCGAAATTTCTTTCTCTTCAACATAATACTAATATTCTTCCGAAAGAAAAGCGCCAACAGAAAATTGTTACTCGAGCTAACGAGTTGCTTTCTTTGGCAAACAAAATATTTGCCATTGGGCGAATAATCGTTAAGGGAATCGGTCCGTTCGGCCGAACGCTTTTAGCCAGGGTTAGTACTTTTGTGGTCGATTGTACCTGGAGCGTACACGGTCGTCCGAAGAAGAACTGGCTTCGTGGTCGCCAGTTCGTGTCCGTCCATCCGTCGCGCTACAAATGAAGACTTTAAATAATTTAGTCGCCGGCTGTAAATCCCGTCGGGAAGCGACGTTAATCGATACATGCCGCTGTGTACCGCGCCGTTATACGGCTCGGGAACA
This sequence comes from Augochlorella aurata, assembly GCA_028455555.1. Lineage (NCBI taxonomy): Eukaryota > Metazoa > Arthropoda > Insecta > Hymenoptera > Halictidae > Augochlorella > Augochlorella aurata. The sequence goes on along the minus strand of CM052151.1, from coordinate 4,065,845 downwards.
TTTATGAATGCGCGCTATGAATCACGAGATAATAATATCGCGCGTGCTCTCGCGCGTCAGTGTGCGCCTATGAACGCTCGTGAACGCTTCGTCTCGCTTTGCCTCGCCTTGCCTCGCCTCGCCTCGCCTCGTCTCGCCTCGCCACGCCAACCCTAGATCGACCATACGTGTTCAGTTAATACACACCTTGTGCAACCGGCAACCCATTATTACAATTATATCTTTTTTCTCGAATTCGCGCGGGACACCATAAACAATCCCTCGGCACTTTTTGTACCCGGGACAAGTATGCGAACGACAGGATACCGCATTATGTGGTTTTAATGACTTTCCAACTCCCCAATGGCGGATCTTCCTGTCAGCCATACGATCGAGATTATTAATCATTTCCACGTTAATGCCGAGATCAGTGAATCTCTGTTTGTCGACGAGCGTGCTCCTCGTGGAGAGAGAGAAATTCGATTTTGCCACTTAAAGAGAAACTTGAGCGAAACGGATCGTAATTTTAACACGCTTTGCAATACGAATCAATTAAATATTAATAGTATAATCAAATAAATATTAACTGTCCAACTATAAGAATAGTCGAATGTACAGTATTATTATATTTTTCATGAATTGTAAAAGCAATAACATCTCGGTGCAGACGATATCGGATAGAATAAAATCTATAAAAATATTTACATTGAAATTCTCTTGAAAAGATGTATCAACGGTTAAAAATGACATTGTTGGCACGATTATCGTTTGAGAAAGCTCCGAATACGAGTCGACCGAATGATTTAGTTGGCGACGCCGTCGGCATTGATGTCACTTAATAACTCGCGCTGTAATTTAGATACTTAAACAGTTTATGGACACTGCAGAGTTCCTGTTAATTATCGCGGTGTAATTGCAGCATGAATAATAACGTCTTAATCTCAGGCGGAGCGTAACTGCTTAGTTTTGTAACGCGATAAGTGACGATAAAATATTCGCTCGTGTTGCTCCCGTATATCTCCGGCGGATCGGTTTTGCTTTTTTAATCAAGATCCCGTATATCATCGGTCTTGAACGGATAAACTAATTCCAGGCTCGTATCGTGCTCGTTTAATAGCCTCATTACGACCGATCGTCTTGGATTATTCGCGATTCGTTTTCGGGGCGAGTGCGAGTCGGATCGATTCATTCGCAGGGAATGCCGCTAATAAATTACGATAATAGCATTAAGATGGATCGACGGATAGACGCGTAGGCGTGGAGACGCGGTGGCGGACAATATTTTAGCGTGCAGTAGCTTTATGACCACAGGTTACGAGCCAGGAAGAGCCATAACGCCTCGTATCTCGTTGCCTCGTACCCCCGCGTTCTTTGCATTTGCGGGAAAGCTCAGCACGGGTGCCAATTCCTAGGAGCGTATCGGACCATAAACTGGGAACGTGATGTATATTACCTTATACCCTCTTCTCTCGCAATCCTTCCACCATTGGTTTCACCCTAACATCCTTCTCCCTCCCGCTGTTTCTCTCTTTCTCTCGTCTAGCCTGCTTTAGCTTGTCCAACGCGTCCGCGTCGCAGTCTCGTTACTCTCGATACGCGCCGCCATGATATTCGTTCTAGGTATTTGCATTGCTTTCTCGACAGACACGACACAAGAGGATAGATATCCCTTGCACGCGACTTCTATCATTCGAACGATTGCAGTTCTTCAACGTACGCTCGCGATATACCGTTTCCAGGTGCCTTCGCGTTTCACCTATCGCCTCCCATCTCGGCCCCTGTTCTTCGTTCCCCAGAATTCGTCTGCCAAATTAACTCACTCGGTATCGTTCAAAAATGTTGACAGTCTGCGAAGCGGATTCGTATGTAGCGACTAAAGAACGTAGGAAACCGCCTACTAAAAATAAAATCTTTAAATATGTTAAATACGTATCGAGCAGCGTAATCTGTCATCCCGATTATGCGCATAGAGACATATCGTGTGAAATTGAATACGCGATTGAACCCACTGCTACACACTGATATAGTCTGCGGCAGGAATGCGCAGCTCGGTTGGGAGTATAAAGTTTCATAAAGAAGTGTTTATTCGCTGACGTTCGTGCAATGTATCAACGCCGGTCATCGGTAAGTATAGGAGTAGTTCGAACGTGTTAATTGAATGGAAAATCCTGTGTCAACAGTCGTCGTAAGAAAGTTTGTCCAGCGGAGTGTAATAGATGCTTACACGGCGCGCCATGCCATTACGTCTAATAAATAATTTTGGTCGATCGTTGAACAGATGCCGCTATTAAACGAGCGGCTCGAACCGGTCGAATTTATAAAGTTCGACGTTTAATTAATAAGGTGTTCGGAACGGGCGAACGATACATCCCGGTATTATTGCGCGAATGTCGTCGGGTAACTTTTATTCGGTCAGTAAAGTGGAACATTGGTCGGCAGGAAAGCACGCAGCCAATATGAATAAATTAAACTATCCGGCCGGCGTTGTATAACGCAAGCACAAGTCGTAACACTCAAAGACGCGGTAATGAGAGTAAATCACGGATTTATAGCCGTTCGTCGGAGATTATACGGTAAACACGTATGCAGTTTATCGTTTGTAACTGCATTCAGCCGTCGTGAAGGCGCGCGCGCACACACATACGTGACGGCCCATATTTTTCGTCGCCTAAATGCCGAAGGGAGACGTTTCAACACCGATATAATATTACCGGCCTATTCACTTTCAGCAACCTTCGCTGATGCAACCAACCTTCCTTCGCGTCTTCGTCCAGTGCCGTAACGCAGAAATCCAAGAACAAGCTTTCCGAGCACCGTCAACTTTTTACATTGCATCTGCAAACGATCGCAAACGATACGCCAATGTCTTTTTGCACGCGTATCCGAAAATAATACGTTCGATTTTTGATTTAGAAAACTATGTACAAGCATTGTTCGCACGAGGAATTTATAAAATGCCATGTACCATTTTAAGTGTGATATTTATACTATTAATTTAAACACTCGGTATTAACCAGGACGATTATTTCATATTTTGTATAAAGCTGGTCAAATCTGCTTTGAACTTTTGTTTAAATTGTAATTCTTAGCTATTTATATTTACTTGGAATATGGAAGTTGCATTTAAGAATTTGCAAAAGTTTTATGAAACAGATATAAAAATATCTATTATTTGATAATAAAATTGAAAAGGATACACAAAAGGTACAAAATAAAATTAAATACTAAACACCACTATGGTAAAGGCCGCGTAATACAAAATTGGAAGGTCGAATAAATTTCTATAATGAAAAATCTTTTGTTTCGAAGAGATAAGGGTTGAAATGTAGCATCCCCAAAAATTACGGCACTGTTCCTGTCAGTGCTCTTCCTATTCCCGACGGCCGTTCGTATACGCCTATAGACTTCCATACGGCTATAAATTAGGTTTTATGAGGGAGATAAAATGCGCGTTATTATCTAAACGGAGACGCCTTTACAGAGATCGTGGCCCACGCTATTCTTCGGGCACGTACGGCCGTGTGCGTGTAGTGCAGACATTGTCCCCGTGTGTGGCGGTGTTCGTCTGTGAACTTTTGCGCGCGAAAAGGCATTCACCCTCAAATATGTCGCCTACGACGGTGCTTCGCAATATGCATAGATTGACTGTCAAGTTCAGGAAATGAATAGGGAACTGTATGCGGGGAATGATAGCCTGGGGAAACAAAATAACATTCGTCACCAACTGTTTCCGTATTCGTGTAGAATCTCCTTCCAAAAATGTTCACGCAGTTCGCGTCAACTATTTGCAACCATAATTGTTTACTTCTGGAAATACAATGCCATTCGCCTTGTTCCATAATTGTTTGTAGCGTAAGTTGCAACAAAATTGCATTTTCCACCCTACTAGTATTTTCCTTAATTTATTAAGCCACAAAAAATAAAGTGAAACCTTTTACAATTGTACTGTATTATTTATGGAAGTGTACATAAAAGAGTATAAATGCTGATCAAAGAATTTTCGTTCTCTGCTTGTAAATTGTAAATAAAAACTAAAAATTGCAAAAATGTACAAGATAAAAGGGACACTCGGTAAAATGGTAGAATCGGTTCGATGACAACGATACATTCCGACCAAGAAAAAGCGAACACACTCATAATTAGAGGTTCGCTAGATAAGATATAGTAGGAGTCATCGCGTTGCCATTTCAAATATACATACATACACATAACTAGCTCAACGAGTCAAGCATAATTTATTGTTTCGTCAGACTGTTATTTCAATAAATTTACTGTCCCGTCGTCGTCCCGGTATCGTATGTCAGGCTGAAGTCCTGAAGATAAACATTTTCGTCACCATCTGCTCATAAATTTTGTCCTTAAAATCTTATCGGCTATAAAGTTTTGCCTTCTCTTTCGCAAACCGATAATTCAGACTCATAGAACATTCCTCGGTATAATGAAGTTTTTTAGGTTTATGGTTTTACAAACAAAGCATGCCGGCCTTCAAATTAATTGCCAAGGATACGCCGTTGAGAACATGAATCTTTCCACGAAAAAGGTGCGTCAAATTTGCACGGCATCCTTCAATATTTGATACAATATGGCAGCGCTGCGGCAAAATTACTACGAATGCTGTTTGAAGGCAACTGAGATTGCTATTGTACTAATTTAAAATTATTCAAACGTTTAAAGAAAGAAAGAAATTTGTTCTTGACTTGTAAGGGGTGGGGATAAGGTTAATTTAAGTTGATATTATGACAACGTTGCTTACTTTGCTTATTTTAAGTTCTGATAATATTAATTTAAAATTAATGCAAGATAGAGCGAGCAAAACATTGTCTTTTCTTATACATTCAGAGAAAGCTTTAAGTGTTTAGTAATAGGCGAACTACCCCTTGCAATGCTGATCGTAGTCTAAAATGTGCTGTGCCTTTTCCGCTGAATAATTCCGCCGATCAAGGTCGCACGAAAGACCTTTCAAGGTTCTAATCGAAGAATCGTATAAATACGAAGGGCACTATTGCAGTAAAATAACCGAAGCTACTGAAAACCTAACACTAGACGTTACGCAATGATCCAGATCGGTGCAAAGTCGTTAAAAGGAACCAAATTGAACTCTAATTGCGATGCCACGAAAAGGCGTCCAGTATCGTGCCCGGAAAGACGAAATGGACGATTTACGAATACGAGACCGACGTCCCTTGTAATTTATAACAGTGGGTTTCGCAACAAGAGCAGTCAGAAATGACCACCCAGTGGCAGGGTAAAGGATGTTCAGTCATAACATCTGATGAAGCGAAACATTAACGAGGCGATATATCAGCCGGCTCTTATAGACGTAGCGTGGGCGGTATCTTGGACATCACCCAGAAGAACGAGCACGAAGTGAAATGTGAAAGAAGTAATTTCTCGGGACTGCTATGTCCGTTCATTGAAGTGGTAAGAGACTCTTTGGCTTATTCACGACTACCATTAAATTGTTAGGACGATGAAGGACTGCTGAAAGTACCAAATCTATAGTCCTCTGCCAAACTGCAAATGTTGACATACAGACCGCTAAGATAATATATAACGGTTCGAAATCTGTTGTGTAATGCACTGTGTAGGAGAACGTGTGTCCGAGGTTATTTAACCCTGCATTACGCGAAGAACAAGAAGCATTCTTGTCCGAAATGACCAGTTTATATACAGGATGTCCCAAAAGTCACTCGCAGTCGGGAAGCGAGGGGTTCCCGAGGTCATTCGAAGCAACTTTTTCCTTGGCGCAAATGCAATCCGCGGCTTTGTTTACGAGTTATTAACGAAAAACGATGGCCAATGAGGGGCGAGTTATTCTGGCGCGAGACGGCCGAGCAGACACCGCCCAACTCCGCAGATTAGCTCGGCCGCCTCGCGGCAGCCGATCTCGCCTCTCATTGGTCACCGTTTGCTCGGTGCATCGCGTTGTGCAAAGTTGCATAACACGAAAAGTAGAAAGGAGACAGCGCGGGCCGGTTGCTTCTCGTGTGCAGCGTAATTTCCTTTCTTGGCAATCCGGTACGGAAATCTAAGATTTCCTTGGCCTTGATACATGCAACTTATTTCGCTGTCAAAAGGCAAGAAAAGTGTTCTTGCCGCGGCGGTATAAATAATTGCGACTTGGCGGGTCAGTGCAATAAGTCTGCAGAGAAAAATACGAGCGGTCGCGGCAGCAGCATTGGGACGAAGCCCATTATTCGTTGGCTTAAGTCCGATTCCCAACAGCTAATGAGGCCTGCATACCGACGTGACCGTGATCATCGTAACCGGTATACTTTCCTTAACAATTAGCGACATGGGACATTGTCACGTCCGCGCGGAGAATGCAATAAGTATGATGGAACCGCGTGACAGAATATTACAGTTACGCGTACGATAGTGTTAATGTTTCGCTATACAAATTGAGTCACGTAAAACAAATACCAGCGAATACGATAATCCCGCAGCCGTGTTTCATCCCTGTTTTGTTCGTATTTATATAGGACGCTCCAAAAGTTCTGGAACGGCGAGATACGTCTCGAAAACGAAGTAGGTCAGAGGCTAATGGAACCGACTATTGTAGGCTGTGAAGACATATTAAATTTTTGTATTCGATAGTTAATTATTATAAAGAAACCAAAGGCTCGGTTAGGCCACTTTTAACCCCTATTTGCGACAGTATAAAAACGGCAACATAGCTCTAGCATCTTAGACGAGTATCTATTCTAAGGTAACGATTAGTAGTAGGGGTTGATGAATATCGGTTCAAAGGTTAAACCACCGATGTTTCCAAACTATCTGTTGAGTAATGCGGCGACAGCTGGTTAGGAAGCGTATCTTTAATCATAGAAATGGATTCTGGAGAGTCAGTCGGTTATCACGGGTGCGTTTATATCCGACGGGCATCGTTTCACGCGCAGCGATCTGCATCGGGGCTCCGTATCTTCGACAAAGAGCGGCGGAAGAAGCTTAAGCTCCGGAGCTTAGTTTGGACATGCCTGGTCTAAAATGAGATCGCACACATCACGCTCCGCGTTCGTATAGCGTGTAGCGTTTTAGTGGCTCCGAAATCTAGAATCTCTGCATTCTCGAGCCTCTCTGTCTCGCGACACGCTTTTTCCGACGACGTTTTCAAATTGAAATAGCATTTTCTTGTTATCGCGGATCATTGGAATTTCTGTATATTATTCTATACATTAAATAAAAAATTACAAAGGAACGCAGCGAACAGTTTGCTAGAACGATAGACCAAGAAACTGATTTGTTGCGCTTTGCGCTCGAAACCCGATTATTTTACTCACCGAATTTTACTCGCTCGAAGCTATTCGTGTCAAGTTATCGCGATCCTCGTCTAATATATTAACTAATAGAAACATGGCTGGATAGTTGAAACGGAGGAGAGCAGAGCGCATGACACCGAAAATGAAAGCGACATCCCGATAAAAATGCACGTCTGACAGCGTGGATTGTAAGGCGTGCTTAGCGAGCAGCCAATAAAGGAAGACAATAAATCTTTCGAGAAAGATATGAGCAAGCATGACAGCGGCACCGTGCCGAGGCCCATTATTCATTGGCTTAAGCCGGACTCGAAGCAGCTAATGAGGTCGGCATACCGGCGTGTTCGCGGTGATCATAGCCGATGGACAGGCATAATAATCCGGCAGAGATTGCCGATCGGCGAAACGTCCGTCGGCGTGGCACAGTAGCCACAGATGGAGCTTCGATATGGTCGCCGAGTTCGCGTTCGAGACCGAGCGAGAATTCATTCCTGGAACCGGCTAACTACTTCGTCCTGTCCTAACGCGTACACCAATTCCTTCGACCGAAGGTCTCTCATTGTTTGCCGTGCACGCGTTAAGTCGACGTTCGGTCGGCCTAAGGCCAGTACGCACTCTTCATCGATCGACGTCGGATCATAACCGTAATAGCAACACGTAAGCTCGATTAACCTTCCCGTGACGGACGTCTCCGACGGCTACACGGACGATGATGCCGGGATTGAGACGGTTACGAGGCTAATTCAACAGACGCGGGAAACAATGTTCCCCGTTGCACGTTGCTCACCCCTTTATACGTTATATACGCAGGGTGTCCCAAAAGTCACTCGCAATCGGGAAACGAGGAGTTCCTGAGGTCGTTTCAAGTAACTTTTCCCTTTATAAAAATTTTCTCCGAGACTTTTGGGACACTGTGTATATATATCTTCGACTTCGACAGGATTATTAGGAAACTCAGTTTTAATAGCAACCATTTACCAAGGGACAAAGGGAACTTTAATCTAAAATGGTTAAAGACAGTTACAATATCGGCTTCTTGAAACCGTTATAAATCTATCATAATTCTATAACAATGGCAACACCTGTTCAGGCGATAATTATACCTGGCGAACCATTGCACAGTTTATTCTACTATTATTTTATAACTGGGAAAGTACGGCAGCTTCGACTCCCACAGAGACGGACAACACATGTGACAGTTTGAAAACAATACCAAACGTACGTCTACCTGACAGCTTCCTCGCTCATAAATCCAAACTCCCCCAGATACACCCCCGTCCAATTAGACAACGCTACATCGTACTCGGTCATTTCAGACACTTCAGAAGCATTTTATCAACGAAAAATATGTATAAATACACGTATCTCGAATTTTATGGATTTTATTAATGCCGTGTGAATTATGTAAATTATGCAAAATAGTGGAAAGATTGAAAGAATTTAGGAACCTTGAGCAAGACATTTGTACTTTTCATTTTGAAGAAAAATTCGTAGCGTACTTGAGCCAGACTTAAACGTTGCAATCCTTCCACGTGTTAGTGAACTATAGAAGGGCGGAGGGTGTAAAATTTCCACCACGTGTTCGTAGCGACAACGAATATTTCGCAGAGACAGATTCGCAAGTAGAATGTTCGTCGGGGTTTATGCGTTTGTTCACACCACCGCGAAAAATTTCCGCTAAGACTGCGAGTTTGTGTAACAGTTTTTCCCGCGGCGAATTTATTTCGCTTCGCAAAGTGTTTTCCTCGCCGCTGCTCTAAATTCTCGACTCATAAAAACGTGACAAAATGTACGACAGTTGATACGAATTTTTACAAACTTTCCTATTTTAAGCGAAATTCTATTAACACTCGGCTATCTCGAAAGCGCGGAGAAGCGTGAAATGTGATTTGGAAATGCGCAAAAATGAAAGACGCCTATCTCCCGACAACGAGATGATACGACTCGCTTCGTTTCGCAGCAGATACAACGATACTCCTGTGTCACCTTACTAAAGATGTCTCTTCGTTTTACGTTTTCGTATAAAAGTTCGTAGCGTCGACGCGAATGCGTTTCAGCAGCGCCGAATATCTAACAGTTCTCGATGTCAGAGTGTTTTCTGTTTCATTCGTCGACTCCTGTCGTTGCGGGTTTCTCGCATGCAGGGACCAGAATGTAATGGAATATCAGGTTTCTTTACCGTATCGATACGGACTTGCTATTACTTCATGCCAGTTTTATGAAAATACGAAGCTCGCGTTTTCTCGATTCCGCGTTTCTCCAAATTCTTCGTTCGTTTTTTAAGAATTTTCCAGCGCGAATAATATCACAGATTCAAACAGTTATTATTTCTTATTCTTTAGAAATGTTATAAAAAACAAATTTTGCTCGCATCGTTTCTCAAATTTCACGTCAAATAAAATGTCTACGGTATAATGCCAAATATTAATTTGGAAATAAAGATTGACTCGTTCGCATCTCGTTCACCTTTGTTATTTCGTAGTTAAAGAACAGGAGATTTTCTATGTCAAGTAGAGGTAGGACAAAGAAATGGAATTCTCGATGTATAAAAGCAATCTTTACAAGTTAGCCGCATGCGTGGGTATTTAATTCTGTAATTTTATATGTATAAACCCTTCGATCAGCTGGGAGACACGTATTTGTAGAGTCGATCGCTCGACACCTCACGGTTTATGATACGATCGCGTTACACATCGTCGTCTTGTGTTCTACGGTGAGTTGCGTCAATTTATTTTACGTTCCCGTGTAGGCTGAACAAGTTGAATGATATAAAACGACAGTGGTACATGTTTCTTTCACCTTTTACACGACGCACACATCGATCGTGTCACGAGATACGTTCAGCTACTTTAGGAAAGCAGCTCGACTTTCTCATAATTTAGCTCCGAGACAAGGGGACACGATTTTTATGAACCAAGAAATTGAATAGGTTATTCAATATTGATGGAAATATTGGCGGTACGTCAAGCCCACAGCTTCTATCCGGACCATCGAATGTTGAGAAATAAACGTCATTGTGTAAAATATCGTTGCCTTCGTGGAAATTCTATACGCAACCTTTTATTATTCCACTTTTTTCAAACTGTATGTTACCGCGTTGGATATGTAGCGATTCTGTTGCCGAATAAATTAAACTAATGGTATTAGTATTTTTAGAAACTGTCATTCCAACCGTTGCGCCTTTCAATGCGCTATTATTCCATTGGATAGTTGCATTTACAGCGCCACATTTTTCGATAACATTAACATCCTATGGAAAAGTTTCGTCACGCATAGTTACACTGCATTGTAATTTCACTTGTTTTTAAAAATGTATGCGACCTAATATTTTTTAAAAAATAAAATGCTATTAAACAGTAAAATGCTATTTAATGTTGCAATTTTATTAGGTCATCAAAAGTAAAAAATATATACTCTGCTCTATAATTTTACTAAAAAATCCATACGTTTTAACGTAGAATTGTCTAATCAATTTTCACAATTAAAATTACTTAAAAAATTGATTTAAAAAGAATGGCATATAAAATATTTGTTAAAAAATCCAAATTTCATTGAGAAATTAATCGGACAAGCGATTACTTAGCAAAACTTTTGAGTCACACTGTATACAGTGTGTATAGCCACTCCAATCTGACCGTGACATAAATTTAACTTTTTCTCTCTCTCTCTCTCTCTCTCTCTGTCGCTCTCATTATTGAATTCTTCCATGCAAATGCGTTTATTAAGATGAAGCGATGCAAAGATTAATTTAATCAACCTCGGATTAGCATACCTAATAGCCGCAGTTTCGGTGATTTGACGTCGACATTAGAGCATTTGCATAAACGCGCAGAAGGCAGGTGAGTAATTAACACAGGTGGCGCAAATTATTACAAACAAAACGCCGCTCGGTTCGCGACAGGAAAGCCGTGAACGCGTAGCAGATGTTCGGCCATTTGTGCGTCTTTGTCAATTTCGACAGAAGGGGATGATCGTGTCAACGAGTCTAGGATAAAAGACGTACGATCCGCCGGACCTTCTCATTAGCTGACCGCAACAGGATTTCTTAGATCCCTCTCTGGTTTTTCACTTTTCCACCCGTCGTCTCGTCCTCCTCCGCAAATTCTGCGTCAATTCCACCGAAAAGGGTTCTCCAGGTGCTCAGCCGTATCAAGGGACTTCAACAACTAGCCTATAGAAACGCCTACCAACTAATCTTCGTATTCATTCGCACAAAGGTCATGACTAATGATCTTAGTATAGCGGCACAATATGATTTACAACCCCCCTTCGCAGTCCCTTGTGCTTTTGCCAGCTGAATAACGCTACTAACTCCTTTTCCGACTGACACCCGAAGAATAGAATCCAAATTTGCACGAGTGCGCTGAACGACAATACACAAAGTGCCACATTTTAATCTACGATTGAAACGAGCCTTTCAAACGCGATATTTTCTGGAGCGCGTACAAAATGTCGAATTTTTAAATAAATGAATATCTTTCGATACACTTCCCCTAACGAGATTTTAACGTGTAAATGCCATTTCGAAAGGAGCTCTGGTTATTCGAATGAATAAACCGGGCTTATAAATAATTATTATATATGTTATATATATATGCGAAATTTTTATTATATATGTTATATATATGCGAAAATTCAAAGTCGATTTTCTCGAAAACAAAGCCACAAACGAAAAATTTTTATTCTATATTTTCGACTTCTTTTTTCGCGTAGAATTACCCCCTTTCCGCTTGTACCACCAGTTACCAATCACCCTGTATAATAGTAATATTATATGTCAAAATATTTTTGGCAAAATATGTCGCTAACTTTTACCAGTTGATTATTTATAGCCAGCATTAATGCAACACATTTATTCATGTTACCGCGGTAATAATTGCCGCTTAATTGGAATTTATATATTTGATAAAGCGGCTGCATCCTTATTCCGTTTACTCGAAATCAAAATGTTGAAACATGTTGCGCACATTATAAAACATCGTAATTATAAACTGTAAAACATTCGGCCCCTTATTTTACTTTCTCTGCGAAGAACAGAGGACATTAATAACTTCAACGAATTGAATTTCTCTCATTTGTAGCGGTCCCCCTTTCTCAATTTCCATTTAATTAATGAACACTGTTTCGCACATCGGATGAAACACTTTTTTAGCCCGCGTTAATTAACATTTTGTCGATACGATCGCATAACTCGTTTTCTTAATAAAAATGAAATTAAAATTACTCTCCTTTTTGCGTACGCTCGATCTTTGCGGCTTCTTCCAGAGCGAATCCACTAATGTCCCCTTGGCCTTTGTCATTGGCCGAAAAGGACCAAAAGGTGCCGGGCTGACGGTACTCTTGTTGATGATTACTGGGCGGGCTGCTCGGACAGGTCATAAATTTTTCTCCTGCAAATTGTAATGTATTCTACCGGTTCTTGATGACTTTTATTGTACGCCGCCGTTGTGGCCGATGTTTTTCATGGAACGTCCGAGACAGGTAGTACCTATAATATAACACGTTTCTGTTCCACGTCCGGCCGTATACTTCGAATGAATTTTTTAAAACTGCGCCGTCATTATCGCATATTTCATCATTTCAATATCAAATTGTAATTTCGAAGCGTCGTCGAATCGTCCGAAATTATCTGCTACATAAAAATTAATGTAAATACACTGCTAGTACCAGAAATTCCCGAATATATTAAATACTATCTGCATTTTATGAGTCTATAATTGGGAAACGTCAGAATACAAATACTTTCTCGGCATTTATAAAATGTTACAACTAGACCGCGAATGTTATAAATGACAAATGAGAAACAAACCGATTACATTATTTGCAATTCGTTAAATGATTAACACTCAAAATAAACGCGCACATAGTTCGCGTAACTTTTAGTTTGGCACGAAGATCCGCGGTCTGGTTATAACTATGAAGATAATCGCGTAAACAAACACCGGTAGCACAGGTATTAATTTCTATCGACCAATGTAAGTACGTGTGGGATTTCGTTTATAGCTTCAAGCCTGCGTGGAGATAATATTTCAGTCGGATTGCGTTGAACGTTATTCTAGTTGCGAACAGAATGTTTAATCGATAAAGCATCGGAAGCAGTGGCACCGATATTTGCGTAACTATTACGTAAGTGGTTGCGGCGGGACAAAGGAGTCATAATTTCCCCAAAGTTTCGTCTATAAAGTAATTACTGGTTCGCGGGGCAGTAAAGGATGACTCACGATTATGTTTTCTTTCGGTCGTTCGAGCTCTTTCGAGGGAGGAATGGAGCGGTTGAAGCAAAGAACGTAGGTTGACGCAAAGCAAAGTAGTACAATCTGCGGGACTGCCACTTGGCCGTAACAGATACGCCAGGAAATAAATGTCTGTATAAAGGAGTTGGCAAGTTCCACGGATGATATCAAGATGCCGTCGGCTAATACAGCTCGCTCGGTAGTTCGAGATAAGGGTGAGGAACCGTTTCAACGAAAGACATACCCCTTTGTCCCTCACCTTTCTTTTTTCCCCCCTCAGGACGACGTATCCCGATATCTAAAGAATTTTGGCTTTATCTCCGCGCTTTTATCCACTAGGGAAACGACGTACTATGACCAATAAAGAGAAATTATATTCTCTCCGAAGTGGGATTTCTGCCCGAATACCGAAATAGCGTGTACGCCGTTTCTCTTCGGCCATGCTGCCCGTAGAACGTAGAACCGCACCAGAACTATATCGCATGCGACATTCGTACCGCTTCTTCCAGGCAGATGATCAGCGAAATTTACAGACGCCTTGCTGCCAACCAATATCCCATTGTTATTGTAAAATATCTTGTTAACTCTAGCGCCAATTTTACTTGTATCCAAAAGCAACGTTATTAAATTAAAGATGGGTTCTTGAAACCTACAAAATGAGGAAATTAATTTTTCAATTTCTAATAAAATGTTATATGCGCATAGCTCGATGTAGCTGACTCGTGGCTGAATAATATCGACCGAAATTAAGGCGGTGATTTTAAGTGGCCTCCCCTCGGCAGAAAGAACCGTTGTTTGTTCTCGGTAAGCGTTGTTTCTAAGAAGGCGCCGCTCGGTCCCGGAAGATTCGTTTTCCAGACGAAGTAGCTAATGTCCGTCCACCTCTCCGTCCACCTTAATTGCTTGACGGAGCGTGTGAGAGGAACCGACACAGCGGACAGGGAGACCATGATTCGTGACCACCTGTCCATGATGAACTTCCCTTCAGAAGCGCGCGCGTGTGTGGTGCCGTGTACGGCGTGTACCCTGTGGGTAGTACGCTATTTGTTAATGCTGGTATGATCATCATGTGGCCTCTGTACAAACATGTCAAGTTGTCGCGGCGTAGTGACTCTATTCGTTGGCCAGGAACAGTTGGCCGGCCGGTCAGTGTTGCGTGTCACGGCGCTGTCGCTATTTAACCTTCTATCAGATGCGTCTTTCGCGCCATTCATGCGATACGCGCATTAATGGCACCTGCTGAAGCCTAGTTTCAGCGGCTGTTTCGGTCACATATTCGTTACGTAATGGCGATTTACTTTACGCCGCCGCGCCGCGGAACAACAACCAGTTACACGCCCGACCAATCCTAAATTCCGCTCTTTTGAAACAATCTGTTGGCCAGCCTTTTTATCTGGCCATTATCACATCGGCCGACGTAAAAAGGCTGCTGTATAATCGACCTCAGTTCCTCTAGAAAAAATGTTCCTCGTTAATTGGGACCAATAGTCTCCGAGTTATTGACGACGCGCTCGTTCTAAACATCAGAATTTACGGAACAGACGCTTTACTAATTTATTCATTCAATATACCGTCTATTTCAAACAGAAATATTTTTCTTTCCTTCTCACTCAGTTGCAATAGAATGGCGTCCAATTCAAAGTCATTTGCTTTTTGAATACTTCTATTAGAATGAAAACTATTGAGTATAAGATATGTATAAAATATAGAATAATTAATTATAATAAATACTCAACAGTTTTCAGTCTAATAGAAGTATCGATACTCCTGACGGTCAACAGTGAAAATTGAAGTTCGTATAAACACGTTCACGTAAGATTTCGTTGCCCGTATCGTGTTTGAACGGTAACTGGAATGTGGGAAACAAATTTGGGTGGTCTATTTTAAGCGTCCCATTCCACGAGCTAGAACCGATTTTTCTTTTCCCTCGAATGGGTTCCTGTCTGGTCTATGGGAGCGTGTACGCGACGCTGTGTGCAGCACGGTCTATGAAATTGACTCTTTTAATACCGAAAGAACATTATCGACAAATCTTCGTGACGACGCTTTATTAATATTCCGGATTAGAATAGCCGGGCATGATTCACGGAACCGGGCTTTTGTGCGAGCCCGAAGGAGAGTTCCGGGGACACTTACAGCATAAATAACGATATCTCCCCTGGTCCGCATTCAGCTGCCGCTCCCTAACCAATGGGTGCCGCCTGCTATCACCGAAAGTGACTGACAAGCACTCCATCAGCATCATATTTCGTAAACATAACGAGATTAGGTCGCATTGTGACGGGACTCGAAGTTAATTTACATTCTAATCCCTGCATGCTACTGCTGCACATCTCGCGCCCCTCCTGCCCCTCCTGCCTCTCCTGCCACTCCTGCCCCTCGTCCCGCCGCGACCCCGATCCCGGAAACCGCTATCGGCCAGTTACCAGTTTTATTATTTGACCGTAATGCCTCCGGATTAATTTCCTACGGTCTGCCGCCTTTTGTAATGTTTATAATAAGCATTTCGTTGAGTGCCGTTTCGTTTGCATAGGCTGACAGTTCCTTCTTTCCGACGAAAATGATATTCATGGAAATGAGGTGAACTAGTACATAGGTTTTTGGTTGTGGAGCACTGAATAATACATGAAATATAAGAGGAAGACATGGAGCACGTTGAATGAATTGTACTTCGTATAATAAGTTGTCAAATTACTTCCGGGTGGTCTCAGAACTTTGTCACATTATTCATTGAACCTTCACGTCCTATTCAAATCTTCTGACAGAATTAAAAAGTATCTTATCTTTCATGCATTTATACGGAGGCCGCCTTAACTATCGGGATTGATAGTCGCTCGGAATTTTTGTTGAATTAATGTTGGTGGCACGGTTAGTGGTAAATTTGCAACAGCAATAAAAATAAGGCAGCTTAATACAATAGCAGAAAACATTGAATAAAAATATTCTTTCGTCAAATTAAATGATAGGGAGGAATCTCAACGTACTATTTTTAATCTATTAAAACGATTAAAGAACGATTAAGATGCAATATTTATTTCGCCCAGAAATCCAGGGACGAGTGGTGGAAGCGCGAAACAAAGATTCGCGATAAAAGCAACGAATCCCATCGAAATAACGCGAATTTACAAAACTCGAGAACAAAAGGAGAAAGAAGTACAGCGAATGGAAATGGCGAATCCGTAGGCAAAAGGATCCTACAGAAGTTATGATGGATACGCGTCTATATCAAACTATCAGCGGCGTCTTAGCGGAGGGTGCTGGCATCGTTATGGGCACGACGTTGACGGACGGCTCTCTTACGCTCGGTTGACGGGAAACACAAATTGTGGGCGCAGCTGCGCCGATAGTAATCAAGAAACACGGTAGGTAGCGGAGTAGAGTGGCCGGATAATAATTCTCTCTCTGTCCGTGGAAGCGTGTACACACACGCCCTGGGTTATAGACTAGGAAGAGACGTGCGGTGAACAGACAGGAAGGAGCACTATACAGGGAGGAAGGGGAGAAGGGGCAGAGAGAGAGAGAGAGAGAGAGAGACCGAGTGTGCGAGCGAGAGGATGGGACAAGGCTGGTGGCACTTTACAGGAAAACGATGTTGATCCAGGTCGATACCTGTCATCCGTTGGCCGATGCACTGTCGAGATTGCTCCCAGTTCAGGACCCGTCTCACTTTACATTGATATTCGTGCGTCCCCCTGTCCTGTACTCCTCTATAGCCGCGTACAATGAAGGCCGACCTTAGTTTGGTAGTGACGACAGCGACGGTATGGTATCCGACTTCAAAAGGTGCAAACCCCTCGGTTATATGAAAAACGCGCGCACATACAGCGCGCACCGCTCATTCAAACTTTGTAGCCCGTCTGAAATGTTCGGTCGAGTGGCGGCGCGGCGTTACCGTAATTACAGAGAATCTCATTTATTTCAGCGCATGGGAAATTGGTTTCAAGGGGGCGCTTTCGAGGCCGCATATTCGACCGAATAAAACGAATCAATTTTTCAATAATTGCGTATACCGATGGTCGTTCTTTTTGTCGATTGGAAAATCGTAGGATTGCTGGATTTATAAATTTTCAAAATTGATATTTTTCATCGACGACGTAGACTGAAAATTACGCGTTTGGATTCGAATGGCTGTCCGTTTAAAAGTATTTTAATTTTTCTAATATCAATTTCGATAAGGATGGATGTCTAGTTTGAATGACGCAAATGCTTAAACGCATCGTTCAACGTGGAATACAAAATGAAAGAATAAATTTCGTCTGTTTCTACGACTATAATACGGATACGCACGAGCTTTACACCTTCGCTTCCATTTTTTCGTTTGGAACTCGAACTGACAATGAGTTGCGTTGGTAAGCTTAACTAAGGTTACGTTACACGGCTACCGGCATGTTACTCGGAGAACATAAGCTTCTTTGCGATGTAACACCGATTTAACAGTTGGCGAACATATCGGCGCTAATATCGCGATTACATCTTTCTTGCGCTACCTTTTAGGCGTGGCAAATTGTTCGCTGACATGTAATAGCGTGATTAACGGAAATTACTTTTTGTCGATTGCGCTGAGTCATCCATGAATCACTCTGTGTCAAACGTAAATTCGTGCTTAGCTGTTACGGTTGAACGTTGGTTGATTCTCTGCGATTCCAAGGAAATCGTTCTTCACGATTGGGATTGCTGCTCGTTTTTCCCCTACTTTTTGCAAGAAGAAAATTATTTGCGGAGGCATTGAGTACGTGGACACGGCAGTTGTTACGTCGACATACTCCTTGCTGTGCAAGACAAAAGAATTCTAAGTGTTATTTAATTGTCGAAAATTAGTTGCATAGAAAATTCTACTGCTCGCAATATCAAGCGAATCTTAAATGTATTCAGAAATCTGGTAAATCTATATTTATTCGGAAAGGATAAAAAATAAAATACTTTTTATAAAAAAATATTGCTTATGTTTTAAAAAACTAGCATACGTGTAACGCGTATATTTGAAGAAATAGAATGATTCCTCCAACAACGGTGCCCAATTGAATAGCGGAACTTCCGAATTTATTCGGGCCGATTGTCGCATTAACACACGTGCAATAGGAAAACGCGTGCATGTAATGGTAGGGAGCCGGGGCGAACATTTATTTTGCAAAGGCAGTGGGCAAAAAAAATGGCCGAGAGACAGTTCAAAATTTACCGCTGTCGGATAGAGGAGTGGTCCCATGGCGGACTGTCAGCTGTTTTTCGAACTCTGTCAATTCTTGTCAGTTGCACCGTCCAGTTTAGCATAAAAATGCTGTTACGGTAGATGGTCGGCTTTCGAAGGCTTTGGCCGACACGGTACAAACGTATCGTATATCAAAGCAGGCGGCCATGGCCACGGGAAAATAAGAAAGTTTTTGTTCTTTTTACGGAGCCACGGTCGCCGTGGGCGGTGTCTGATATACGATCGGAGTTCAGCATTTTGTTGACGAAAAAGCTACTACCTTGGCTCGGATTTTTCTACTTTGAATACGAAAAACATAAATATTACGTTATTTTGAAAAACCAAGCTGCGCGCCGTTTAGAATTCGCGAAACACGTGTAGACGTCACCTAACGAACTTACTTAGCTGTCCGAAGCAACGCATACAGTTGCTATACGAGCGAAACGTTGTTAAATATTTAATTGAATCAATGAGAAATTTAAATGAAATTAAATTAATCGGCCAACCTTCTTGCGAGCTACAAACAATTCAAAATGGCGACAATCGCAATGTATCGAAATGTATTTTTGAAATTTTTGATTTCGACAAATTTCGAGTCATTCGATAAAAAGAAAAGGTTTAATGATACCCGTGTTGCTTTCGTTCTCTATCTGCTGCATAAATTGTAAAGTTGCAGCTAACATTGTTTACTGAGATGTATGCAAGTAGATTACAAGTACCGCAAAATGACAAGTAACGCGTTGCCTTCGCAGCAAATTCTGTACGCAATATTTTTAAGTAAAATTAAACACGAACTTCCCGGCGGCAGGATATGATTAAAGTAAATAAGAAAATTGCGTGGACACATGTCGGCTGATAAAATTACAATAAGTTTCAATGGAAAAAAGGAAGCGGAATCGGATAATGCCAGATTCCGGGATAATTATTTACCGTGGAACGACGACGTCGAAGTCGCTAAAACGTTGAAAATTCATTAAACCGTTCTGAAATCGATACCCTTATGCGTGTGCAGCCACATAGGAGGAGCGCAAATTCCTCGGTATACCAGTTTGGGCCTATTCCCGGGATGCCTATTTAACTACTGTAGTTAACGTAATATGACATCCGCCACGGCAAGCGATTACGGGGAACACGCGATGCAAATTTACGGTATTATCGTAATAAACAGGTTATAAAGGCTGATAGCTTCCTCGTGTATTGAAATTATACTGCAGCAGTACGGTTTCTGCACGTACATTGCCACTATGTAAACGTGTGTTTTATATCACCGCGTGTGCGACGCGCTTGCCGCGCGTACGTGTGCGTGCGTCTCTCCGCGTGTGATTTCTACATATGCGTGTCCGTGTAGACGGAGCGGCCGTGTGTGCGCGCATACAGAGCAGTGCGTTATTAAGAATGTTAACGTATGTTCGTGACGGGTTGTCAGGAACCCCCTTATCCGGCTGAACTCGCCTCGGATGGTAGATATAAATATGCAATAGCGCTTGTCATGCGCAGCGCCTAATAATTGAATGTATAATAAAGAAGGCGTCGCTCGGTGTCATGCTGACAGACTACAGAAAGACTACGAGTGAGAGGATCACGCAGCCAGACGTCAACTTTCAATTTTATTTGCTTCTTTCGCCGTTCCTCGCCGCGCCGCGCCGCGTCCGCCTCGCCCTGCGGCTGCTGCTCCGTTTTTCTGTCTTTTGTAATTTCACTTGACAATGCCTGCTAAATATGCCATCGATATTATCGCGAACTTCGGGCGTTACCACCGTTTCACTGTGCCCGTCGCGTCGCGTCATGCCCACGTTTCTTTATTCAGCCCCGGCGTATATTTCAAGAACGTGAAACTTAAACGCGACGCGGCTGCATTGTGTTACCAGCAATTCGCTTTCGACACAATAAACGTTCCTGACAATTGCGTCATAATTGGCACCTCCAGCAGATTATTGTGCGTGAAAGTTATTCCGCGAACCGACGATTCAACTGTGCTGAAACATTTTCTACGAACATGGTTGCGATGATTGCGTTCGTCGAAATTATCCAGAGGAAAGTTGCTGACTTGAACTAGATAATCTGTTTAGAATGAAACTATAACGACCAGTATTTATGCAAACATTTTCCTCCTCGATTCTACAAGGCACAAGTTAGATGAAGAAATATTTCTTCTTTAAACGATGGTATCGGAATGAAAATAACGCAACGGTACAACTTAATTATTGTTGATCGATCTCCTTTTGCAATTGACACAGAATTTGAACGTAGGTGACATTGGTCAGAATTTGTCACTCCGCTAGCACAAACATTCAGTCATAAATATTAATCGTTTCTCTGACACGGAAAGAAACATTACAAATAAGATATTACAAATTTCGGTTCCCTCGCCTCGGTAACTTGGACTTTCTAATCGTGTTTATAAAGCTTAGGGGAATCTGTTTGTCTTTCCGGTTCCTGTTGCACGGTTCCAGGAGTAGCGGCGTTCCATTCATAAAAATATTACGGAAATGACAGTGGTGGACGATGGTGCGCGTACAGGAAGAGGGCTGCAAACGGCCGATTCGATAACCATTCGAGACTGAGAGTGCCCTTCACCTCCCTGACAGCTACGTAAACACTGAACTGACGTTTAGAATAGCTCTTATTTATTCTAACCTGTTTATTTAGGCTGCCGGGATCGCATTACCTGAGAGCCTTCGAGTGGCAGGGAGAGAAGACTACCGTTGTCAGCACTGAACTCACTGTCACGCGTCAGCCCATCAGGCTACAATATCAACATGTGGAGCCGCATATGAATGCCTGCCTACCGACGCTAACAAATGGAAATTCGAAGACAATCGTTTTACAATTAGGCTCTCAAACCCTATTGTATTTCCATCGATTTCTATTAACCTTAGGAAAAGTTGGCCTCGAGATTATATACATCAATAATAATGCTTTCATACGCGAGTCCAATTCTTTTCTTGCTATGATAATACTTTATTTTACGTAAAATTGTAAAACTGAATCCAGCATCTTTTAGATACGAGAATTCGAAAGAAATAAAATGGATTGGTAAAATAAATATCAATGACTTTTACTGCGAACTAAAAGTAATTGGTGAAAGATGCAGTGTGAAATTTAACAAAATTAGCAAAGCTTATCTTTGGTATCTGACAATTTATCTGCTATTTGTTGAAATCGTTCTACGAGTTCGTTAAGGTAATTTCCAGGTCATTAATAATTATATGAAGCTATTAATAAACCGTCATCGATCATATTTCTCAATTCTCGCGTTTCATTTTGTTATCTTGAGGATATCAGTTTTAGCGAACCGCATTTAATCGCGTGTTGCGTCAAATCGGCATTTTATTTCGGCGAGTTTCTCTCAATCATTCGACAAGAATATCGCATGCGCTGCACGATATTGTAACCTGAAAATCTACTTCTTACAATGCTACGATAAGAATTTTAAAATTGATATAAACGACTCGACCTATCGTGTAACCCGACGTTCGCGTTACATATAGCCTACTGTCAACGTGTATTACGAATGCTAATGTCACGTTACGATTCCATGCCTGCACGGCAGGTATTAGGTTAGCATAGTAATTGCACATGCATGAATACTTTTATCTAATAACGGCATCGATAATTAGTCCGACCGAATTTTTTAATGATCGTAACGTTTTAATATTGCTATTCCTCCTTCGTTACCGTTTATAAAATTTGTTTAAAGGATGATTGAAAATACTATCGGCGAGCATTTTCTTCGCGGAGAACACGTTCTCGCAATTTCACGTAATTACAGCGATTTTCCGTTATTAAATGCTGACCGAGCAAAAACTTTCGCGATGCCTACGAGTAAATGATTTTCGAACACCCGGTGTACGGACTGGAAGCGTAATGTATTATACCAGCTAGGCAGGTATATTACAGAGAACCGCAGTTATGTGCGACGGGCTATGATTGATGACAAGTCGTTGCCTGTTATGAATATAATATCGATCAATCACGCTATTTACCGGACGAATGCATAGGCCCATTCTATCATCCTCCTGTGCTTGCTTACCAACCTATCTATATCTATTTCGACTTGACCCGCTTCCATCGAAACTAAAACTCATTTCTTTTTTTATTGCGCGTTACTTGGAATTACACGCGACGCCCGATTCCGAGAGATTGCACCCCTTGTCGCGATCGCAAGCGAATCATCCCTTTCGTGACCGCGATACCTTTTTTATGCAATTTTTTTATTTATCCACCGAACTTTCCCGCCACCGGTGGTTATCGGCTGTAATCGATGCCGAATCCGGATCGATTTTTTATTTTCGTAAGTCGCGCCACTCGTTTATTTCGTCACGATCTTATATATGTACGAGTGTCAGTCGATAACTCAGGCATTCGAGCTCCAGTAGCTGGAGAAATGACGTCAAGAATTTAAATCGATATACATAACTTTGTTATTATGATTTTCCAACTGTTTTGGTACTTTCGCGTGGACGCAAGCGGAATAATCGAGGAGAAAACAAAAAACATCGACAAAGTTCAAGTTCGATGGATTAAATTTAAAAGTTCAATCACTTTTTTTGCTGGTTAATCTACGTAGATGCTCGCTAATGTGTGTTTGTTTCTTTTAGCATGATTCTTTAGCAGAACACTTTAAACACGCGAATATAGCTACTCCAACATGTACGTATTTATGGATTGGTATTATTATATATGTTACACTTCTGAAATGATTATTTTTGTGACATTTTTAACACGAGTTAAATATTATTTTTATCTTGGCTGGTACGTAAATAAAATTTCTAACCGGATATTGTAGATACAGAGAGATATAAATGCGAACGAATCTGTATAGTTCACTGCGAAATCGTTAAAAGCTTTGCGCATATATTCTTAGTTAAGCAGAAATTGATGAAGTCGTTAGAGAGGTTTCATCTTATCAGATTTTGACTCTAACAGGTATGTAAGTATTAATGCAATTAAATGTCCAATTACAAACCTGATCCATTTCGTATTAATGGAGTACAGTCTGGCACCAATATTTTTAGTCTCCGGGCGGTATTTAATCGGAGAGATGTCTGCATTTTTAAAAAGATACAACATAACCACGTTCGTTGAAATTTCACGAATAAATAAATAATGCAGACATCAAATATCATTTTCAGTTGTCGTTTTCAAGCAACTGATTTATTCTTTCCCGAATACCTTCACGAGCTGTAAACCTATGAAAATCCGAAGTGCAATAATAAGATTCGTTAAGTTCTTGATAATTGAGCGATTATTTCGAGCTTTTTGGATCTCTCGAGAGCGACTGGTTTTGTCTGGAGTGGCTTTCAGCTCTTTGAGGAATGAAACGTGTTTGAACGGAAAAGGAGGCATCCTCGTCGAAGGAGGCGTGGCTCCGAACCGTGCTAACGACTCTCGCAAAATGTTCCCCTGTGCTCAGACCGCCATCTTGAAAACTCAACATGACGTTAAACGAACTGCGCCCGAATGAGGAACTTCGAAACGAGGAGCTAACGAGACCGTTCGCTGCAGGAATCATTCATCATCTGGTGTACTTAACGCATGGACCTGTCGGCAACAATTGAATTTCAGAATTTCTGTATCTTGAAAAATCTATAAATACAATTCCTCGTTCGACGTTTCGGATGATAGAATGACTGTAAAATAATCTGCTTTCAACGTTTAGATCAAACGATGTTGCTCTAATTTTCTTAAAATTAATTTCAATTCAACCGATGATAGACATCGGGAGACGCGCGATTCCAGTTGTTGGGACGGTTGTCACCGTAATCGTATACGGTATTCAAGGTAATATTACACGGCGGCCAAGCAGCATTAAATTAGAGGAATGCGAAATCCGTCGCAATGGCAGCGCAAACATCGAAAAAGTCTATTAAGACGGTTTCGAACGACTCGAAAGAAAAAAAGGAACGTGTTATCCCACGCGTCAGCATATTCGATCGTTATCGACGTTATTACTTTCTTGGCGCGGAGCGGACGTTAGACCCTAATATGCATATGTAAACGACACGGGTTACAAGTTAGAAAGTTGCAGAGAGCACGGTTTATGTAAGCACCGGATGCCCGGTGAGTGGATTCCGGCGTCATCGTTTCTGTTTCCAGTACTCTTATTCTCGAATCTGCATTTACGGAGAGGCAAACAAAAGGAGGGGCGAGAGGGTGCCAGGTTTTCTTTGAAAGGGCAACGATTTAAAGCGGGATATACATTCGAAAAGGTACGGCCGACCGTGCGATATCTGATCATCGTTTCCGCGCGCTGTCTCCTTCGCTGGGACAGTACTCGACTATCGGGAGCTTATATACATTTTTTGGCTAACAAAAGGTCGTTAAAAATCCGTTAGATACGGCTGTCAGATAGGCGCGGCTCTAGTGTGCGGTTACGGGAGAAGCTCTCAAGTTGAGCTCTTTGTGCGTGATTTGAATGCAATCGGAGGGATGCCGTACGGTCGCCAGAGAGCAAAGGGAGAGGGGGAGAAAAGTAGGGGATTGTCAGGAGGTGGGGTTACCGGTGCTAATCTCCGATCAGTGTCGAGAGCGTAACGCGATCCGACACGACGTGACGTGATCCAGACTCGATAGCCAGCAAATACAACCCTGCAGCGGCAGCAGCAGCGGCAGCAGCAGCAGCAGCAGCAGCCTTGCGCATGGTGTCGAGAAGGGCAAAGCTGCCGAGTCTTTACAAACCATACTCCGCGAAAATTGACACAGATAGGTTTACGTGACGTATCTTCTGAAATTGAACTACTCGCTACATTCGTTAACCAACGGAGACCTGCGTACGCCGGGATTAATATGGATTCCGGATTAGAAACTTCGGCATAATGCCGTCAACATACACGGCCCTGGTTCTTGAATAATTAACTTTCGACTTAGCGTGGAAACGCGGATCGATACCATGGAATATTATCTCCGTCTCCACCGATATTTTCTATTATGCATGTACAATCTGCCGAATTAATTTTGCAATTACGATTCTATTAAAAATTATTGAAAGATGTCATTTACGAATACCTTTAATGTTACTTCGACTACGTAAATTCATTCTAAACTCACCCTCCCTGTACACCATATATGCCAGAACTACAATTTATGTTCAGACAACGGTGCAATCATTTTCGTACAAGAAAGCAGATTTTAGAAGCCCAACTACAACGTTGCATTAGGATTATCTCTGTTAGATGAGCTGATTATCGACCGGGACTAGGGGTCTATAGCACACACTGTATCAATAATGTGTATGGCAATGAAAGAAGGTTCTACCGTATATGGCGGTAATTTAGGAGTTATAGTAGGTTCGGTGTCGGGATTTTTTGGAAATGCGCGTACGGCGCGCGTTGTACTCGGAGCGTCAAGAGTCGCGCCACCCTTGCGTGCAGCCAAGCGCTTGTAATACAAACTCCGATGTAGTACGTAGTACCCACACGATGCTGTCACAAGTGCTTGCACGTCATTGTGACATTGTGAGCGCCCACAGGAGTGTGAGGAACCAGTTGTCGAGAGCAACAGCTGCTCGACCCGTAACCCACATACATCACCACACGTCATTGTTCGCCGTGTGCATTATTCGAAACAGGTATGGGGAGGCACCTTGGCATTACGTCACTAGGAGACACTAGACCAGTTAATGGGTATACGTCATCCTACCTGAGGAATGGTCAATAATGTTACTCAATCGCGCGTGAAGTCAATACTGTGAGAAAACCTTTCGGGAGGGCTAACCCTAGTGCACTTTGCCCTGAATACAAATTTCACGCCGGATCGAGGAGCTATTGACACCCGCCCTACTCCACACCGTTCGACTATGGAACGACTATGTTGCAGTTCTTCTATTCGCTACGATCTAAAATTTAATGCAAATATTCTCACCCTGTTAGTATATAATAAATACTTGTAGGTAACTTCTAGGGTAAGTCTGTGCAGCTGATCAGCCTAAAAAATCGGCGAATTCCTTCATTTTTGGTCCCGTCGTTCAAATCAGATTTCAGAAAATTGAGAAAAGCAATTTGTCCAGATACTGGCATAGATATATTTAGAATCTGGAAGAACAATGCATTTCGCACGGCACATCTTTGACAGGCTGTCAAAGAGGCGATAGATAAAGTGCATTTCCATTTTCTTGCACGAGCAACGGTGCGTCGTGCAATTTCAATATGAAACTGTGAATAATGCATGCCGAGAGATCTTGAGCCACCGATATCGTCACGCAGCTCACATCCTCCCGCGATGTAAAACTGAGATAAATGGAACGCGGTAAGTTTGAATAATGAGCACTCGTAACGATGATACGTCGACTACTCTTCTAAGCACCTTCTGCCGGTGGCGCGTGCACTCGATTCGTTCAATGGAAAATACGATGTTGAGTTCTTCTATAAGACAGTCTAAGCGACTCATTAAACAGTCTACCGAGATTCATTTATCATTCCACAGTTGACAGTCCCACGTCTTGCAGCGATATATTCTTAGTCACTGCTTTGCTCCTCGGAAAATAATGCTCGAGGATCAAGTTCTAACACCATTGAAATAATTCAGGTGTTATAAATAAATATGAAAATAATTTACGTTATAACTATTCTATAATTTTCCATTTCCTTGCAGAAATATAAATTAATGTTATTTTGAAAACGTTCGATGCTACATTGTTCGACGATCATTCGATCGATTTTTTCATTGTTGCAAAGTATTTGATTTTCTTGCGCAACCATTAACAAGTTTGTGTCCATAAATCGAAGAGACCAGTTTATAATGTTCGCGCCAGTCGTAAAATTATATTTAGCGTCGCAGCGACTCGAGTGGCAGCGGTTCCGAGGTAAAAAGGTAGCGTCGGATGCGTAAAGCCGTGGAATTGGTGCGAGGCTGCGAGGCTGCGAGGCCGGTTTCAAGTATTCATGGTCCGAAGACCGGCGACGAGGAGGCAAAGTGAATATTCTGCGCATTCTTTTGTAAAACTGGCCGACAGATTATACTAAATATTGAGAGGATAGTCAACAGAGAGACGGAACAAGCGCAATGGGTTCGCGCCTTCCTAATCCCATGGAATCTGGTCATATGTAAGGATTACGTTGGTCCAACTCAACATGGTCGCGTTGTCGCGCTAAAGCCGCGGACCAGCCATTAGCCACTGGCGCGCACTGGGTAGCCAGGCCCGCAAGCTTAGAGACGCTATCAGCATTGGCTTAGTTGGCTTTCTTTCTATCTCATCCCGTGATCCGACTAGGTGGTACTTGCTCGTAGTTACAACACGCTCACTGCGCTGCCCGAAAGATGTAACGAGCTGATAGTTATCTTCATCGCAGTGGGTTGAAAGCGATAGGACAGGTCCGAATGGGGATAGGTGGCCAGACTACTTTCAAGGTAAGCTAAGGTGGCATAACAGAGAAGATTCAAAGTAATAGCGAATGCTTTGCACGATCTCCCCTTCGTATTCGTTATGAAGAACTTTCGTAATTTCGAAACGGACCTCTCCGATGGTTTTACTCGCAATTCCCTGATTCAGGGATTTTTAGAAGTTCATATGGCTCGGCTCACGCCGCCCGTTCCCTCGAACATCCTTGAAGGCAACGTCGCGGACTCGGCTGAAATGTAATCATATCTTTTTAATACGTCTTATATACGCTTCCTTGCAGTTCCTTTGTCTTGGATCTTACTGTATAATGGATCTTACTATATAATATATATTACAATGTAATACTATATATAACCAAGAAATCAAAATTTGCCCGAAAGGCTCCACCCAAAGGCTAAAATAATCGCGGAAACGGTGCGAATGCATTATGGGACACCCTGTATATTTTAATTTGACTTTCTTCGGTGCATTTCGGGGCTGGAAACCCCCACCATTTTCCTCTGTTCGAGGTCGCGACGTCGAGCGTTACGTGTCTGCGGAAGACGGGATCGGGCAATTTATCAATCCACAAGCGAGAGAACGACTCCTGGCCAGGCGGGTAATTTAACAAGATTGATGCGAAGCCGACATGCCACAGTTTCGCAGCTCGCGAGAAGGGGTCGGTTGATGTTGGTGATGTCGGCAGTATGGGGTGACGTCGGAGGGCTCCGAGAGGATGAGAGAGGTAAAACCAGACGTGTGAGCGACTGGTTATTAGGAAGCCTCATCACGCAGGCCGGCACAGAATCACGCACAGCATTAAAACAATGCCGCAAGTGATGGAGGTTGCTACATCGCTAGTGTGTCTACCAGTTTCGCCATCGCGTAATACAGAATTTGACGAGTGTCAGTAATATGCATTGTGTTTTCCGATCGAATCCTACCGACGTCGATCTCCTCTTATTTATTTTCAGCCTTCGCCTGGGATTTAATTAACTTTCAAGATAACGTCTGAATACGTTGCGTATTTTATGCATTTCGACGTTGCATTAATATAGCCTTCGTTATAACATAGTTTCAAACCGTCTTTCGAAATTCGCTTTAGAAACATGTCGCATAAATTGAGTTGTCTGCGGATTACCGAATACACAGGGCATTTTTTAATACAAAAATAAATTTTTGTATTAAATTTCTATGCAATTCTGTCTACCAAAAATTAAAATGTGTAGGGAGATGCATGAATCTGTTCGGTCACGATAATTTAACGATAATGATTCCCGAGTTTGCATAGCGGTTAATGACGGCTAACCACGATCCTTCGCCTAATCACTAGCCGCTCCTCCAATTATTCACCCACGTGCAGGGATGATCCGGTATGACGTCAAGGGCAGTAACAAGTTCAAGGGGGCAACAATATTAATTGGCTCGTTTATTGCGATGTGGGTGGCCGTAAGTGTCGGTTTCTCCGTTAACTTTCCGTCGGAGTTAGGTGGCGGGTGTTGTAAGGGCTGCAGGGTAATGTGGCGTACGATGTGCCTCGGTAAATCACTGCCTTCCTCTCGGTTTGCAATATTTAACCTCATTTTTATGAAGCCCTGTCCCTCCTTCCTGGTTTTATTATCGCGCGACGGCCAACGTTAACGTCCATTTTAATATAGCACCTTATGAATTTCAACTGAACTAGCAATACCTACTCGGAGATATGAGAAAATCTTGATCCCCGCTCATAATATCGTATCTTGACTAACGCAAAACCTACTTGAAATTATTCGAGCAGGTTCGATTTCTTTTCGATGCACCATCAACCCCTTGCACTATGATTTCTTTCACAGCTGCCTTCGTTAGCTGTTCTTTGCTAATAATTTTCCTAATAGAGCAAAATGGTTTTTATTTATTGTTAAATCATCGCAAATCTGATTCGTTGCTATAGCCCGATGAGCACTGGACATCTTATAGCCCTACGAACGTGCTAGAAACTTCCCGTGTTACAAATCGAGACTGTCTAGAGTGCAAGAGGCTGATACGACGAAGATAAACATAAATATAATGAAAATAGCAATGCTTAAAGTCTAAAATATTCAGCAGCGGTCGTGCTACTAGACTTAGTGTACAGTCCGATCCCGGTACGAAGATTTCAGCTTATTCAGCATCGTCGAAAATTTAGGTCATTGATACGAGGATTCAGCTTTCCTCCGACTCGGTGCGGCGTCGCGGGAACATTGCAGCGAGGAAGTTCATAAAACGTCACGCACAGAGTAGATCGCAAGCGCAGGTATATCTTAAACATATTCAGGAAATTGGCCGCGATATCGGCGCCAATTTATCGTCGCAGGATACTACTCGAAAGTTGCGGCAACGCTATCCGCGGATGACTCCGCAAACGCGCCAGTTGTCGTCGTCACGGTAACGCAGAACCACTTGCAACCGCGAACATTTGAATAATTCGGTCGTTTGCAAGCGAACTTACAACGCCGTGCGCATACACCCGGATCATGGCCGCTACTTACTGCGCGGTACACCGATCTCCGGGTAGTTTTCGAGCCCGTTTTCGTGTCCCGTGAAAGTGGACATGTTTTTGAACGCGCGCCGACCCGTCCCGTTCTTGCTTTTTCGGAGCTTTATGACGATCCTGCGCGTACCAAATAGCCCAGAAACGGGATCAATTGTAACTGTTTGCTGAACTACCGAGATTGGAAGGTTACGGATCGACTACGTTTTGTAGGACTCCTTCGCGAAACCGAGTCTTTATTCCGACACCCTAGTTCGAGCCTCTTCGTAAAATTGAACTGCAGTCAATTCTCTCCAATTGTCCCTTTAGTTTTGTTTTGATCTCTGCAGTGAAAAAATTGTTTGACAACAACTCTTCCGGAATATTATGCGAGTCGAACTCTTATGCAATGTTGCGGAAAGTTACAAAATTGTTATCGTTCATAAATCCTGGATTAATGACAAGAGCCTGTTATGATTGCATCCTTATCGTCTTTTGTTTTGATTCTGCGATTACTATGTCAACAGGAATTACCGCAATAAATGGTATTACATTTTGAAACGAAATAATGACGGAGAAATGAAATATAAGCAAAATTATCTGCGCACACAATTATTTATCTCCTATTCTCTTCTCGAAGACAAGTATCTGACGTATTTACCATACTTCTTGAAGTAAAAATACTTTATCGATATCAATTTTATTGCATCGATATTCTACGGAGAAAAATAATGTCGAACGGTATTCAATTTTCTCGTAATAAAGTCTACGTTTGCTATAGAAATAGGAATGAAATCGTTTGTGTAAAATTGTATTCTCGGTCGATTATTATACTCGTCGCAGTTGATGGACTATAAATATCATCGAGTGGCAAGCAAATTCCGAACATTTGTATTTTAAGTGGAAAATCAGGAGTTTATTTAACGCGAGTAAAATATACAATGTGAATAAGGTTAAGCCGCCGCTGGCTAAATAGAGCAGGGCTGCAGTCCAAAAGTATTTATCTTATGTAAATGATGCTCACTGGCGTAGCATCTGAAGCATAAAAGGCTGAAACTCCATTATAACCGGAAAATAAAGTTTTGTTGGTAACTGTGTAGCTGGCACAGTTTTGTCGGGATGAATTTACATTCAGATGGCGCTATCTAATCCGCAGTAAGTTAAAAAATTTACGACTTTCGGTAAATCACGGCTCAGATCTGCTTACCCCGCAAGTGAATACTGCCGCGCGCCTGAATTGTTTATGGTCCTGCCATAAAACAATGATATGAGAGATTATAACTCGGTGAGTAATGAAATTCTTTGTGTGTGAACCACTACGCGCGCCGCCGTTTCACCTGCTCTGAGTTATAACACCTGTTTGTCAATAAGAATTGCAATCGTCCCGCTTCGGAGAAATTTCAAAGCGGTTTATCCACTGATTGTTCATTTCATCGACAGTTTCTAATTCCAGATGGACAATCGCTCGCGAGATAATAGTTTTAAAATGACAATTGCCGCCGGCTCAACCTATTGCACGCGATTCCAATTTATTATTAGACACGTTGTCGTGTCAAAAATTAAATTGGATACGACGCACGGCAGCATCGATACGCGTTATCGATTGGTTACTGTTAAATATACGATTCGTGTTAATACCGTAGGAAAAAAAAACATTTGTTTGTCATCCTTCATTTTTTCTCAACTAATTATTTGTAGAAACGAATATCTCGCGTGGATGGTAACTTCAGCGATGCGTATTAAAATAAATGCAAGCATGATGGCTCGCTGAAAATTGCCAGGTGTTGTTCGTATTTGTTGACGGTCCCCTTTAATTCGCTGTTGAAATATGACAATGCTATCTGCTTTTGAGTTGTAAACGAAGCTCAGTTTGTCGAAAGAACTACATATATACAGAAACCAACGCAAGGTCGTGTCAAGCATATGAGAATTTTCTTTTTCATTCCAGAACACTCTTCGTTATGTTAACCCTTTATTTTCCAGGTAAATTCCCAAGGATAATTAATTAATGTTTATACGTAGCCCTTGTTGCACTTCTTAATTTTCATTTTTCTTCCGATGCAGTCTCTTGGGAGATGTTAATAGCGATCTCACGTAAACGCACATGCTAAATGTAGAATCAATAACAGATATTGCTGCGAAGTTCATACATGCATAAATGATATCTGTCCACATGAAGGGTGTTCAATTTCCTGTATCGCGTGCAATATTATATCAGACGTTTCTACAATAAACGATGCATGACAATACAATAGTACTTCGAAAGTTGTACAATAATGCACTGCACGAGGGATGACAACTACTATGTTGCACGTGTCAA
Organism: Augochlorella aurata; assembly: GCA_028455555.1. Lineage (NCBI taxonomy): Eukaryota > Metazoa > Arthropoda > Insecta > Hymenoptera > Halictidae > Augochlorella > Augochlorella aurata. Next base: position 4,033,065 of record CM052151.1, on the reverse strand, counting down.
ATTTTCATTTCCAACCCATAATCATTTTCATCAATGTGTCGTTTCTATTCAACGGTGTTTTTTTTTTTCAAAATTGTGGGTAAATTGGTAAAACCCAGGGACAATTATCGTTCACTTCTAAGAAACAGATATTTGAGAAGTTTTGTAATCGACAATGATTCAAATACGAACTATCCTTAACACAATTAAAGGAAATTTAAACCCAGCGAATGTTCTTTCCTCCCGACGATGTTACGCCACTGAGTCGTAATTTACCCGGAGCGTTTATGGCATTGTTGTGAAGCAGTGCTTGGCGTCGTCTTATAAAACCAATTTCGCGGGTATTATGCAAGCTGTCAGTCCCATAGGTGAGTTATGGCAAACGTAGCCTGCAGCACAAACACGTATTACCCCGTACAACCGTTCTTTATATTTACGCCAACAACACCCGCTATAATACGAAATTAGCGAACACTGCTTTTAACCCGTCAACTGATAACAACATGTTTTATTTCAAACGCGTTCGAAACACTTTATCGATTAATATGCACTATACGTGTCTGCGTTTCTACTACGGAACTCGCAAAGCATAGCTCGTTTTTTAAGGTCGCAAAAAGAATAAAAAATAACGTTTAAAAAACCTGTGTTTAACCGAAGCATTGGATTCTCGAACATTTTATCTACCTTTTTTGAAAGATAGATCTTTTTTAAAAATGTCTTCCGTAATTAAATATATGTTTTAATATCAACACATTGTTATGAAATTGAGAATGCCTGGAATGAAATACGAAGAATAGCGTGTCTCCTACTATGAATAATCGTCGAATAGCGTCAAACGTTGAATCGGTAAACGGATTCATAAACGCATATAAAGAAGTCGCGCCGTTAGAGAAGAGCGATCCTTCAGATCTATTGGACAATAAAGCGGCGTGTACACTCTTCATGGCGGCGAGTCGGAAACGAGTATCTGAACGTCGTGTTTAACTCTATTGGAATATACGATGCTATATCCGGAATTTCGTTCCAGACCGTTAAGACACTAGATTCCACTTTATCGGCACCGTAATGGTTATATAGCTGTTAAAGTTGCCCCTCATACAACTTTTCCAATCTTATCTTCACGTATGGCTTCTCCCTCCCTGTCCTTTCCTGTCCTGCACACTTCCCTTTCGCACGTCCTCTCTCGCGCTCTCTTTCTCTCTCTCTCTCTCTCTCTCTCTCACTCTCTTGCTCTCTCTTGCTCTCTGTTGCACGGGAATGGTCTCTCCTTCCCTCTCGCTTACTCTCCTCACCGTTGCGGAGGAAAAGCGGAAAGGATTTAGTTAAATTGGACTGCATGCGAGGAGTTGTCGGTTAGATTTGTTCAAGCATCAGAGAGCGCTGACCGTTGTAAAAGCACTCGTACCGGTACCAGGCAGAAGAGAAGAAATGTAGAGGCGGCGGCAGGTCGTGGTTACGGAGAATGCAATGTCTTTCTCCTTTCTTTTTATTTGGGATTGCCATTGAGCGTGTTGGTGACCAGGTTGTCGATACGTGCTTGGCATCCCGATCCGACGCTTCAGTCCTATTCCCTGGTAGAACTCGAAATTGTATGGTATTTCCTACTGGATTGCTGGAATCTGCCTAACTCGATACCATCCCCTGATACTTTCCCTCGGGATCGTTTTTTCATTCGTGCTGCATATGAGCACCTTCAAACAATCTCGCTGCGTTCAGCAAAAAGTTTGCGCCTAGAATATTTTCAATATCACGCGCCGATTTCGCTACCTCCTTTCGATGTAAAGTCGTTTCAACTTGCGCATGTTACCGTAGAAACGCAAAATTCCCTATTTATGAATTTATAAAGCCACCCAACAATTTTCAGGCTTTTTATACGTTCCATTTAATATTTGAGACTGCGCCGAGAAACGATATTTTCTTAGAAAAGGATTTTCATTTAAAAAAAAAAAACCCTCTGTATAAAAAGTGAATTTAAACGTATGTAAATTTATGTTTGACAAATGAAACAGATATCTTTGCACTTTCGAAATTTTGTAATCGGCGAAGAAAACTATTTTCTAACTCAAATTTGTCTTGTAGGAACTCAACTGTGCACGAGCATTTACAGTTTGTTATTTTTGACGTGTCACGAGATGTCGGGTGGAACAAGAGAAGACTGTTGCTTGATTTACACAAACAAACCTACGAGAGTGATTTATAGAAATAGGTAAGGTTGCCAAACGCATGCGGTTGCGAGCCTGTATCATTAAGGTTGGCAATAATTTCACGCAATTGATTAGAACTAGTCGACGTATTTAATTGCCTGTCGTGCAGTCACCTTGTTATTTATTTGCTACGCGGCCGAACATTATGATAGTTGACGATTTTTCAGGCGGCACGAACTAGAACGACTAATGCAAGGTAAATTGCTTGGACGAATAATTCCGTTCAACGTACGCTCAACACATTCGAAGAAGAATTTCAGACTTTCGAAGTATTAATAGCGCGATTAATAAATGTTCACATTCTACATTCTACATTATACGGTATGTACAACATCTGAGATTGCTAGTGAACATGTCGTATGCTTCAATAACGTTTCATAAATATTTCATTAGATTCCGGCGAAGTGTTAATGGTAGAACCCATTTAATTTGCCGTACGTCAACTGGTATTTGTACCATAATTCATAAACTAGTTGACATTGAAAATACAAATTCTGCTAACATATTGAAATATTAAGAATAACAAAAGAATATCATACTACTATTACTACTACTAGTACTAATAATAATAATAATAATAATTATTATTATTATTATAATAAATATACATATATATGAAGAACCAGTCAATTATTATGTCTGATTTTTCTGCAACTTGCTCATAAACTTCTGATGCACTTCCATTCGTACAACATTTTTCGCTTGCATCCATTTGCGGAACATGTTTCCATAGCATAACTGGATAATCCGGAGGCGGCTTTTGTATGAAAAATTCAGTGCTGCAATTAAATCAAGGAAACGAGCGACGCGACGTCTTGATAATATTACGGTATAGCGTTAGGGGGGCTAGATAGTTACGGAGATCCGTCTGCTAGGTTGAGTAACACGTTCTAGTTAATGGGGTGAAAATCACTGAACCCCTCGTCGGTATAACCTAACTGTACGATATACAATTCCTGCTTAAGCCACGGATAACGACAGCACGGTTGAGTTACTGTTATTACTTGGTGCCGCTATCGGCTTCGATAATCGATAATACTGATTAAAAGTAGTCAAGGCGGCAGTTTCTCCGTAGTTGCATACAAAACGGTCAACAGCTCGGCAAATAAATAATGGACATACGTAAGCGCACACGTACCCGCACATTTAAATAGATATACGTGCACATTGTCGCGACGACATGTTCAACCATGCGCAACTCTTAAGAAATAGTTTAAAAATTCTAATACATATATAAGTTTAAGTATAATTATTCGTATAAATATTAGACAATGACATTTTTAAGTAGGAACAAAGTTATAATAGGTACTCTGACCTAACCGAAATCATCGGGATGGTAAAAGATGCGATAGATCGAACGTTTAGAGTTTAGAGACCTACCGCGCGATCCATTTACCGGTGTAGATGTTGCAGGATTGCTGGATAACGGTCGAGGACTATCCCGACTATCCCGACTATCGTAGCGCGATTTCTGTCCGCGGGATAAGGCATCGTAGCCGGAGTAATGGGGTGAAAATCACTTAACCCCTCGTCAATGCGAGGAGGCGAACGCGAGGCGCGTTATTCAATTCGCGCTTAAGCCAACGATAATAACATCAGCCGGCGGCAGGCGGCGTGCAAAGTCAAGGACTGACGTAGCGGTGAAGATTTACGGGCACGGGCTGGGGCATGCATCCTGTATGAATGTCGGGGCAGCTTGTAATAATTCAACTCCGCGGCCACACCTCGGCCACTTCCCGTCTGCAGTCTGGCAGGGCACGACCACCAAGCGGACTGCTGCTCCGTTGCGGAGGGGTTTCCGGTAACTGCGCGGTCGACATCTCTCCTCCTCCTCACTCTCTCTCTCTCTCACTCTCTCTCTCTCTCTCTCTCTCTCTTTCTCTCTCCTCCGCTATCCTCTCTCTCTCTCTCTCTCTGCTCCTCTGTTTTCCTCTCTCCTCTTCTCTCCTCCTCTGTTCTCCTCTCTCCACCTCTCTTCTCCTCGGTACTCCCCGCTTCCCTTTACCACCGTATCTCCGGATCTATTCCTCTCTGTCCACCGGTTTCTTCCTTCCTCCAGCGTCTCTCTCTCTCTCTCCCTCTTTCTCTGTCCGTGTCCACTCCCCCCTGACCCTCCACCACTCCCCTCCGAACAGCCACCCTTATCCGAGAGAGCTCGACCCAAGAGAGCGAAGAGCTCTGATATATCGGCCGCACACATTGCACTGGATGGAACGCAATATGTCCACCGAGAAAGGCAATAACCATTAGGTCCCGAGAAAACTGCCCCATTTCAAACGACACGAACGGTCGAATATCAGGAAATTTATATCTGGTAGCCTTCCCACCCTTCGGCCACCCTGCGCCCCTCCCGGCCTCTATCTTCACCCCTCCGCCGGGGCCGCCACCTTCTTCGTCCCATTCGTCGAACCCGGGCGCGAGTCGTAGAGATCGGAGCCGGCTAGAGGAGGCTCCGAGACATATCGTGCAGAGTGGAAAAGGTTATAAACGTGGAGGCAACTCGCTGGGGAGGTCGGCCAAAGTTTTCGTGAGGGACCTTATAGCGGCGAGGACCGGCGGAGGGTACGTTCGCGTCCCGCTTTATACGATCGGATATGAAGTGGTTGGTCACGTGCTCGTGGCCAACCAACGGTGTTACCTACTCAGCTCCACCGATTTGTCCGGCTATGTCGAAAATCTTTCTACGGTCGTTGCTTTCGCTTCCCCCGGACGATATACGGACACAGACACACATGCGAGCGAGCGCGCGCGCGCGCGGCTGCAACGTGTCCGTAGATGCGTCCCAGTAAATACGAAAGGTTTCGCGAATGCATGCACTCGACGGTGGATACGTACGCGAAGCTGATAAGTGAACCTGCACACATGCGATGCAGCGAATACGCCCACAAACCACACAACCTATAAATTTGATGTTTTAGGTTCTGGGTCTAGGCTAAGCACGGGCTCGATATAGACCGGATCAAGGCTAACCCTAGGCTAACTTTGGACTGCTTCTCGGCTGGGTTCATTCCCTGGACGGACGCAAATATATTTGAACCCTTAAGCGGACTCTCGAAAGCGGCTGCCAAATTTTACTTTGTTAGGATCGAACGGTTCCACGAATAGACGCTAAATCATTCCGCAGCCGAATGCCATCAATTTTGTTCGACGATGTATCGAAGCATTATAAATACAGATTACGTCTAATTGATACTTTTGCCATCACCTCGGATAATTGCGTACATCGATTAATAAATTCGTAGATCCGCTGAATTCGATGCTTCTGCCGTAACACGCGCGTACGAGACCCGTCTAATTTTATACGAGCCGGTTGATGGAAACGATAAATCAGCGCCGTCTGTGCTTCAGAAGTGTGTAAAGATCAGGTTTATCCTCGTCGTGGATTCTCATAAATTATGTAAACGGATTACACGGATACGCGATTGAGAGACATTTATTTCGTTCCCCGGCGAGATTTATTCCGCGACAGCGTCTTACAGTTTTTCGAGCGAATTCACCCCTCGCCTTTTGAGCGCTCCTGCGAACGGAAGCCTTCTATTAGTTTCAACGTCGATGATGCAAGCTTCGTCCGCGGGATCTGAATATTTATATCGTCGATAAAAGATAAACACATCATCCGCACGATATAAATGGCGGATTTATGGCTGGAGCCGAAACGTAGGCGTCGTTCCGTCGACTGCAGGAGAAATATTACGCATTGCTCTTTCCATGCGACGACGGCCGAGAGCTGTCACGTAACAAATGCTCGTAGCCGACACTCGTAAACTAGACTCACGCTAAAAGCCTTCGTTGCCCTTTCTTCCCCGTTCAAGAATGTCAGACTTATTTTATGTTTCGTCGCTGCTCGGAGACGGTTTCGCCGACATCGACGTTAATTGAGTTTCGACCGACGAATCCGACGTTTCGGTCGTTTTTAGACAGCTCCTTAGGAATCCGCGATCTCTTACGTCCTCTCAAACTTTGAATCAGCTGTATCTTCGGAACGATTCTACGCGATTTCCAAAATTGTGCAACTTCCTCTCGAACTCGCGCAATCTCTGTAAAGTATTTTCTAAAAAGATGTAATTTTAGCTTTAATCGTGCCCGCTGTAAAATTGCTAGCTCCTCTACCTTTTTTTTATTGTTTCATATTCGACTAAATTGAACGTTCTTTTTGCGGTGAAATTATTAAAAGATGTCTCTGGTAAAAATAGCGCTAAACAGAAATTAATAAAAGGTGTGTTTTGCCACCTTCGGTAGAAATAGTGTCGAGCTTTGCGCTATTTTAACCCGTAACTACCCAATTCTGCCGGAAATGCAGAGAATCTGTAGTCCACCGATGAAAAACAGGGGAGCGTTAGCTGTAATAAAAATTAAAAGCCGCTCAACGAGATTTCGGAAGCGAAACGAGTGCCGGCGCGGCGTAACGGTGTCCGCGTGTTCACGAGAATTCCGTGAAAATATCGAGCCACTAATCGGTATCTGGCCGCAAAATTCGAGAAAGACCAAGTGGCTGGAATATTAGACGTTCCGTTAAGAGGTGAGAATCGACGTATCTGCGGCACGTCGTAACGTACATCGAGTACGGAGCTCGAGGCGAGCGGGTACAGCACGGATCTGCAGACAGAAATTGCTTTTCCCCTATAAGGCGCCATTATCACGCACCATCTTGTTCGAATGGCTTCGTAAAATGCCAAACTGGGAACTCGGTATTGCTGTGTCCAGCGCTGCGGTCAGCTTTGACCGTCGCAAAAACTTCTCCCTCCGTTCCCTCCGTAACGTCTGGCCCCCCCGCGTCCCCGCTTCGCCCGCAGAGAGACATGATTGTGCGGGGAAATTGTGGTTGCTCTTTCTCTTCGTGTCCTCTTTACATCGTCTATGGTCCCCGCACTTTCGCCTTTTCTTTTTCTAACATGGAGTGGAAGCACTTTTCTTCGAGGGTGTTGGAGTGTGTGGAGAACATCGTCTGGCGAAAAGAGGGCGCCAGTTGGTGGTGGGACGGAGAAAGAGCACGGATAGGTCGGCGTAATATCACCAGACTACCTTGCACACGCTGGCCAAACATAACGGTGCAACTTTTGCCAAATGATGCCATCCGTTTAATTTCTTGGAACGACTGAGCGGACGTTTTCCGGGCGAAATATTAATAACGCGCCACGCCCACGCCGGGATTCCATGACTGTTACGTTGCAAAACTTTGTTATACTTTGTACGGGGCTTGCCCAACGATCTGCAAAGCCTGCCACGAAGGCTGTGCACTTTTTAATCGTTAGTATTTCTTCGCTTAACGGGATCGGGGCTTCTTGTTCCAGCGTTTCGTAACCTAATCGTTTGGTAACCGATGCCATAAATTAATGGAATAAACGAAAACAGTCTCGATGCTAAGAATCTTTCATACTCCAAATGTCCTACAGTGCTAGCCTATTCTACTCGTGACTTATTCTACTTACGATATCATAGCTAACGAATTACTCTTGTTTGTAAGAAATAATATCTCAAGATTTATTCGCGACATAACAATTTTGTTATACGTCACTCTGTCATACATTCGGCATGCGCCACTTTTTATTAAATAACAAGATTCCGAGGGAAGATGGTCAGCTATTCACAGACGGTTTCAATATCCACGTCGCAACGCCAGATGTTGACCGAGCTTTCTAAATCTTGGACTTTTTCTTTAAAAGTTATTTTTATAAGATTTCTTTTTACCCTGAAATTGACATACTCGTATGACACTATAGGCTACGGAAACTGTAGGTATTAGCATCTGGAATTATTACAAAATGTATCGTAAAAGTTATGAAACTATGAGTGACGAGGGATGAAAATCTTCAATGTCGTTCGTTTTATTTCGGTACCTGAGATGAAGATCGTGTCACGTCGAATAGAATTTTTCATTATTTATGTAACATCACCGTACCAGTTTGCTCACAATGTTACGAAGATTTACTAGAATCTGTCATTTTACTATGTCTGCTTGGCAAACCTGTTTTATTCTCGTGTTCCAAACTTTTGGCAACACAAAAGCTTCTAATTCTTTCATAATTTGACAGCATTTTACCAAAATAGTACTAATATTATTAGAATATGTATTTTGGATTTTATAATCGTTATGTTAAAGATAAAACAAATAATCCACAATAGTTCGATCTGAAAATTTGACGAAATTAGATCGGCATTTGATATTTGAACAAATATGTTGCAACATGTTGTGCACTAAACGATATTTAACCCGTTATTCCGCAGGAGAGAATCATTCTTTTGTCTCGTTTCTTCGACAGAGAAAAAAAACGACGGGATAAACGAGCAGACAAAATGAAACAACGTTATTTATGGTGGAGTCTGACTTATGCGCAATGAAACATAAATATTTGTTTCTTCCTTGGAGATAACTCATAATATACGCACTATATAAATCCATTCGTCTTTCCAGCTGTGCCGGATTCCAACATGCCGTCGTCGTCGTTGCGGGAGATGCGTTCAATACATATTGCCTTTTACCTAGTGTCAAGACTTGTCTAACGAAAATTAATTATCCTCCCCGTAGGTCCGGCGTTGTTATACAAAACGGATGTTCCACGATTATATATATTTATAGCTTTCGCTCGCTCTCCCTCTCCCTCTGGTAGCATTCAGGCGTAAGCTCCGTCATTGTTTCGCCCTCCAAAAGTGATCTCTGCTTGCATTTAGTCAAGCCTTTTTCTACCAACACACTAATACACAGCTGCATACTGCTAATTCATTAAATTCTTCTCGCAGTTGATTCTACAATCTTCTTTCAAAAGAATTTCTCGTGCTAAATATTATTAATTTTAAGACCTTATAAATTAATAAATAGAAAACGATGCGACCGTGAATAAAAATACAGTTACGCAAGACAAATATTTTCATCCTACAAGAAAAAAATTCAAATACGAAACCTGTTAACCTCTGACATTTTTCTGTTTGAAACTTAAGATTGCGAGAAGCTTCTTTTTTCTGAATCTGTTTTAGAGCTGACTCGTCTTCGAAAGATTCAGCGTATACATACATTTCCAGCGGTAATGTACCGTACCAAGAAGCAATATCGCGTATGATGGTATGTACGAACGAAATCGAAAAACTTTCAATCCTCGAAGGGGCTATTGTAACAAACGTGGCCAATAAACGCCACGTATACCGTTAGACCTGGAATCGCGATAGAAACGCACCCTTGAGACGTACGGTGGTGGTTAAACTTATAAAAATAATACCTCTAACGCCTTTTTGTTCTCGCACGACGTTAAAACTGCACCTATCGACAGCTTCCAGTTATAAATTATTTATGAACCGATATTACAGCTCCAAATACGATCTTATTTCCCTTCTGAGCATTGATCTTTGCAGCGAAATAGGTTTCGGAGTACGAAAAGCTGTGTGAAAGCGTATTGATAATTTATGAAACTCACGAGGACGTTACAATGTCCGAGGCTGAGATACGATAATTTAGCTTGGGTCAAATGTGACTCGGCACTGCCTTCCGACTGTTAATAAAACGGCTATCGAATGGAAGAACGAAGACGAAGCGACGGTGCACGATGCGTATCGTATGTTTCATCGTATCGAATACATCGTCTCTATCGGTAATCGTTGAAACTTGATCATCGGTGCGAAGGGGGGTCGTAACGGGAACAAGACGAAATGGGAGCGATGACAGGGTCTAAAAATGATTAACCGTCGCATGTTACACGGCACTAAACTAGGCTGATGCTTGCAGGGTGTGTGGCTCGAAAGATGAAGCTTCTCAGCATGAGTATTGAGACGTTCATTAGCGGCGGGTACACTCTCAGCGTGAGTCACTGTGCACGATGGCGTTACGTGTGGTCAAAAGGAGAAAGGGGAAGACAACCATCATTGACGGGTGATGAAGGGTTGTCCCCTGCGGCGATCTTTCCTGCACCCGTGACCTGCGCGACTATACCGTGCTCGATGCACACGGTATCGTGTATCCACACAATATCCCAGCCTCGTTGGATCTCGTGTCGTGACACGTAAAATCCGCTTAAATTTGCTCTCGCATTCGGACAGCTGTTGCGATACCTTCCTTTGTACTTGCTTTCATATATGTTAGCCTTTACAAACAAGTATACCAAAGTCTCGTCGGATATGCTCGTTAATAGATTTTTGGAATCTTTTCAATTTAAACAACGCTTGTCCCTTCGCTGGTTCAAAAAGCACCAATGGATCATCATCTTATTTCGATGTGAAAATCGCGAAACAATTTTACCGAGCTATTACTGGCATCTGTCGGTGCTGGCCATAAGTACAGCGTTCTCGTACGGAACCATCGTACTTGGAATTTTCAATTTTCCTTAGCCCTTTAAACCATGGACCGTATGCAACGGAGCTCTAAAGGCATGCTCTAAAGGAATGCTATGAAAATGATTTTTAAAGGACAACTACTTTCCAGCCTCGCAAGTCGGAAGCTGCCCTCGCGTTGGAAACATATCCGAAGAGGATGGGGTTAATATCGAGACAGCTTCTTCGGTTGAACCGTCGACCTTCCGTGTTTTGCCGTGGTGTTACCCGCGACACGTTGTCTTGCTCGGTTTTCTCGGGTGGTTCGTCGATCCGTTTGATTCGGTGCGTCATCCGTCTTCGTCCGTGGTGGCTCGGTCTCTTTTTGCGGTTCCATCCAACCCCTTCTGTGCAGGCTGGCTCGCTCCACATACCGGCGTCGAAGCATCATTAGCCGGCATTGTACTCGCAACACGCATACCCACTCGAGGTAAGAGTTACCGCGACACCCGCTGCGCCACGGAGATCTGCGATAGAGTTAATGATGCTGGGACCGCGGCGATTTAACAATAAGCCGCATTATTTACAGTCGGCTCTCGGCTCCATTACCACCGGTTGTCCGCCTCACCTGGTCGTGCTCCTTTCTTTTTTCCCTGTTATTCCCGGTGGTTCTGTCCCGCTCCCACCCGCACCGCAGCCTGCTCCTCCCGTCTGCCCTCCCTTTCTCATGCACGGGCTCGTACGTCTTGCGCGGCGGCTTGCATTACTTCACCGCAAATGCCCGAGGAGCAATATCAAACCTTTATAATCAGTCGGCACCTACCCCGCGTAAGCGTATTTATGTTCGAGCTTATACTGCAACTAGTTTTATACCGATTCCTGTAGTACAGAACTGCACCATTTGTTCCGACCGACCCCGCCTGCTATTACATAATTTCTCTGTTTATGCCGCTGCTTTAGAACTCGGCCGTGGACAAAACGAAACGGGTTTCGGATTTTGTATTTTCGTATTTCTCCCTCGCGACAACGAGCTTCTCGCGATGCATCTTTTTTCCCCACGAGAAAATGTTCGATGCACTTTATCGGACTGCTAAACATTTAAAGGCTGCTTCGAGTCTACAATTATTTTACAACGGTGAATATATTCTTCGAGCAATTTTTCTAGTCTAATTTACGATCTTCGGATGCTAGGATCATGACGCTCGCTTTTCTATTCAACGAGTAAAGAATTATGAAAAATCTCAAGACAATCGAGGGGAATCGACAGCTTTCTTCGGACAATTCATTAAATGACAATTGTAATTGTTGGGCGGGGCGTTTGCGGAAGTAGCAACTTTCAGGGGCGCGGAAGTACTTGAAGAAAGAGGGGGTTGTTGGAATCCTTGAAAGGGGCGTAAACCTCGTTACGTTGCTCTTTGTCGAGACTTTTTAAGGTGATTAAACGTTGGGAAGAGTTTTCAGCTCAGATATTCTTAATTTTTGCTTTCGTAAATTTTGCAAAAGTTTGTTAAGACATATTATTAAATGTAAATAATTAAGCGAATAGGAAATTGTGATTACAGCAGACTAAATTGTTAATCGTTAATTTCGGGAGAGAGGATATCATTTGGATGGGATAGATTTACTTTAGGAGCGTGCAGAAGCTACAGCGTGATAATAACTTCTGGGGTTTCAAGTTCAGTGAGGTTTAATTTTGGTTAAAGCTTGATTGCCGCTGAGGGAGGTTGCTTGTTACACCTTCTGTAAACCGGTGGCCAAAACGGTACACGCGACAACACACTTGGGAAATATACCATGCCCGAGTTTCAATCAAAGCCCGTAATCCTAAGGATTTCTCGATGTCGTTATCTAGCGATCCAAACAAGCCCAATTATCGTACTTTCGCAATGAACAATTCAATCGTTCACAGTCTATTAATTTTATACACCAAAAACTTCATTGAATCCATGTCTTTATTAACAGCTTCTGGACTATAATATATTTTTTATCAAATTAATTTTTTATGTCGCAGAAATAATTTCATAAGAGAAACGTAAGAGAAATTACTTTTCTGATTAATATTGCTTTTCACCCTTGGAAATTGTTTCTACTTGTTGACAGTTTCGCGAATACTGATCGTATTTCATTAGCATTTCCGGAAAAAGAATCGCACACGTTTTGACCGATAACGTGTCATTTCAGTACCCCTTTGATGCCGAGAAGCGATATTCGAAAGTTGACAGACATTGGCACGAATGGCGTGCACATGTCATTGAATCGGTCCCATCAGAGTTTTCAAGTAAAACATACGACGCCGAACGCAAGCGAGTTACATTGCAGAAGATATCAGGGCGGAAACGTGAAATTGAGAAAGGACAGAGTGCACGGGTCGCGTAAATTGTGTAAATTGTCGTTTTTACCGTCCGATGAACACCGGATGAAGACGACGAACGTTCAGCAGCTGTCTCGGACAAAAAGCGTGGTTATTACCGTGACAGGAACACCAGCCGGTCCTAACCAGACCTAAACTTGTCCGCTCGCATCAGTATTTAGTATGAATCCATTTGAAGCGGCGTGCAAAACTGTGTCATAAATTCCAATTAATTGCAAACAGGTTCTCGTAAACACTTCAGACGGCCGATTAAAAGGTTCGGATGCACCGTGCAAACTCTGCAAGAACACGAACTCGGTAACAAGTAAAAAGTACTGGGCCTCGGAATCTTTCACGCGCAACGAAATTACTTTTTCATGGACATTTAATTGCTTGAGTAACCGTACACCGTTAATTACTAGACTGCGGATTTTATGCGTCCGCGACGGAAATTAATGAGTGGAATACGAAACAGTGATAACATCGGAGGAATTTAAGAGTACCGTTTACTCGTCGTTTATTAAAATTGTTCAGGGGAAAAGCCAATGTTCAGCTAGCTCTCCCTTCTTGTAATTGACACAGATATTTTTTCTTGTCCATTAAGAACGAGTTTGTACAACCTACAAATTGTCTTCGTATTTCTTCATTATTTTCTGAATTAATTAACTTGAACTCGACTGAAACTAATCTTCTTTCTTAATAGATTGAGTAGTAAATTAACATTAAGTCATACAAAGTAACACAAACTAGTACAAACTATCACAAAATAACACAGAGTAAGATAAAGTTAAAGTAACATGTTAAAGATCCAATTTGTAATAATTATATTACATGAATCTATAAAGATTATAGCTTTTACCAGAAAAATCTGTTCATCCGGATGTTTTGACGAATATCAAATTTCAGCATCGAAACTAGATAATTCTTAGATCGAGCAAACGACTGTTTCCTTAATTATACGAATCCTGTTGCAATACTTTTGCCCAGTAGTGTACTCTTGACAGGAAACAGTTCGTTGAGCAATTTTGCCGTCGTTGCACCGTTTCGACTCGAAGTTAAAAAATATTTTTTAAACAGGAGCCGTATTTAGACTTGTCTCGGCAGGAAAATGAAGAACCGATCGATGATAAAATTATTTTCGTCTTCTATTTTGAACCGACAACGATCGGGTATATAGCTGTCGAATTTAATTGACACGGGAAGCTTGGTCGCGACGACGTCTTAGCAAACGGACATTTCGTAACGGCGGACAGATTAAAATACAGCCATTTGCTGACGTCGAAACCGATTTAATAAATACGTCGCATCTGTCGCCTCCCTTAATGAATTCCTGATTTATCATCCATTAAGGTGTCAGGACGCGCTCGGGTTTCGTTGCTCGGCTCAGACTGGCGGAAATTTATGTGGATAGGTGTGATTAATGCGATGTTCGCGGAAACACACGGACATCTGTGTTAATGGTGACGGATGGCTGCGCTAATGGTGTCAGCCAACGTCAGGCGTTCTCGTCGCGTTCTCCTCCGTTGACTATAGACTTCTGACTAGCTGTTTCGCTAGATTAAAACCGCACTTATATCGCGAACCCGTCTACTTTCCGTGGGATTACAGGATTTTACGGATTAACTCACCCGATTCGTTCTACCGAGCCCGTAAATTGACGTTCCGCTGGATCATTTTGAGTAGACCGTAGAACCTCTATTATCCGGATGCGCTAATCGCAGAATTCTCGGATCGCGTAACGCTTCTTTTTATTCACGCCGATGATTCGTGATCGTCGTAATGGTGTCTCGAGTTCTGCTGTCCGAGTTTACGCTAATACCGTGCGATGTAATACCGCCGGTTTTAGGATATCGATCTATGTGCTGCTTAGTCCCAGGATTTTTTAAAGGCTCGTAATGGCGTCTCTTGTGATTACAATAATACTTTCGGAGCATATTATCGAAATGTAATACGCTCGCAGACAGTCAGAACTCAAAAATTAATATTTTTAAACGTGGAAGTTTGGAATCACAGATGAACTAAAGTTCTACACATTGGACAACGTTAAGTTATTCTCGCTGTAATTATGAGATTTTTTTATAAACCCATCGCGACTCGAATTTTGTGCACCATATTCATGAGTTTGCTAAGACAGTTATTTTCCCCGTAAATAATAATGAATCTTTTTAAAAATTGGAGCGGATTACTAACCAAGAAGGATTTAGAACGCTATTCCAAGAATTTTCGGGGAGTCTACTTTTACTATTATATTGATCCTTGTTAGATTGGATTGTATTCTATATTTATACCTCGACTCCTAAAGTTAAGAGTCGTTCATTTATTTTTTAATGTGATTTAAACTTGTACTCCTGACAAGCTTTAGACATGGATTTTCATTGAGTACAAAAGAGTACAACAGCGTCATTCAATATTCTAAGGATGGGTCACGCTGTCTTGAATGTGTTAATACGTTAAGAAGAACTTAGCACGATGTTTGTTCGTCTCTAAATTATGTGCAGTTTATTTATAGTTCGGTGCACGTGCGCAGACGTCGAAAAGAAAAAGATCAGATTTAATGTCTAATGATCATGTTGCTCGCAAGTCGTCTTTATATTCAACAATCTAGATCATAGTTAATGGTAATCAATGCTAATACTGGTGTGGAAGTTTCATTGATTAATTGCAGGCTGCGCCGCAATGAGTGAATAATGTTACACATGAGAAAAGTAAATTAGTTCGTTCTCTGGTAAACACGATAGCACAATGAACAAGCTGTAATTTCATTTTAATGAATTCGTAACTTTACTTCAACCTTGAAACAATTGTTTGGACAATTTTGTAAAATACGTGTGCATATTAAATAAATTACTACAATTACATTATCAGATATTACAACTTTAGGTTGCTAAAAATTATATTTATCGTTCATTCACGCTAAAAACTGGCCCAAAAAATATTTAATTAGAAATTAGAACGAAAAGAAAGCGACATTCGCATAGCATTCAACATCAGAAATTGACATAAAAAGTGCCAGCTAAAAAGTATCCTACAGAAAACCAAGCAGAAGATTTCATCAATATTTATCAGTTTCATTGCACTTTATAAACTCGTCCATGCCATAAATGCATATATATCCATGTTCTCCTTATCGTAAGCATTATCGCGAGTCTCATAAAAAGATAGTCAGTCGGTCGCGTATTTTTATCTACAGCATCAAAAGACCTTGTATTGGGATCTTCGAGTGACCCCTGGACGCGCACTACACACATGCACAACCTGCAAACTCGTGAGCTCCTTTTTTGCTATCCGGTGTAGAAAGCACATTGGTTACTGTGGAGTGACCAATTACCGTGCATTTGTTTTATTTTCGGGCACAGTTAATTTGATATTTCTGTTTTCTTTTTACAGCCGAATTAATGCATGAACTGGAATCCATTTACTCTTTTATCTTGCTCATTTTATAATAAAAAGAAACGTAACACGTGTTATTCGATGAATATAAAGTTAATTATGCCAGAAAACGAATCAAAGACGCAGCAAATTGGTCTGACCACGCTAACCGGCTCCACTACTCTATCAAAAACACTGAGAAGGGTGAACTGTGGGCTTGCGGAGCGTCGACCGTAACAAAGGTCTTTAAGAGAGCAGAAATTACGCGTGTTCCAGAATAGAGAATGGGAATAGAAGAAGTAAATTCCATAACACGTCAGGCTCGGTTCGAAACGAGGTCCGTCGAGGAACCGAAAATAATTTTTCCAGGCGAGATATGCGATTACCAACGAGCTGAACGAAAACTACCCCGACACCGGCACCGGCACCGGCACCGAGACCGACACAGGATGGTCCTTGAATCGAAAGGGAAGGAAAGCTGCGGAACGCGTTGGGTAGGCAGGTAGGCAGGCAGGCAGGCAGGCAGGCAGGCAGATATTGAGCTCTATATTTCCATAAGCTGATATTTACGCGGCAATATACGCGGCCGTGCCCGCTACTTTATGGGCCTCGTAAATATAGCAGGCCGCCGGGAATTGGCTGGCAAGGCGGCCGCGTTCTCTCTCCTTCTGTCCTCTGTCTCCCTTGCTCGCTTCCTTCTTTCCCACGTCCCTTCTTTCTCTCTCTCCGCATTCCCCATGCCTGCTTGCCTGCCCTCATCCGGCACAGAGACATAAATCGCCGCCAATTGTAAATAATACGCGACGTATGCTGATCTCCGTTTCTACGTACGAACGCCGCGCCGCTTCGCCGTGTACACGGCTACGTATGTTTCTCTCTCCTCTTTCTCTCTCTCTCTCTCTCTTTCTCGCGCTCTCTTTCTCTCTCCCTCCCCCTCTGAACCGTGCGTAACTAGCCCAAGAATTCAAATCCAAGGAAGTTTCGGTGAATTCGGCGAATCCGGCGAATCGTGATCGCGAGAAACGACTGTTTCATCCAATCGGCTGACCGCCATTATGATACTGCGGTAGCAACGTTGGACACGGTGCCTGAGACTTGATGCTGCGGGGACTAATTTTTAGGCCAGCGACGGCGGAAATAACGAGGAGCATTAATTTCAAATGTTGCATGGTTTCAAGAGCTAAGCAAAATTGAAAATTGTTAAGTTCCATGCATGATCGTTGTACTTGTGACCAACACCGATAGATGTCGCTAGTCGTTTAGTAGTTAGGTAGTAATTGAACTGAACTAAATGTTTAGTTAAACTAAAGGCTCTATTGCACACATTTCTGCTTATTCTTAACAGGTCTAGAGGGTACGTTTCCATATTCCGTAACAATTCTTTTACCCACCATTCCTACGAAGTAGCTCGGGTACCTTGGGTTCGCTAAACCCATCATACTACAACCGGCCGTCAAATCTCAGCCGGCTGCAGCCCCTGAGGGCAATTGACATTGTCCAGACATTGACATAATTGACTAGAATTTCTTGTCGACATTTATTACGGTCTCTCCATTGTTTCATTTTAACTTAATTTTCTATTATCATTGGGAAATATTCAACAGAAGCGAATGTTTTTCAATTCCAGATATCTCAGTTTTCATTAGAATGCGTTTGCACAATATCGTTCTGCTGCTAATGCAAAAGTTCGACAGCTAGTCGACTCTGCTCGTTATACTCTTTATCATGATACGGAGTAAAATTCACTATAAATGCACGTCATTTCGATATTCATATAGCGAGATCTATACGTACGCGTAAAATGCGGTATTTTATAGCGTTCGCTGTCCGTCGTTAATATCGACGTCCTATGGACGTAACAGATGTAACTGCTTGTACGTATTGCAATAATGTTACGCCATGTATGCGCGTTGCAACCTAACGGTTAGAAAAACGCACGCTTGGCCGCGAGATCTGCATTCCGATGCAACACTTGAACTAATTCGCGAAAGAAGCCCACCTCGAAATGGCAACAACCTTGTGTTGCACGCGAAGAATATTGTACTTGCGTACGTCACTCTTCTTCCACTTACAGCGAACTTTTAACTGTGAGAACGGCGATTTTTATGTTTATAGCTTTATCTCCTGATTTTCATCGTTCTACTGTTCTAAATGGCACCTGTTAAGTTTGACCATAAATGGATAAGATTGGCACAGACTAAACAATTATTACAACATATATCAAAAGACTACTACTTCAAAAATGAATAACATTTTTAATTACGGTAATGTAGTTAATTAACTAAGTGATAGCAGGCTTTGATAATCCACTCAGTTTTCTCCAGGCTTCTCTTTTGCAGCGTAACAAAAATGTTATTATTATTGCTACTATTAAAAGATATAAGTTGACACGAAGGCCCTGATAACAATAAAAATACAAATTCATTCGGAGATCTGTTGGCCGGCGATAACAAAAATTAGTGCCGGTCACGCGGCAGTTGATAAATTGAAATAAAAGGTATCCCGGTATCTTCTTCTAAGCTGACACCTCCGATATAACCCGATGTAATCTTTTTAAATCGATCGCTGCGGAGGCAGATCATCCCATAAGATCTTACTTGTAGTCTGACTTTGGTTGGCAGCCGGTGATTATCCGTGAAGTAGGAAGGGGCTGATAGATGGGGGTGCTTCCCGTCGATATTCTCTACCGCACGCTACTACTTTATCATCCCTCGGCACCCGATCGTCCATCATTCGCAATCACTTCCTTGCGCGTTTACTCTCGGCGAGGAGCTGCGATCAATCCAAATTTCGTTCCACTGCACATCTTCGAAGTTGCATCCATTTTCAATTTTCTGGCGGCGCTCTCGCAGTTGCTGTCCTATTATATCGTTACTACGCTTTCAGGATATTAGAATTTGTTTTGAAAACTCGCGAATTATTTCACGATCTAATTCTTTCCTAATTTAGTTGCGTTTCACAGCGCGATTATTTCACAATTTGACCAACCCTCGCACTTAAATAATTTTCAAGTTTATTAAATTGAGATCTAAATAAAATAATTTTCTATTTCTTTGAGAATACAATTAGACTTTAATTTTCTTTCAACAGCTGTTCAATTATAATTTTTCATTTTCTATTGCTAAAATTTAAAAATATTTTCAGTAACTTGACGAAAATGTATTTGTACGCCTAATCAATGTGAAACGGGATGAAGTAGATTTTCAGAAACGAAGATAGATGAAGCCGTACTTGGAAAGTAGTTAGAGAGTAATTTTAGATTTTTCAGTAATCCTAGTTCGGCAGTCCTTCATAAAAAGCGATATCTTACGAGAGACCCGGCACCATTTATCTCACAGTTTCTTGTCTTCTTTCTACTCCATTTACCGTTACGTCCGGAACATTAATTTCCCCTTATAGCCACGAAGAGTCGTGTTTATCATTAGTTCCCCGCCACTTAGCTCTGGAAAATATATATATAAGGCTTCCTCTGACGGCAGGTTATGCCTACATCGTATGTATAAAGTCTGCACGGTACATAATAATTTTCAGACTGAAAACTAAATGATCGAAAAAAGCGCGCAGCTGCTCGCCATAAGTTCCCCGAATAAGTATCTTCAAACGTTGTAATAACTGTCAGAAGGGGAGACGATGGAAAGCCTGATATATAAGGCATGGCTGTGCGTCGATTTGTTCCGAAAATCTCCTCCAATGTTTCTAACGCTTTGGAGCGTTGGTTACGCCGGCCCTTGGACGCTTACGGTTTTTAATTACACCTGTGCGGCGATCAATTCTTCATTTATATTAGAATCATTTCGTGCTATTACGTGGTGTAGAATGCTGTAGAAAATATGAGTTAAGCCTCGAGCGATCGATCCATGTCTGTCGATTTCTAAAAGCATTTTCCCTTTCTGCGTTATAAATTCGAGAATAGAAATAATAATATTTCGAAATAATTCGGGCGAAATATTTATTATTATTGGCACACAGACACCGAAGATATAAATTCGTCTTGTCGAATAGCTTGGATATATCCTGTGGATAATAATACCGTTCGCAAATGATCGACATTAAAATTTCATATCCATTTCGCATTCTTCTGATTTAGTGGAATTTCTGTCGCAATTTCTCTCTTTTCTCAGGCCCACTGACGCGTGGTCTTCCGATGTATTTGAAGTACTAAATAAATTCCAGAATATAAAATACGGCTACCTAAAGTTAATAACCCAGAGAATTTACGACGAAGTACATCGTCAACTTAATTTTATTCGCCGTACGTAACGACGCGTGACTAGTTGATGGTTAGACTCAGAATCTAGTATTCAGTCGACATCAAAGCATCCTGGCAATAAAATTTATTCATGCTCCTCGGTTTCTACGGTATTGCCGATAAATTACAATTAATTTATACGTACGCTATATTTATATACAGAGAATTTTTATTTTATTCCGAATGCTAGTACTGCTCGATCATAATTTCTTATCGAAGCTTTTCCACGTGTACTCGTTTCAGTTTTTTTGTTATACTTCGCCGGAAGTTAATGCATTTAAGAGAGAAAGGAGAGATCGTGAATATGAAAGCGGCGAGTCAATTATTTTGCAACTCGTGGCAGTCAGAAATCAATGACAATGTCAATTTTATGCAAGACAAAAATTGTCTGCATCAATTGCAACGAATAAAAACTGAATAGCAAGTACATTCTTTCGTTAATCCTTTTATAGATTAAAAATAATAGATCGACGTTGTTAAATTACTTTAATCTTTGTAAGATTTTAATTTAGAACCACTCAATTTTGCTTTAAATGCTAGCGTATCTAAGTTTGACAGCATTTGAACAAAAGCCTAAGAAAATTTCTGAACGAACTCACAGATTTTCAATTTTAATCGGGAGCAATGTATACAAAATCTGTTATTCAGCTTTGAACAAATTATCGGAGACGTAGCAAACCGAAGTAAGTGCCCCGTAATTTTACGTTTCAAATAATCGCACAGCTGTCTGTACAGTTAGCATCCAAAAAATGAGTGGTTATCTGCATATATTTTCGTAATGTTTAGGTATATTCTTCGCCAGCATTATACGAAGTTATATAATTTAGCTGCTATACCGACCTACACTTATCATAGGATATCCTGAGCAATCATAAGAAATTATCCACTTTGCATGATAACATTTCCATTGACAAACGTCTCTTCTTCGCACCGACTGGCACATTCTATACAGGGAGAGCCACATACAACTCTACGAACTACATATTTTCCGCTACAGTCCTCGATATCGCATCTTTCTATTAAAAATTACAAATACATACAAAAGTTCGTTCCACGCCATAATATTTAGATTACACATTATAGACGGACGCTTTAAATCGATATTAATAACAGCAGCTCGAACAACACAAAACCGAGTAAATTTAACACTTTGACCACACGCATCGTCCACATCTGGTCGACAGAATAACTTGCTCAGATTTAAAAATTCATTTTTACGGTAATCTATTGCATCTCCCGAATTTCGTTAAGATCTGCGAAACGCAAAGACGATGAAAACGTGTAATTAATGCGATACAACTTCGAATTCTGATTCGATTGAATAAAATACATTGTTCTTACGAAATCGTCGAGGTTGTCGACGCGACAGTCAAAGCGTTAAATGAAATAACGCGTCCCTCGAATCTACGATACCGTAAATACCGAGTGGCATTTCCGAGAGGGACAACTTGTAGCACTTCGCATAGCTCACAGTGTATACCGGCGGCGACTATTTATCTAACTATACGGTGCACGGAGTTTCGTATTTCCAACGGTGCAATCACTCGATAAGGCGTATGAAATACGCCGTACATACGAAAAGGCGTGTAGTATCATTTCCGAGTGTGCAGCGGGAACGTATCATTGCGTGCACGAAGAAGAACAGCCGGCAATTTCTCGGAATAAATTGTAGTAGCCGGTGTCTGGATATCCCGCAGCACTTTTCGTCCGCGCGGAGGGTATTTTCGTGGCATTCTAACGATGTGTCACGAGATCTACGAGGCTGTTTGTCGGTGAGCACAAAAATAGGTCTCACTCTGCACTCACTTCATCACTCAAGCTACCCGCGATAGCGTCAGCGCGCGCCTTCCCTTCTTCTTGTCGTTAGACACAACGAACGCCCGACGACTGGTTGGCTGAAAATGTCGGCGACGTCGTGCGTACCATTAGCTCGGCCGTCACGGTGTTACCGTCGGATTAACCTTAGCCGAGTGTAGCATACACGAACGCCGCCGGTTTCATCGAAGCTATGCGTTTCAAGAACTTTACAGCGGCAGCCGGTTGCCAGAGAGCTCGCCTACCCGACTGCTGGAATGTTCCTTACGAATAGATATGCCATCGGGTGTCAATTATGGGACTACATGCATCTACCGGATGTCCCGCGGTATTACGGCACCGAATAATCGGCCGCCGATTTACTTAAATTTATTCGCGGTAATGGTATACGATGGTCGAAGAGGCTGATCCACTGGCAAAAAGCAGTCCACGTGTTCGTGAAATTATTGGAAGAGAGGATCGTGCTGAACTATTATTGCAAATTACGCGCGACGTGTTTACGAATGCTGCACAGAGTCTAACTTTATTGTATCGCTAGCCGTCCTCGTTCTATTAGTTCCGATAGAAGAGAAAGACACGGATTACATGAAAATGTATTTATGAAAAAAGTATATTCAAGAGACTGTTTTCTGATTCTTTCTGTCACAGATTTTCTGATATTATAAAAATATATTAAGGATAAGGGCAAACAAGAGGATGCAATTTATATTTGACTCGATACTTTAATAACAATGCGAATTGTCCAATAAATTTGCTGCAGATTTACCACGAGTATAAAGCACAAGAACAGAATTTTAGGTATAGCGCCGATGTCCGGATCGTCCGCTTACTCGAGACAAATGGAGTACGACTATCTACGTACGTAAGCAGCGTCTTTATTCTCGTCATCACGTTCCGCGCATGCACGTGAGCTCAATCTTGACATTCTATGTATATATCTAATCTATTCTTCTGTTGCTCCAGGGAACAAATGACCACAGGAAAGACGTTCCGTGACCGTCTACCTATCGAGAATTTTTCCTTCGTCTCCGCTGTTTTCTGTTGTTTCTTTTTCCTCTGGACGAGGCTCGGATATTTTCTATAAGAAACAATGTGTTTAAGTAATTAAGTTATTTCCGAAGGATGATTGCCGACGACGACGATATGTTCTCGATGCTATCGAGACTACCCGAATGATAATAGCTCTATTCGTTAGTAGATAACTCCTTTAAACACAAAGTTAAATGGATGTTAAAAAGCGGTTTAATTGAGAAGTCGAGGAATTCATACATTTCAAACTGCAGGTTGCGTGCTGAAGTGCAAGAGGTACAAAAAGATGCGATTAGGATCTGTTTCCCAGCAGAATTCTGTGAGAAATAAGGAGATGGCCGACGCACGCACAAGTGTTTTGTGAACTTCATCTTTCTCAGAATTCACGGTAATCTGATTAATTAGCTGTATTTCTGTCTTGCAACACCATCTCGTGCTTCCCATTTTCCCACTCTGCACACCTATCTAAACCTATCACCTGCCTTGACCAAAAACTGAACGATTATGTTAGACAATTGAGGACCATGAAGGCTAGAGGCTTCGACGCGCGTACGTACATTCGTTCACCGACAAAATCGTTCTACGCGTGCAACATTTATTAAGCGTTACAGACAAGTGCTATAACTCTTCGATCTACGGAACCACACTCTTGGACCAAAGACGAATCCCGCTGGATGCCAAATAAGCGGACCAGCGCAGCGTCAGAGATCTAGCGTTAACTATATTCACCTTGTCAAGTCATCCCGACTTAGTAAACACTACGACAAGTAATGTCTAAGATTTTACGGTGACTTGACTTACGACAGGAGCGGCTGTTTATCACAGTGTCAGAGTGACGCTCGTGCCGTTCGAGACGATAAAACGAATGAGCTATGCGAGGAACACTCTGAGAAATGGTGCGCCGGTCTTGAGGGCCTTTTGTTGCGACACTGATTTTAAATTAGAATTTATGGGGTGCCTGAAAACGTTCCGTCGAGGCCACTGTAGTTACTTGGAAAATCTATTTATCGCGATATAAAACTTGGCTGCATCGGTAAACGGTTGCTGTCGTTCCCAACGAAATGATGCGACATACATACCAAGATCTATGACATTCGAATTGGCGCAAAACGAATTCGATGGAATCATTTTTTTTTATAACATTTTTGAGGAGCAGGTAATTTTCAATCAATGAACACGAATTACAGATTAACAAATATTTACCAGCTTGAACTAGAATAAAGTTCGTCGAGGTTTTATTTAATTTAACTGGTTTAGAAATTAGGGGTTGAATTTGAGAATGAACCACGTGTCCTCAAAAAGGCCGTCGAATAAAATAAAATGAAAATAACACGAGAGTCGAAAATGCTTTATTTTTTCAAACATTGAACTGTTGATTCACTGCTCCGAGCATTTAGCTTAAAGAGTTGGCTGTAAACCAAGAAGTGGCGGGGATAATTCGCGAGCATTTAACAGATCTGCTCGGTAAACATTCAACACTTAACTATCTAACATTACCTCCGAAGTTTAGAAATCTTCTCTAACACCAGCTACGTTTGTTTCTTTTATTCCGAGGTCTCCGTTCGAGCAAGACTACACGACCAATTTGCAAGTTTATTAAACGCGCGTGTAGTCACGCAATTCGTCGTCTGTGATTACAGATAAACACGGTAAACGTAATTCGTCTTTCAGCGATTCGTTGCCCCCCACATTTAAGTTAATAAAAGCGCTAATTTTTGACTCGTCGTTTCTCGACTTCGATCCTATATACAGGGTGACCCGTTTAAATCGGTCCGGTCAAATACCTTGCAAACCGTTGACTACACCGGAAAATGTTCTAAATAAATTTCGACGCGTTAAGAAAATACGACGGTCGACTTCGATTCTTTAAAAATGGTATCGCATATTTTCTTTTATTTTCTATATCAAGGTACTCTTTCGTTCGGTTAATTCGATTTAACTAAACGCGAACACCGGTTAATTGAACGAAAGTTACAAGTAGCAGGGATAATCGGAAGACTGCTATTATATGACCTACCCGCGGTTATACGAACTGGTTATCTCCCGCCGAGTTTCTACAAATCGAGTTCTGGCACGCTTAAAAACGTCTACACTGGATTTGCGAACGTCTAGACAAAACTCGGTTTACGTTTAACGTTCGCGATAAAACAGAAATGTTAATATGAAAAATAAATTGAAAGGATGACAGGAAGAGCGTGTTATTGGAACGTTTTATCCATTTTGTCGGCAGCCTTTCCATTTAAAGCCTGTTCCATCGATTCGATGCGAGTCACGAACTGTCAGTGCATTATTTTTGACCGCGCGTGTCACTCGTCGATAACACGACGACCGAAACAACAACTGGCAGCAGTTTGGCAGCGATCTGGGTCGTGAAAATTTCAATCATGCCGCACATTAGGGGCATTCAAATCATCCAGATTATTCGGCAGCGTGTTTTAAGCCACGCATCAATCTGTTCGGTTCAGTCGTGGCGCGTCGCGTCGCGTTGAAAAGACGAATGCTTACGTGGATAGGTGCTCTGGCTGCTCGCCAACCTATGGTCAGTACGTTTATTCCGGCCAACTGGTTTGTGCAACGCGCGCATCGAGGATCCGCTTTAGTCGCTGCTAACATACGTCTACGGTTTTTGTTCTCGAGCGGTTTCAGGTTTATGTATCGAGTAAAACCGGGCTGCGTGTCAAACTAATCGTTTTTGGCGTTGCGTCCCGCTCCCCGATTCGATTTCTACTTGTTCGATCAATGAAAATCCAAGTGCATCCCCCACTTGACTTCGATTTACACCGGACAGCTCGCCTCTAGCCTGTGAATCAGCCTATCCGACGCGCGACGACGGAACAATCCCGCCTCGCGTCGAATCGATATCGGAATTTTCGGCTACAGCTTAGTGATCTCAATTGAACCCTGACATTATTTTTACCGATATTTTGTATTATGCAATTTACCGAATCAATTCTGTGTCGAGAAGCGATCGCACAGCGATCGTGGAACATGGGAAATAATTTCTATTAAAAATTGTTAAAAGATGTCCGTGAATCCGTTCGGTGAAAATGATGTCGATAGTGTCAATTTTTAGTAGACATTGGTAAGACCAGAATATCTCACTCTCGTGTTTGCATCGTAAATATTTTGTTAAAAGATAACAAGGTAATTAGTAAACACTAATCGTGGGTGTAAAGTAATTAATCGTCTCTTGTGTCAAAACGTAATTTGTAAGTTAGTGGAAATACCAATTTTTTAGCGAAATTTTATAGGACAATTGAAAGTACTTGTTTCGTAAAGCGTAGTAATGGGAGTCGCTCATACCTAATGGTTAATTGATTACGGAACGTAATAAATAATAGGCATTTGTTAATGCAATAACATGGAATATTACATGCAAGGATCGATGCATGGTTAGCCGAGCGTTCATTTCTCTCCATTAATCATGTTCATGAACTCCAAGTGCGTCTATGTAATGGCCTATTAATAGGATATAATGGCCATTGCGTCTGCTGACATGCGACTTTGTAACTGACTAATGGATTAATGTAAAATTATAGGCGTAAAGTATCTCCTTTGCATGTCGACGAAACGGAACGATGTGTTGGAGATATAGTGCATGCCACCTACCACGATATTACGTCATTTTCGGTGCATAGCAATATCTGAAAATGCAAAATGTTCCACGTTACAAGAGACGCGTTATAACCCACATTTTCCTAAATAAGATAAGACGTATCATTTAATGTATTAAACGCTTTGTTCGGTTCTACGCGATACTAATCGCGAGAGAGAAAATTTACGAGCGACACAGATTAGAGGCCTTCAAACGAATACCATAAAGATTGTATCGATAAAAATATATGACACGTTGAATTTTTGTTTCGAGAGAAACGTACGAAATCATTTTGGCCGGGGTTTGGACGAAACGCAGCTCTGTGCGGCGCCTCGGAGTCGTCCATTCGGGTGCAAATATTGCAACGGGTGGAGTACGTTATCCGCGGTCGAACCGGAAACAAATCATATGCATCGTCGGGTCTTGAAACCAGGTGCTAGCGAGCAGCAAACTCCTTCCTGCGGTCGTGCTAAGCTTTACATGTCGTATAAAGTTCGCGGAGCGATTCATAAAGCCGAATGGACTCTGTTGCGGAGAAAAACAATTTCCGGCAAAACAGGGAATTAAGTACTTATCTTTACGAGCGGCCGTGCAATTTTCTGAAAGAAGATACGCCGACCACCCTCGGCACGGCACCGCAACCACCGCCGCCGCCACGGCACCCACCACCATCCAGAAAAATATATAGCGCCCTCGATACCGCGTTTCAACTGCATAACGCGTTCGCAGTTTGTTGACTGAAGTTATTCCTGACGGCGGCGGGCCGGAGCCGCGAAGGAAACCGGTGGTGCGATAAGGGCGAAGGAAGAGGCATTACTGCCTCGGAGATGTCGTCGTGTCATTCCATCGAACAGGTGCATTTAGATTTCACGAGAACGGCAAATGGAGAGAAACGAACCGCCGCCCTGACAAGTGTGTATCGATTCGAATACAGCGCGGTTAATTGCAACGTTATACCCAAATCACTGATATTACCCATCCGTTTCGTTTATTAATAATGCAATCGCGTCACTTGGAGAGGTTGTCGCGAACGTTTAGAAATCTCGGGACTCTCTCGAAATACACGGCTCGAATATTGTACGTTTGTTTCACCGTAATACAGGCTTTCTTCCCTTTCTTCCCTAATTACGATCTAATTGAGAACGTTTAGAAACCTCCTGTTCGTTTCGAGCAGTTGTATCACGCTCTGTGGAGCACCCTGTACACGTTCCTTCGTCGAAGGAACAACGTGCGAAGCATCGAGGCGATTAAAGTCCGCGGCAGGCTTCAACACCGAACGACCTTGAACGGCCACTTAATTTTGATCCGACTGTATCGCCGCAAGAGCCCGGTAGAAAGGCCCGAGCTCTTTGACGCGAGTACGCATAGGAATAAAGTGTCGATGGAAACGATGCTTGGCGTTGCACCGAGACATTAATAGCCTTTAGACACGGAGTATTTTATTACCGGTAACCTTTCGGTACATGCAATCCAGCAGTTCTGCAGCATTGGCAATCGTTACCGTCCGAGGGTCCACATTTCCTTCGTGGGGAACGTCAGACGATGCATACTTAATAAGCGGTTCGATAGCGTAGTTTCTTAATGCGTTCCGATCAGAGCAATTAGTTATCAGCCACGGACCGTGCGAAATAAATGTTTGACGTCGGCAAAAAATTCTTTTCAATCACTCACCGTCGATTCCGAAGCGTCACGCGGCGGCAACAGCTTCCACTTAAAGTCTGCGTAATCTCTACACATGTAACTTATGCTAAATAAATCTGGTTTCCTGTTACCGTGTCCGCACCAAATTCTTTTTTCACCTGGCGATCGGCAAACCAGTTTCACTCCGAGACGAAAAGATGGCGCGCTGTAAAATTAACACAATTTGTATTTACTTGACGTTACAACCAAGGTTTCGTTTTTTATACAAGCGCAGATACAATTTATAATCATACCAGTAGGCATTATATTTTTTTGGCTGAACATAGTTACGTGTAATCGAATCCAATCGAGTCTACGTACCTGTATATCGAATTGTTTTCGATCAGCGTGCTTTGCCGCCAATTGCTTGGACACTGCGGACCTCTGATTGAATTAATTAGTGTAATTTCAACGGAGTATTAACAGGGACATTGTCGATGCAATTAAGTCGCTGATTCGTTCCATTAAATAATCTTTCGCATTGGCTACTTCGTGCACGAATCGAAAACATTACGGTACCGTTTCAACGCGCATTAAGCAGCCACGAAGAAATAATTGAGAGCACGGTGGAGATTATTAAATCGATTGAATCGCGGAATTCTTTCGAGAGATAAAAAGAACGTTTCAGTTCGAGTATCTAAAGACATTAGATATCCAGAAATCTAATTCAAAATCTAAATTATCCGTGCGCGAACGTGAAACACGCGGACGTAACATATGACCCGCGCGGATTCGTTTTTATCTGAAACCGGTATCCGTGCAACTCATTAGTTTATTATTATTATTTTGCATTGTTGTAGATCGCTCGTTGCAACTGATATTTTACACTCTATTAAATCTTAAAAGATAGCCTGTCTTGTATTACATGATTCATAATGATATTTCTGTCCGACGTATACTAGAGCAATAATTCATTTCCATCGTTGCCTATTTTTTCCTCTTAAAAATCTTCATTAGGCACGTTAGTTATTTCCTGTGCCGAGTCTACATTCGTATAGAGTATATATATAAATAGGCCATTTTACATTTACACTGCGAAACATAGCAGGAATTATGAATAAATTTTCAGACAACCAGTTATTAACTACTATTAATCATTAACTTCCTCAACTGATTCGATCCCGCCGGCGTAATTACACATGAAATATGATTTAACTATGAGACAAAAATTACCGAACTTACATCCTAACATTAATCTTTGTGTCTCGAATTACGTTACATCTCAACTGTCGTATAGTCTCAGCTCGGATTACAATATTACTGAACTCGAAGTTGCAGTTACTTTATTAAATCGCGTGGAATTACTCTACTGGTACTTTCGACAATGTTCTCTAGAAATAAAGATTTATAAATCATAGAAATTCGCATGTTTCTGCAGGTACCGTAATATAATGCTATCATACGTAGTTTCCTCTATAAGCTTGAGATTATCGCACATATGAAGTTAGCGCTAAACTCCTGGTAACAA
Organism: Augochlorella aurata; assembly: GCA_028455555.1. Lineage (NCBI taxonomy): Eukaryota > Metazoa > Arthropoda > Insecta > Hymenoptera > Halictidae > Augochlorella > Augochlorella aurata. Next base: position 4,003,092 of record CM052151.1, on the reverse strand, counting down.
CTAATCTGCAATGTGGGATAATATGCATGCCGGGGCTTGCATACAGGATGCTTCGTGGAACAGATACGCGTACAAGTTTAATCGAGCTATTATGCGCTACGGAAATCTTAGATTGTAAATCTACTTTAACAATGTTATTCGCATAAATACTTTACTGTGCCGCACGGTGAGCCGCTCTTCAGATTCTATGTAGATATGGTCTTCGTTGCTTCCTTTTTTAAATATTTACTCTCCGACCTTTTATTTATGTTTACGTGTTCGGTGCAATTATAATTGAATGCACTGTAGCATATATAAACGAGGGATGTTAATATATAATAGCTGGACAAAAAATAAAAATATATATATATATTTTTTTTTATTTTTTGTCCAGCTATTATATATTAACATCCCTCGTTTAAGCTCATTAAGTAAACAACTATCTAACATATATTACATCTCCAGTATGGTGAAAATAGGGTTATGGCCGCTCCTGAACCCCTATGCATACCAGCTTATTTTCAATACACATGCATAAACATGAAAAATGGTAGTCCCGTGAGAAATATAGGTCAAAGAATTGCTGGCGTATCGTGTTACGATAACGTACACAGTAACTTAGTTGGTTACTATTTTCCATGCAAGAATGCACGCGATAATTAATTTAGTATAATTAATGACCAGTGATACGTCAATTAGTACAAGCCTGTTACGCGCGTTTATACTCGTTTCTTCCACGATTATGAAGCATTTTTCAACGCTATTGTCTAAACTAAAAATATTACGAAGAGTACAAACGTTACGTTGCAAAGTTTCTTTGTTCATTAAATTATTAAATAGAAAAAAATGTTAGTAGCAATTTTAATTCATTTTCCCTTAATTGAAAATCGAACAGCACATGCATATTTGTATTTATAATTATTGGGATAATTCTTTTGGAGCAATTTGACAAAGATGCTATCGGCTTTCGTCGCTTTTTTCCCAAAGATATAAAAAATTGTTTAACTTCATGAATATGTATCGTCGTCGAGAAGCACGTATGCATGAATATTCCGCGTAAGTTACCCGATGCTTTTTTTACTTCTAGTAACAAACTTAAGTGACAACCGAACTGTCCACACTGAATTTCAATCGAGATCTTTGAAGTGTGTAAAAACATTGTATTACAAATTACACTGTTTACAAAATTCTATTTTTACAAGATTGAACATTCATTGAATGATCTATTATTCTTTAATTATTGCGAATAAAATTCATTCGCGAAAGAAATCAGGAAATTTGCATCCGATGGATTGCAGTTGAGGACGTAGAAACATAACCTGCAACCGACTACAATGACCATTGTATTCTGAAATCGGGGAGGAAAGAAAAAAGGCAGTTCTCAAGTATCTACTGCACGAAGATAAGGTTGTTCGCGAAGTTTCCAGCGATTAATGCGAGACGCGTAGAAATTGCTTGCCGTTAATACGAATGCCGCGGCGGGGAAGGAAAAATATAAAATTCCGGTTGCGCTAAATCTGATTTGTCACTGGAGGAGGAAGAGATGCTCCGCGTCTCTATTTGGGTCTGCAATAAAACAGCGGCGACGCGAAAGTACAACGAAAATGACATCAACACGAAAAACTCGTTGACGGGGGCCCTAGCCTCATCGCGCTTGTCGCGCAATAAATTAATGGCCGGTCATCATTGCGCTCATACACGCTTCTACAGGCATGCGGACACATCGTAACGCATCATTTGTCTTCTCATTATAAATGTGAGCCACCGGCTCTACCGCGCCGTGACAGTGGGCCGAAATAAATTGCCATGCGTTACGTTTGTACTTTCGTTTTATATTTAAAATGGCTACATCGGAGAGGGCTCGTGCGCGCGGCCCTGCTACCCGGAGACAAATTGCGCATTTGCATAATGCCGTTATTTATTAATGATTGCGATACAGGTACTCCTGATGTTACATAAATACCCACCTGCGGCGTCGGCCAATCGACAACCTTCTAATTCGACGTCCGATTGCCGCCCCGTATCGAACAATTTATACACGTTTCGACCCTGATATCATTCCGAGCGTTAAAACGAGCCGTTTTGCATTTTCCTTGCCGCGTGTCGCACCCGCCGCGTGCTCGTTCCCGCAAAGAAATAAGGAAATGCCGCTCCGTTTAGCTCGAACGTGTTCGATGCAACTTCAAAACCACTCGACCTAATCAAATAAAACTACTCGCGCGCATTTCATCACCGACGACGATGCAAAATTGCGATGCGATCACGATAACCTACTCCTACGTAATTTTTCAACGTCTTATAAGCATACAATCAGAATTCTGCTAATTCGATTACATTGCAATTCGATTACGCGATTTAATTACATCGTGTTTCAATTACACAGTAATTCGACTACGTTGCAATTCAATCGCACAATTAAAACCTTCCGCCTAATTTAATTGCTAATTATTTTAACCTCGAGTGTAATTCGAATACAATACAATACGATACGATTATGTTTCTCTCTCGTGTACTAATTTTTCTTCTGCGTATTTCCTTCTCTATTATTGCCTATTAATTTATTATTTTCTAACGTATAACTTTAATTCAATACGTAATTAATGCTTTAAAAATTCTACCAGCTTTTCGGTATAGCTTTTCAAAAAGAAAAGGTACATAGAACGAATAATCGAGCGTCGTCTCGTTCGTAAATCATCGGATTGCACGTTGTTGATACGTCTGATAGTGTTTCAATCCTTTACTCCATAATAATATAATATAATACCTTGAGTTCCGTTGACAGGTAGCATGTGACTGACTGATCACAGTGTCCATCAGAGACTGTCAAAACACTCCCATTGAGAGCACTGGGCACCGGCTGACGGTGTGGTGGTCAGATGTGACGGTGACGAATAATGAGAATATCTGAATGCAAAACCCATTGAACAATGTTTTGACAGACGGCTGACGGACAATTTCCTGCCGCCAGTTAGATGGAGAGTGTGAATCAACTTTTACGTGTTTGCATCCTATACGGGGTATCTGGTTTACATATCGACGCATCTATGCAGTAGCTGAAAAATTCGCGCTTCGCCTCGAACGTGTAGGCAACAACTATGACCTAATCGGTCATGGAATCTACTTAAAACTTAAGTTTTAAGTTTAATACCCCCCCCCCCCCCGCTGTTTTTCATAGATATTTTCACCAAAGACTGACACATATTATGTAATTATTAATTATTGTCTACACCAGGATTTTATCATCGATTTTGTCACAAGGAACTTTGAATTATTTATGTAATACGAATAAAAGATGAACGAAGAAAAATGTTTAAATATACGAGTAGAATTGTTACACCCGCTTTCGTATGCTCCGTCTATTTCTGATCGTTTGATCAGTGCTATCGTTTCACGAAGGGATGAGGATCGAGCGGCGTTCCATAATAGGTACATTTAGCTTAGCAGGCGCGATCGAACTGACGAAAAGCCGGCGTGATTCAAAGCGGAACAGCGCGAGGTCTAAATCAAACCGGGGCCATCGGGCCAAAGAGAAATGGCGAATATAAAATATCGGGGAAAGATACAGAGAGGGAGTCGGAATTGCTCGTACGAGCGTGCCAGGCGTTGGAGTTCGCGCGACTTCGTGGCGTAACCAAGATATACGAGCACTTTTCCCCAAAAAAGTGTTAAGGAATTATGCTTGGCGGAGTAAATGAGATGTGTCTGCACTGGGACATAGATCACCGGCACGCTATCCATTCTCACCACCGTGGAAATAAATACGATCTTCTTCGCGAAAGAGGCTGCCGTGGAGCGCGTTGGAGAAAGAAGACGAGGAGGACGAGGACGAGAAGGAGAACACGGTGCGACGGGAGGGTAAGACGAAGGAATGCCGATGGTTGGAGCGGACGAAGCGGATCCCGAGGACGGCAAGTCAGAGGGGGATAGCAAAATCGTCTCCTAGCGGCCCGTATCCCGCAGCACATCTTTCTATCCGACACTCGGGGGATCCAACGTAGCCATTTCTCTGGCCTGTTATACGCCGCCTATATACGTATCTACTACCCCCGGTAGGTACCTACAGTCAGCAAATAAATTGATCCATTACTCAACCGAGCAGTCATCTTCCTTCCTTTGCTTCTGTTCGTCCGCTTCGCTCCCGTCGCCGCGCCGCGCCGCGCCACCGCCGCGTCCTCACCGCGTCCTCGCCGCGTCCTCGCCGCGTCCTCGCACCGAGCCTTTTTCCTCCTTTCAGACTTTTCCGGGAATGCTGCCAGAGATTCGGTAAAACCCCTTTCACGCCCTGCTGCAAAGACGATGATACGCCGCGGTTTACTCACCCGAGTCCGTCTACCCCGGCAATCGGGAAACCGGTGAATTGATGGCACTTCGGAGGAATTCGTTACATCCGCAACTAAATTGATTGCAACTACTCAACGGGCCCGAAACCTCTTCGTATCTCGCCGCCATTAGACTGCGGACATTTGACGGATTTACGTAATTCTGATTTCACCGGATGGCGCATCGACCACGTTCTCTGTCCGACGCCGATTTACCATCTCGATAACCACCAATTAGCGATTATTAGACGACAGATTTTTACGGTATTTACGGTAAATTAATTTTTAAAGCGCGTCTTAAAAAGAGCTAGTGTTTGTTCTCATCGCTAGTCGATATGCAGAAAAGCGTATTATGAAGGTAAATGATATAGCACGCGGACGGAAAGGAGAGGAAGCGTGACGAGGCAGACGCATTTACAGTATGAATACGCGTCAAAGATTCGGAAGGGGAGGCGGATGGCCGGTCCTTTGTAACGTCGTGCGAGATATAAAAGAAAATAGATGGCGTCATTAGTCAGCGAGAGTTCCGGTTCCTCGTTCCTTTTTTCTCCGCCGGTATTTGTCAACAACTATCGCAACGTCTTCGTCAACGTGAGCCAGACCGGCGTACCATTTGTTACCTTATATTTAGTTTCTGCGTTCGGCGCAATCAACGTCCGGATCATGCCTTAATGACTCTCTCGCGTGCTTAATCCAGGATAATTCCGTTTCGCTAGATAATTTTTCTCGCGTTGAAATGATGTACTGTTTTCATTGTTTCATACACCCATTCGCGTTCGTTAATTAAACAACGGATTAGTTAACACGCACGGGACTTCCTGCTTTATGTAACCGGCTAATTTTCAAGATGTCGAACGACGGTACGTTGGTTTTTTATTTTACGTAACACGATTACTTATCGAAAATTATTTATAAGGCCATCGTTCAGGAACTACTACTAAAAAGCAGAAACAACGAGAAAAAGGAAAAGTATTTTAGTCCAACGTTTTTGAAAAAGTTATACCGTTTTAAAAACGTCGACTCAGTTTTGCTCCTCACTGTGTCTCGTGGCAGTCGAAGATTTCGCCAAGTTGGCAAACCACGCAGCCGAGCCATTAAAACGCGCGCTTTTTTTGTCGAATTTGTAAAAATCGAAAAGAACGGGATCACACATTTTCCGTTGGGTCGCGTGTAAAATTGGCTTTTTTTATCGGGCAGCGTCGAACGATTAAACCTGCAGTTGTTTGCATATCCGGTTTATGTTTCAATCTGGTTCCATCAATATGAATAAACACCGGTACGGGAGATAGCTTACTTCTGCATTAATATGTATTGGCAATAAATCGATATCGATAATTAAAATCTGTACCTGCCAGTGGGGGCCTTCGGGCGTGAGCGCGTTTATATAAAAGTTCAATTTGTTATATGTAACTGTACGAGATGACTATAAATATTGCGTTACCCTTTTTAACTGCGATCGTAAATCCGCGTGATTTATGCCCCAGCCGTCTGTAAGAGCGTGAAGGGGTCGAGATTCTGTGTCGTTTGACTGCGTCGTTGGATTTTCATATTTCTTTCCGCTAAACAGCGGCCGTTTCCATTTCACGTTACGTTTACGTAACCGATGATAACGCGCATCAAGATAAATTTAATGAACTGATAAATACGTCACGAAATTTCGTCGGGGGGTGTCATGAAAATATGTTCTCTAGTTTTTTTCCACGAACGCGCCACATATTTGTAGCCGGATCCGATTAACGTTTTTACTGCCACGCCGGTCACGTAAAGGTGACGCGACCTTTCCAGCAAATTTCAAAGTCATTCTTCGCTACGATCTATTTGTTTACTTATTATTATTATTATTATTATTATTATTGTCTTAAATCATACGAGGATTCACTACGATCTCAGTGAACCACGTTTCGCTAAGATCTGCGAGGTGCAAAAGGGTTGCAAAAGTAATTACTGCAATAAATCTGTTTTATATTGTAAAGTAAATAGTTTATAGTCTTTATAAACATTCTAAAATTTAAAGAACGTTGTACGCATTGTACTTTTTCAACGATTGTATATCCTCGTGATGCATAATAAAAGATGATGGAGATGCATATTACCACTACTTTCCCTATTAATTAAAAAGGTAATGGTTGTTGGCCACGCGTCGGTGATTAGATCATTCCCACGAGTATACCGTAGATTTTCTGCAAAGTAATTACAAATTGCAAAACTAAGAAAATGGAACGATGTAACAGTTGTTAAGAGGAACGCTTTTTGCAAGAATAAGAGAAATTATTAGAGGCTTCAATCCTATTCCATAATATTCCTTTCCAACACATAAACTGTGCCAGATAACGCGTCCAATTAATATTACTTCAGTATTATAATATAGTATATTTTGTGTAATAGAAGAAATTCCTTTCTGTTTAACTGGCACTCGCATAAGAGGTATCGGAAACCAGCAAGGGTTTGTCAGTTCCATTTCCTCGGGTGCGGCCTAAACGTGTAAAAACATTCGCAGCGTAGCAGCAACGACGAAAGACCGGCAGGCTTATGGGGTTGCTCGGAAATCAAAAAGAATTCCGGGGCCACCGTGGTTGCGACTCGCATCTGGAATGAATTTTTCGCAAGGCAGCATGGCTGACGAGTATCGCGTCTCTATGGATCGGCCGAGCCCGAGTCGAAAAAATATTTTCGCAGGGCGGATGCGTACGTGTGGCGTTGTAACGGGGCCAACGAGTTTGAACATCAGTCACGAAAAAGAGGGATTAAAAAAAAACGAGGTGGGAGAGTGCCAAAAAAGTCCAGGAGATGGGTTGCCCGAATAAGTGGGTTGAGTGAGTGAATGACAGATAGACAGCAACCAGACAGGAAACTGACAGCACGGCGACGGGCTGACAGCTTGCCACTCTGCCGAGCGTTCGCAACATCGAGAATTACCGGCTACCGTACGTGTTGATCCTTGTCCCATTCATCGACAAAAAAGTGAACGAACCTGCGATTTTGTTCTATCGCGTCGAACGGGATCAATGATCGTCCTGAAGAAAACCCGCGATCGCTTGCCATTACTCTTTCCTCTCAATTACTCAACTAATGACTGCGAAAACAGAATCTTACCGGAGAAGCGTACCTACAGCTAATAGATTCGAAATACTTCAAAAGAAAGCAACGATTTTCCAGGTTTTATGGCCGTTGGTTCGCTTATTGGTTAACATTCGATTCTGGAAATATTCGTAGATATAAGTAAATCTGAACTAGACACTCGTTTTACCATGCAATTTCGAGGGGTGTGTTAATATTCGCAAAAATATTTCTCCTAATGTTGGTGCTAGCTGTTTCGCACTTTAATATTTTATTCATATTTTCTTGTAAACTAATGTAAAAACATCGCCATTTTTTTCGAAAGCTGTCTCATTTTAATTACTACGTGTATTAACATTCGCGAAATGTCAAAGCTTTCTGTTTCTTCGCTTCAAATATTCAAATATTCAGTTGATGTTGCATACGCGAATAAATAATCGCATACGCATTTGAAAGCAAAAATTCTGAAACCTGGACGAAGAATAATTATTAATCTTATTAAGTTTCTATTAATTGTTAAAATAATTATGGAACGAAATAAAGAGTACTTCTATTTTGCATAAAAATCCGCAGTCTAATAATAGCGAAGCATTATATATTCCGTTCTATGATGTTTCGAAAACTGTTGTACACGATTAGTACTCGTCAGACTGTTTAATGAAATATTTATAATTTCCTATAGATTTTATAACGCGATCAATGTGTTTAAAAATGTTGAAGACGTTTCGTTAATTCGGAAAGTACATTTTCGAAGTCAGCGAAAGTAGGTCGACTCGTGTAAAAATCATTTTGCAATTAATATTTCAATTCTCGAATGAACAACACAACTTCTTGACACAGTCATTGACTTTGTACAAAACGAATTACAGGGATAACGATTCCTGCGCGGACGTCATCGGTCGGAATAGGAGCGGCGGTTCCATGAAAGTACGGGTTACTGTCAAAAGTAAACCAACGTAAGGTATACTTATGACTACAAATTGCGTATAATTCCGACGGCCGTAACAACCTAACAACGGGTCGGTACATAATTATTCAGCGTAATCACTAAGACTCCGGAGCGCTGCACTACCTTTTAAAATTGCGCTTAAATTACAGTCATATGGCATTTGACGGATATCAGTCACGTGTCCCGTGCTAAACGCACATTCAGATAAGAGCGAACGTTCGACGTATCGCTAAAAGCGTAATAGGCACGACGTATTTAAGAGTCGAACGTAAAATTGCTGAAAAAATATTCTTGAAAACCGCTTGTTTCAACATGAACCTTCAGCGTGAACCTAGCAAGGACAGTACAAGATACCCTGCGGACCGTTTCGCTTCGAATAAAGCTGTCAAATATTAATCAAATGTTTTGCCTCACGGAAATCATTTATACCGACTTCAAACTCTTCAAAATAAATGTCTAGCCATGTTCTGCTCGAAAAGTAATAGAACAATTTATTCGAATAAAAAATGTACGTAACAACGCCTGACAGTTTACTGAAAGACCTGCTGCACCTAAATAAAGAATATTGCAGCGCTATATTAATTTTATCGTTGCGTGATATGCTTATCTTATTGTGGAAAAGTTATTTTAATATATGACCGCGATCTAGCCAAACGGTTTCATTTTGTTCTAACGAATACTATAATGTTCTTAAGCGATGGACTTTATCTTCGAATCGTCTTGGTCCTTGGGCGCTTTTTATAATTTTTTGCTTGCTCGAGATAATAAACATAATATTGGTTAATATTTGTTCGCTGCTCGTTATTGCGGCTGGAACGACGCATGCAAAATAATGCGTTGCCTACGTAAAACAGGTGTTAATCAAATTTTATACTTTATCTCTAATATCAGGGTCCGCAAAATTGTTGCGTAACGTTTGCTACAACATACTGCACATGCGCTGGAGCGTAACTTTGTTTTACGGATTCTTGAATCGAAAGAGCAGAAGGCTTCGAGGAAATTCTACCGCTCGATTAACTTGTAAACTCGAAGGGTAACTAATTGCAAAATTAACCGTACGATCGCAAATTACGAACAATGCAAAATTACGGAACGAGGATGTTTCAATGCATGAATCTGATAACTAAAAAAATATGCGTGTAAATAATTTCTACGGGTTGTGTTAGTTTCCACAGTGACTCAAGTGGAAACAATTAATGAACGTTAACTTTAATGAACGCTTGTAAGTTTATTTAATTACAACAAGACTAAACGTCGCACGATTTAATCAGTCCGTGGACGTGCTCATTAAAATTGTGCGAAAACGGAAGTGCAAGGAACTCACAAATTGCAAGGCGTATCTTCACCGTAAGACGTGGTACAAGCGTTTTCATCACTTCGTACCCACCATGCTTTACTGGAGGAATCTGGGGGAAGTAACATTAAACGTCGTTAAAGCACTTTTTGCAACAAACGCGTCGCGCTGCTTTTTCATTAATCCAGCAGAATTAAATAGATATCACAATTTCTGCTTATTCGAAATAACTTGGAGAAAGGCAAACTACTTGAAATAAGGATCTTTTCGATAACACAATTACTAAAACCTGAATTGCAGCTTTCGACACCTAGTTGATGCAACGCGGGGCACATCGGCAAAAACTGCCAGCGATATGTAACTGGTATTTATAGTGCGCGATGAAATATTATAAGTGCAAATATTTCTCGGCGCAGAAAAGTGGAAGTAGGTAATCATACCCCGTTGATTTTGTTTCGTAAGAATAGTTACAGCGCATTTACGTCAAACGCGTATAAATCAAAAATACAGTTTCGTGTACATAATCGTTGACGTGACGAACGAATTTAGTAATAAGTATGCATTATATTTGAAGGAAAAAACAATTCTTGAAATAAAATATCTACTATCACAACTAGACTGTAGATGAGTACTTTTTAGTGGACGATTTAGTATGCTTTAAATCCGATATTTCTAAATTGCACTTGAAGGAAGCTTCGAAGTCTGGCGCGATCTTCGTAAAACTTTGTAAAATCGCCTCGAAATGAACTCTCTCTCTTTGTCTCTCTCTCTCTCTCTCTCTCTCTCTCTCTCTGTAATTTGTTCGCTAATTACCGTGTGTGGCAAGGAACGCGCAAAGCAGCAGAAAATTCGCAAGAAAATGGAAAAGACAGTCGCGATTAATACCCGACGGCAACCTCGAAGGAGGCTTTCGCACTCGAGCAACGTTTAGTGGAAATGACTATGGCGTGACATGTCTTTAATTAATAGAACGTATCGTAGGGCAATAATTCAAGTTGTAAAAACGGCGAACGTTATGCAGATTGATTGTCAGGTCGGCGAGCGAGGAAATGAGGGATAGAGAGGCCGACAGAGAGATAAATAGGGAGAGAGAGAGAGGAGAGAGAGAAAGAGAGAGAGAGAGGGGGTAGGATGCAGCAAAAGAAACGCGAGTCAAAGTGGCCATCTCCCCACCAACGATGGTTTCTACTCTTTTCCCCTGGCGTGCCCCATTCCTCGTTCTCGGGCAGGCAGGTGAGCAGCGAGTCCGTGGCGCGGGTTACCATTATGTCTATAGCCTTGAATTAAAATGCCATATAATGACACAGCTAAGCAACCTGTATAATTTATGTCCATAAAAATAAAATCATAATTACAGAGGAACGGACTGCGAAAAGACGGTAATAATATGGCTGCCCGCCGTGCTCGTTGCGTGTTCCGCGCGTGTATATCGCCTCGGCCGTTGCTTGGTTCTCTGTATTACTGTTGTTGCTATTGCTGCCTATTGTTACTGTTACCTCTATCCTGTCGATGTCACACATGTCGGCATTGACAGGCTCCGTCGCGGACGTCGTTGTCGTCCATTTTCCAGCGAGTGTTCAACGGCAATTTTCATAAATTCGCCGCAGTGCCGGGGAGTCTTAAATGTTGTATGAACCGCGACCACGCCGGCGAAACAATCGACCGGTATTTACGAGCGGTGACTAAACAAAAAGTATTAAACGTATTCCCGTTTTTATCGGCCGGGTATTAACATGTTAAACAAATTGATTTATATTACGCGCACGCGAAAAATTGGAAATCGCATTGACGCGTCTCGACTCGTAAACTAAAAGCTGAAATAAATGTGCAAGATATTTCGAACGAAATGGAACTTTGCTTTTTCTAAAAATTATTTTGCTATCGCAGTAACAATTATTTCACTGGACGTAAAGTAAACGGAAACGCGAGAATAGTTTCACGGAATGGTGTAAGGGCGAGCAGGGGTGCGAATGAAAAAATATTGAAAAAGAATCGCAAGAAGAATTCGCAAGGAGTCGGGACGTTTACCGTCAGCTTAACGTCGAGATCTTAAACTGCTTGCCGAACAACTGCCGAGTAAGGAAAATTAATAAATGTGCCAGAAAAATTAATGGCGCCGAAAACTCGACTTCGACGACATTAATCTTACGTGGCAAAGTGGCAACGGGTTTTCCAAGACGCGAGCGGCCGGCGGAGCGCGCGCGCGCGCAAAAAGAAATCGTTTCAGCTCCGTTTCTCACCGTCCGTTCGTAGTGCAAATCGTCATGAGACTCTGAAACGCGAACGGAAAGGCGATGTGAGATCGCGTTGATGAATGCCTCCATTACACGAACACCGCTAGTTACTCCTCGGAGATAAACCGCCTTCATTACTCACTTTCTGGCGTGACCTTATTCCCCCCTACGGTCCTCCTCCTCTACGGCTCTCTCTTTCTCTCCTCCCTGTTCCTCGGATCCCCTCGACCACCCCCTCTGGCCCCCTCTCGAGCCCCTCTCGACCCCTCTCGCCTCCCCCCACCGCCGCGCCAGCCTTTGTTCCTTTCTCGCTTGTACCTATTAAGCTAATGTGAATTAATAACAGCAGCTTTTTCTAGTCAACGGCCGCTTTCTTGCAACAATACCGGTGTTTTAGTACATTATAAATTTCGACCTCGGAAAATATATAACTGTGACGTGAAAGCGCGCGCGCACGTCAAGGGGTGGCACACCACTCTTAACAGATTGGATCGTTTATCTTCGGGCTCGAACCAGCATTATGTTAGATACGTATTAATGCGACAATGCAATTATCAGCGCCGGTTAGAGGCGCGCGCGTTCCTTCTCCCTCGGCCCGTTCTTTTCCTTTCTTTCTGCTTTGTCACGGAGAAGCGATAATTTTTCACCGCTGATTTATGGGATGATTATTAAGAAACTGAAGGTTTATTAGCGTTTGTTAATGCGAAGTGTGCACGCCGATAAATTTTCAAATAACCGCGATACGATATCCCGGCCTTCATGCCGGCAATAAGTGTTGAACGATCGTGCAAAGAATGTTATGAAACTTTCTGGCGACGAAGCACGCTCCGAACCGCTAACAAATGTCCGTGCATTAAGGCTGCTTTGCCTTTTAGTAGGCCGTAATAAAGCTATCGGTTATGTTAACGCTCGTAACGCGAACTTTTTTTTAAATATACAACAGTAGGGTACGTTTAATTTTATTTAGACATTTATTCGACATATTTTTCGATGCACTTATTCGATTCGACTTTGCAGAAACATTATTTATTTTCGGGTACCTGCATCTTGAACGCGATGACCCAGATGACTTTGACTATTCCTCGATTCCCAATAAACATAAAGAAATCATTAAATCACTTGACCGAAGTACACAATCGATTCAAACTGCAGTTCGTTCGCGAAAGCTGTACAATTTCGCCAAAGATTTCCCGACACACCCTTTCTAAATTCGTAGACATTTATCAATATCGTGTGAATAAATATGAGGCAATTACGCTTAATGGGTCACGTTACGCGTTTAACAAAACAGGCGCGCGCTTAATTGGATATTAAATTAATGGGCGATACCTGCAAATCAAACAAAACAATATAAATCCGGTTAAAAGGGAAATCATGATTTACAGTTGCCAAGCGGCAATAATGCTTCTTGATAAAGGACTTCAAACACCGCATTATTTGCATAAATCGGAAAGAAGTAGATATATATCCCGGCCCGAAGATCTATGCGTCTGCAGGTGTTAACGATGGCCACGTGATTTTTTATCGAGAGGTATTTATGCTTCATATTATAATGCCTGATTCGTAGATACATGTTTAAACGAAACTCAATTATGCAGTCAATAACAATTTGCAGCTGTCTCAAAGACAACTTTACGAATTCATCGATTTGTTTATTTCATTTCACGCAATCGGCCATTTTCTGATGTTTTCTATGCGTACACGTGACTCGTTTGATTAATAATCCTTATCTAACGTCAGCAGGAATTCTTCGTTGTTCGAAGGAAGCAAGTCCATGGTCGATGTTATTATTTATTATTTATGAAAACACTAAAAGATTGTTACGATCGATAAAAAACGATTAGACAAGACGTTGTTAAAACAACTGCTGAATTATCACCTGTATAAATTACAAATTACATCAATGGCTCCTTTATCTATGATTTGACTCCATAATATGTACACCGTCTCTCAAATTACATAATTGGGTGTTGAATTTTGGATATTGACAGACAGATTCCAACGCACGTTTGAATTGTTAGGCACATAAACATTATGTCATATTACCTTGATGTAATTTCGTGTGCAAGCAAACAGTCAAATATCAAACAGTGATAAGAATGCCAGTATTACGTCGTGTTTGATGCAATAATATCCGAGGAACTTTCGTATGTAATTGCAATTCCATTGATTGCAATGAAAACCGATTTTGCAATCTTGTAATTATATTTTTATAAGCATAATTTCTAAAATATTCAAACAAACTTTTTACGTAAGAAAATATGTTAAATATCGCTACAACGAGACAATGTCAATTGCGAAAATTGTATGTTGATACTTTTATACCGATACGGTAATAAAATCAACCCCCAGCACCATAAGGTAACAAAATAAACGTGATTAGTAGTATGGAGTGATAAAAAATGTTTTGAATTATTATTTTTAAACTTTGCTACTATTCGACGAATAGGTTTTGTATAAACAATGCGCTCAAGGTGCCCATCGTGTGAGTTAACCCTCATCCATGGACTTGCGACATAAACACTGGTATTTTACAATTGCTACTAGTTGCTCTTGTGACTAATGTTAACAGATAACTGATAGACACGACGAGACAAACAGTTTGAGTCTAAGCAAACGTACGTTCACCCAACAAAGCGCTTGAGCCATTACGTTCAATCACGATAACATCAGGGACCGTCATTTCTCCGTGATCAAGAATAACACCGATACCGTGCCTATATCTTGTGGAAGAATACTTACAACGATGTGTCGCAACAGCCTGCTTGGAAAGGTAATAAGGCGAATCCATTCATGGGCATTGCCACATTGAACGCGATATCTTAAATCTACCAAAGAATTCCAGATTCAACGAGGATAGTACTCTTCCCAAAATTGTCCACGATCTGCAACAAATAACACAAATACTGTAAAAGACTGTGAAATATTAATGTAAAATATTAATGACTTAGCTTTCGAAATCAGCGACAGTGGTTGCAACAATATCGTCTGCCGCGAAAGTGGCCGGGAAATGGCCCGCGTGTCTTAACTCTTTCATATCGACATCGACACTTTTTTCGAGACTTTCGAGGCAGCTCTTTCATCGATTTTGGACTGGTAAATCTTAACATTGGGCCAGTGCGCACCGTCGGCGCTTCTTGGTCCTACGCCGCTGGCTGCGTCCGATATTCCAAGCACGCCTACAAAAAACAAAACACAGGGGAATACGTTTCCCGCATATGCGTCTCGCGTGTATTCGCTGGATTCATTTTGGCCGGGACATTCCGCTGTCAGCGCGGCGTTATCGCGCATCGCCGGCCAGTAAAACGTTTCGGCCGTGCACCGATAAACCATGAATCCGCAATTTACAGGAAACGTGAGTGATTCGTTTGTGCGCCCGCACGTACCACTAGGTGCGTGTAACGCGCACACACCGGCAACACGGTTACACGGTTTTTCTCGCAGTCGGACGTTCGCCAGATTGTGATTCCCGATGCAACAATTAATGGCCGTTTACCGTTAAGGCGAAACCGTGACCGGCGATATTTTTCCCGGAGCTCGAGCCTGCGCAACGGGGGTTGAAAATTCTTACGGCGTTGGTTTCCCAAATACTACTTTACTTGGAATAACGGATTATGTATCAGAGATTAAAACGACCATGAATAGAGTAATCCACGTTTCCTTAAAATGGGAAAGTGCACGCGAATAATTTACAACGGGAGGCGATACTGAGAAAAGGTGCACATGCACAGCCACCCAGTAGTTAGATGAAGCCCAACTGGCACTGTATCGTAAAGAGCAACGCGTTTCCTGCTCGCTAGAATGACTATTGTGCGCATAAATTACGTTTTTGGTTTTTTCTTGGATTATCCGGCAAGCCCCGATTTATCCGAGCTGTCGGTTCGTCCATTAAGCCGGTTAATCGAGTCTCTACCGTCGACGCATTACTTTCTTTCCGCGGCGGGTATAGAGAAACGTCCGCAAACGAACCGACTCCGAAGTTTGCTAGCCAGCTGATTAGCAGCCACGCTCGGCTCGAATGGAGAATTAACGCGGACTGCGTTCAATTTTGATCTTTTCATTGAGTGCTCCCTGTCGGTGCAGATAGAGCGAACGGGTGTTTGAAATGAAATAAACTAACCGTCGCTTTCCTGACGACAGGCGATACATCACTGTGACCAATTCACAATGGGGCATTACTCCCCGGGAGTGAGACAATGGCTATCTCCGGGCTATATAAACGTGTATGTGCGTGGTTATTATTCGGACGCGCACACGTGTCACCGCCAACGGCGACAAGTAGCGCCATTGGTGCTGTCCTGAAACGCGGCCCCGTGAACGTGAGTTTCGAGTAGCCGTTGCGGAAGCGCCGCGACGCACGGCGCTTCACTCAATTAACGCGCCGTTTAATACACTCGCGCAGTGATTCACCAGATATAACCCCCTCGTCGTCTTCCGCGAGAACTTGGAACGCGCCCCCTCGCGTCCCTGTCCCCCATTCTCTTCGATTTCTAAACAAGCCTACTCGCATTTTAGAAACCGCGTTTATGTCTCATTTATCACACCAATTAAGCCGTCGGTAATTGCGACAGCTGTAATTACTCCGTCCGCTGATGCAAATATTGATTGGATAATGAATGATTCGACGCGGCGTCGTTGCAAATGAGAGCGACCGCGGCCACTGATTCTTTGCAATGCTTGCTCGGTTCTGCAATCGGCGTCAACATGCGCGAGACTTTTCTCAAGGTTTTCATTGATACAGGTGAGTAAATGTCTTTCGTCGACGCGGAATTTTAGGAAATTTTGTCTCGATATGACAACTACGAGGTAGGATCTTCGTAAAAGCAGTTTCTCAATTGTTGCCTCAATTGCAGCGTGTTACGCGAGTTGCAACCCTCGCAATTTCAATTTACGTTTCCTTTTTTAACCCATTGCGGCGACACGAAACTGTAACAGAGTAGAGCTTTTCACACCTTTCTAGAACTACAAGATTACAGCAGAGGGTAGTGAAGTCCTAGCAGCTGGTGGACATTTAAAGCGACGTTTATTGGGACATTAGAAAGAGATTTAGACAATGTCGGGTCCAATCGATGTTGCAACACAATTACAGACCGTCATAATTTTGGAACATGCGTAGCATGTAACGAATAGCGGAGCTCGGTGACACATCGTTGCGTTAACGCGTTTCCAGTCGTGTAAACTATATCCAGCGATAATCTGAAATGACTGTTCGGTAATATTTCTCGCAGAACGCTAAGTCGTTAACAAGTAATCGCGTACGCGAAGTTTGATTCTATCATTCCATTCCGCTGACTGCTTGAACTAATTGCTTCATGATTCCACATGATATATAAGATACCTCTGATATTCTCTACGAAACGATAGCCCCGAGACGTATGTTATTATCTGTTCTCTGGATTCAACACGTCAGATATGTCTTGTAAAATATTTATTTTCCGCTCTAGAGTAAACGCATATCTTTACATAATTGCAACGCGAACCAAGTATTTATAAAGGCACACTGTGTAATACTACATCCGGTATGCCGGACTATTATTCCGCCCAAGTAATGCGGAATTTCATGCATAAAAATCATCTCCTTCACAGAAACATGTCAGTAACCTGTAAAATAACTTGCACACGACTTAATAAATCATAATCGCATCGTTCGCTTTGCGTTGCAGGCAGGCTTCCAATGAATTTTATAAATGGAAGATTATATGGTAAATTCCCCCCCCCCCCAATTGTCCCTCAGCTTGCAGCCAAAAATGGACAATTTGGGAAGAGCGAATGTAACGTAATTTTCGGACACCCTGTATATTCAAAAGTCGGACATTTATGTCTTATCTGGGAGGAAAGCAACGATCTTTTCGAGAACAAAAAGTAGTATCTTTTCCCTCGACGACTACACAATGTCATTCCATTCGAATTCATTATGCATCCAGCGCATATTCAACGCACCAGCTACGCGTATCTTATGAACTTTTTATTTAAAAACATTCCAACCCATGCACGAGTCATGCTGCTGTGAATCAATTAATCAAACCGGGCACGAACAATCTTGTTGCATTGCTACGCTAATTGTAAACCTCGTATCGCGGGAACGGAACCGTGTTCTCTAAAAACCGTAGAACTTTGCAGCTTCCTTCGTAGGCTACGCAAACGGGCGTACTCGACCGAGCTTCTCGCTCGGAACGGGACTTTCGATCCCGTAGAATAATGGTTGTTAATGTAATCGACGTATAGACGTTCGAACGTGCGGCGTCCAAGTACGCTACCGTGTGCGATCCGCAAAGAACAAAGACCGTAAAAGACTTATTGCCCGATTCAGCGTAATCACTTTCCCGGTGGGGTTGAAAGTACGGTGAGGCCGTTTGCCGCAAAGTTTTAGGGTGGACGGTGAAGTAAATCAAACTAGAATTACCGGCTGCTTAGCATACGGACCGAAGTCTCGTACGAACAAGACGGAGAGAGGGGCAGAGGAGGATGGTAAAGGAGAGAGAAAGAGAGAGAAGGAGAGAGAGAGAGAGGGGGGGTGGAGCCGACGACGACCGTGAAAGGCAACCAGAAATAATATCGCCATGAATACAAGAGTGAGCGCCATTACACGTAATTGTGATCTATAGGTGTCATATATTACGGCGTCGACGACGTATAAAGGGCGTTCAGGCTTGCACGCGTAAATCCCCGTCCTCTCCCTACCGCCATTTTCCCTTCCAACTCGTACCCCTCTTGCTTGGCCCCTCCACGTAACCTCGTTCACCCCGCGCCGGGAATCATCCCCGGTGAAATATTTACGTGCATAATCAGCCCATATACAATAAAGCAACCCCCCTCCCCCACTCTACCCAGTCCCTTTCCTGTCCAACTACTTTCGCCTCATCACTGACGCTTTATGTTTTTCGCGTGACAGCAACCTTTTACTGCTTTCCCATATCGAACGCAGGAAATCTTTCCGTTTAGGATCCGTTTAGCGGATTTTGGGTCTTAAATACGATTTTAGCAATTCAAGAACTCAAAATATGAAAATAATTTTTGCGATATTTTAAATAAATTGAATTGAAATGAAAAAATTGAATACGTCTCGTTCGACGAATGTAAAGTTAATTATGCTTGGAAAGAAACCAAAGGCACAGTAACTAGTTCCAGTGCGCTATTCCATTATCGTGTCGCTGCACCATATAAATAAGCCTCGGTATCGGAATCATCGTCTGCACGTTCGTTCCTATCAGTTTGGAAGCTGTTGCTACGTAAATGCTGCAACAACCGTTAACGTTAGGCAGCGGACGAAATTCGAGGCGTCAGAAGCATCGTTTCGATTAACAGGAATTATGTAACTACTTGTTTCTGCAAGATTTTGAGTCTGCACACATTGGCGCTAATTTTGCGCATCGAATTGCGAGAAATGGAAACCCGCGTTGATTCCATGGTACGCGCTGTAGAACTAGTTTTGCCATTTGTGAACCGGGCCAGTCTAAGTCGCCAGAAGCTCGTTAACCGATTCGTAAGGCCGGAAACGATTTACGCGCACCAATCTGCCTCCAGCGTCCTACCGCCGCCCCTTCGGCCCCTGTTTTTCCAGCACGATATTTTACTTTCCGTTTCCTCGAAATGTTATTACTGGCACGGGACATACGCGGCAACTCCGCCGCGGATGGGAAATGTATAAATCACAGCAATACAATGCGCGCAAGGAATCAATCTTCCTTCACGGTTCGTGGTTTCTTGTTGGCGTTCCATGGCAAGAGCGTTTTCACGGTTTGAAAGTGGCGCGCGCGGGAAGATCGATTGACATCGCTCTGGGCGATAGGGTGATCGGTCGATGGCTATGTGTCGGACCAGGACAGCTCTCTTCTGCTCTCCTCTCCTCTATTCTCTTTCTTTGTGGGGCCGGGGAGGGCAATATTACATATCGCGGTGATGTATGGTCCCCAGTGTTCGGGGTGCGTCACGGTACGTTACACCGGGATCGCTCGCCGCGAATAAAATCATTGTTGGTAAGTGATTAATGATTGTGTTATAAGGGGCAAACTGAACGCGGCTCCCTGTCTCGACGATGCTGTAAACTTCGCGACACTTCCATGCTGTTCCCGTGATCGATACATTCGGAGTTACAACCTTCCCTTCCAATAATAGCGATTCGTCAATCTCGTTATAATGACGATGCCGATCCTGCCGCATCATCCGAGAGCCGACGGTGGGCTCGTCGTGCTACCTTTCACTCATCGACTGCAGGAAGACGGAACAGAATCGAAACGGGGATAATAAACGGCCGCAAAATCCGAGCTGCTACTCGCAAGTAGCATAATTGTAATGACACAATACTGTAAACTGCATAATCCGCTACCCTGCTCACTACAAAGTTATGGTAACACTAGATCCCTTTTTAACAGAGAACACAGTTTTTCTTGCACTTGAAATTTTCGAATCTCGCACAATTTTATGGAAAATTGGACAGATTTCGTCTACATTCGTTTCAACGACGCCCTATGTAATCTGCGATCTTTTGCCACGGTCGAAACGATGTATATCCCACTCGCGATTGTAATCGAGTACTAGGAATAGTTGATCGTGCTCATTTTTCCTGAGGCTTCGCTTGAAATGCTAAACACGTTCCGATGAGAAATGCACGGGCGATGGGAAACTTAACGATGACTGTACCACTTTGATAATTCCGATTAACACAGCAACAACCGCCGCTACGGGAATAATTTAGTAAATGCAGGACGATTCTATCAAGGGAAAGAGCATTAATGATTGAATCGTAGAAGGCACGCTGATCGTATCTCAGCAACAGCAACTCCAATCTACACAATTTATCAACAGGGTACCGGCTCACCCCGCGCTTCTTTCAGATTGATGTTACTATAACAACACGTCGGTTATTCATTGTGCGCCCGGCAGTGCATTAATCAAGCCCTCGCTCTGACATCAAATACAAATGATATTTTATAGCGTCATAAATCTTCGCTGGCTGTCACCGTTCGTGGGCGTTTGCTACGAACACGTCTCCTGGGACGTCCCCTACTCTTCTACTCCTGTATCCTGTTTTGTCCTGTCAGACCCTGGCAGCTCCAGTTAGCCGTGCGACTTTTATCTTGTCGTGGTTCAATTTGGTCTAATCATTTTCCCTTAATTTTCAACCCCGCACAAAGCCGAGTCTCCGGTACGCAAGGTGGTCCCACTTCACTCGACGCCTTTATTTTTTCATCCCCGTAGCGAGGCGAATCAAAGCGAGTTAAGTGAGACAGTAAAAAATTCACTATCTTAATGATCGTTTCAGAAATTCACAGATTCTAGTTGTGGTAAATTTTACATCTGTCGAAATACGACGCCAAATAAAATTAGTAATTTTAATTAAAGTAGGCAACGAAGTACGCTATACCAGAAAATTAGTTTTAGTTACTCGCTAGTTATTTATTTATTATATGGAAACTAATAGGGACAAAAATCGTTTAATCTTTGTACAGTCGTTTTCTGTATAATTTTAAAAGCTGGATAGTAGTCCAGCGTGAATAGGTCCTAGTATTATAAATTATAAATTTCTCAGTCCAAAAACAGTTTTAAGGGCATAGGAAATTGATATTTTAAACAACCCTTTCGGTCCTATTTCTGCGCCTTAATTTCATATAATTTCGAACGTAAATGAACTTATTGTCGCTCCTATTTCTCATTAAATCCACGACCACCTTTTATGCGAACATTTTCATGTAAAGTTAATAACGTTAGCATTTTATTTTACAGGCCATGCCATCTGCCGCGCAGCGAGCCAAGCTTCTACACCGCTGTCGGTAAAAACAGCACCTTTGAACTCGCTCAAAAATGGCACGAACTTTGAATCTGAAAACGTAACGCGCCGTTGCGTGTGCGATAATCAACGGATTGTTAGGCCGCGGGGCTGATAAATTCCGATCACGTGACCGAACGAGGAAACAACGACCTAGATGTTCAGTCGGCTCGGGCTGACAGGGATTCCAGAAAAAGGATGTAAATACACAATGTGTGAACATTAATTTCAGGTTGCAGGGTATAATCAACACTCGTACGAGAATATCAATTGCGATTAATTACCGTGATAGAAGCCACGGTACGGAAACGTGTTTCACTCGCGCCTCGCAGGTGTTCTTTTACACCTTCGCGTGGCCTTCTGGAAGCGGCCGGCGTTATTTCCCGCGGTCGGAACAGTAATTTTCAGAAAAAGTTACGATACGACCGAGCCAGCACCGGAGCCGAATAACCGGTGAATTTCGAAGGGAAATAAGCAAACGAGAAGGCATACAATTAGACAAGCACCTGGCTCGGACATCAAATGAAATAGCAGAAGCAGGGGAAGGCGGGCCCGCGATGTGCTCGTGGCTGAAGAACAGAGAGATAAGGAGCCCCAGGCCGTGTCTGTCATGTCAGCTGGCGTAATAAGTTTGAAATCCACATCAAGCGATTAATAATGCTCGAGCGATTCACAAAAAGGTGCTGCATCGCCGTTAAGAGAGAAGTTGTTAAGCTAGCCCGAGGGCCTCGCGGAAGCGGCCATGTTTGCTGTCAGTAACAACTCTCCCGCATTGCCGCTTGCCACCGCTTTATATATCTTTTCCGAACAATAATCAAGCCATTTTCTTATACCCCCATCGGACCAGTTCCATCGAATCAGCGCGTCCAAAATCAACCAACTTATCGACAGTTTCTTGGCACAAAGATAATTGCTGTTGTTGCCGTTCGCTCCTCTGCTACGAGTAGACGAAATTTGACAAAAGGCGCGCGACCATCCTGGACGAAAATTGTAACTCTCAAGCTAATCAATTTTCTAACGATCTGTAACAAGTTCTTAGTTTATCCTAATGTCTAGCAATTACGGTACAAAACTTTCGCTTACTTAAAAATTACGTAAGATTTTAGAGAACGATTTTTAGAGAACGTTGATGAAATCATATAGACGTTTGATATTTTTACAACGAAAAAGATATCAATCTATCAGCGAGCTTCTCGTACTTTCGTACCGTCGTAGACCATTAGGATCTTAAGTAATTATGAAACACAATTAGCGGAGTATTAATTAATCCTATCTCGAGCCATTTTATTGCGGAGCCAAATCGACAATAAAACTAAAATGTTTGCATTACGCAAGGCGTAGAATGTAGATAAAAGGCTGTTAGGAAATGTAATAACTGTTCGAATTAGTGTACTGTGAAATTACGTAAACGCGAAAGTGCCAAGAATGGAACATAGTATAATTTATTAGAAATTCGAAGCGATAAAATAGGCGCGTATGGATTTCTGAACGTTACGTACACCGAGACGCATCTAGTACGTACAAGAGCCGGTTTGTATTTAAAACAACACATTAATTTCTCTGACGCAGTAATGAATGGGTATTTATAGAAAACGGAATAGTAATTGTAGGCACGTTGTCGAGCGCATATGCGTGACAGGTAAAAGATTTCACGCATTAGGTATTTATGAACTAGGTAAATGAATAGTAATTAGCGAAAAGAAAAGTGAAACTTGTCGTTTCATAAAGTGTTAACGACGGTAATTCATACGTGGCAAATCGTAATTAAGTATGTTCTCCGCATAATCAAAAACTGTAAAACTGTAGTTGCACGAATTGTTTCGTCGGATGCACATACTAATCCTCCACGGACGAATTTATGCATTATTACCGTCTGCGAGCTAGCTAGACCCTCGCTCGGTTTGGTAACTATATATTCTATTATATTTGTGTTCGGACACTATTGTTACCTATTATTTTACGAAGAGATAAAAATAATATTTCAATTTCAAAGACTACGATTTTGTTCGCAAGCGGATTGGAAATTATATAAATAAAAGCATTTGACAAAGCTCTCGTTAGTCAGGAACTGGACGGCAAAAACGCAACGGCCACGTGATCTCTTTCTAATTTAGTGTTCACCGATAATGACGAAGATACACAGGTAAGAGATTTATTAGCGGCGGACGGTGTGCGCGCGTCTACGCCCGTAGAAAGGAAACGAAAGCTCGTTAGTCAGGTTTGAGTTAGGTAGTCGATATGGACGTCAGCCACAATTCGTTTCGTTGCCTAATTATAAAGGCCGTAGCCCTTGAGGCTCGAAGCGGCATCGTTTCAACTTCCGAAACGTGTCATGGATGCCCGGCGCGGACTTTATAAATTATTCAGGTCGTCGATGTCGGCGAGAAGGCATCATGCGATGCAAAAAATTAAATCTGCCGGATAGTTCCTGTCGTTACCGAATATTATTGTTATTAATGTTCCGCATTAATTATGGCCGAAAAAGAGATGGCGTCAAAAATCGACGGAAAGATCTTTCCGTACGGTTCGACGAAGCGGTCGTGCCACTAAAATAACTCTCGAAATCAATTTAAGGAATGTTCCTCTCGAATAACATTTTTATAAATCAATTAATGATCTTTTGATATACACGATATGCTTACGATATATGCAAATGGCGATATTCTACAAGAGATATGAATCGAAAACACAAGATAAAATTCTATAGCGCAATCCAGTTTCCAAAAAATTGGATTTTCAATCCTCGTTGATATAATATTACAGAATTGTTACGTTTCTAGATGATGCTAATGATAAATAGTAATCGGAAAGGAGGAGCGATCATCGGAAGTTGGTAGAAAAATGATAAATTATGAAACATTAAATTAAAACGGCGGAGACACTGACATGTAAATCTGCCGGCGTGTAACAAATTCTCACGTGATAAAGTTTGCTACTAGAGTAGCCGAGCCTTGAGCGGGTCTCCGAGTAGTATGTATAGTGACAAGGCAGCAGATAGCAATCGTAATTTATACTCGACCCGCGTATTCAGCATTTCCAATCTAAATGAATGAACAGCAATAGATAAGGAAGAGCTAATAAACGGTGCTGCCCTAAATTCATTCGAAACGTATTACATAACGTCGAATCGATTTCGCAGAATTAACAGTTTGCAGGAATAGATGAATGCCTGTTCCGCTTTCGTTACATAAACATGTCAATAATCTTCTTTTTCCCGCATTCTTTGTACTTAAATTAGATCGGATTTTCCTCTGTCGGTTTCTAGGTTAATTACTCTCGCATCAGCTACATTCTAATGCCGAAAATTGATGGGAAGGAAACAAACATCTGCACCGTCTGTTTTTTGAAGAAACTAATAGACTTAAAGACTTAAAAATTAAATTTTGCTTTTAGTATATTTCTATTAATAGTCTACTGAAAGATTCTGTTCTCCCGTCACCAACGTTGTCGTCGAACTAGAAGCTGTTTAAAATTGATTATGGATCGTATTTGACACCTATGCTGCGAAGACACGGCAGGATTTGTTGGCGTAGGACGAAGATATCCCAGTCGACTAATAGGTCGCGAGGTCACACGCCAGCCGACGCCATTGCGTAATACGTGCGGCCAACGAATTCAACTGATTTTCTGTGTGACTTATCTACGGCTATTGTTCCGCAATGACCGATGAATGAGACCTGAAAGGAAACTACGAGCTGACACGCGAAATATAACCAGGTTATCGATAGATAGCCGCTCTCGGGATTAGCAGGATTTCGAACGGGCGTCTGAGTAGTATGGATGGTGACTAGGAGAGAGATAGCGATCATAATTTATATCGAGCCGGCGTGTTCGACGTTTCCAATCGAAACGAACGAGTCGAACAGTCGGAGATATGTTCGTGCTAATAAATGACAGTAACTGCTTTCCACTGCTTCCCCATAAATATAGTAAACAACTGCCGCGAAATTTACAACTTCTAACGTTCCATGGCGTCGGGACGCACGATTGCGTGCACGAATATTGTTCGTAATAATGCATCGCGGCTCGGCCTTTCGTTCCAGACCCTCATGGAGACGCAACGTTTCGTTATGCGCCGTTCGACTTTACGATACAACGAACGACGTTACGCGATATCGTTCAAGCAGCCACGTTGTAATAAGATCTAATAGTTTACGATATCGCTCTTTATTCGCCGCGTATTTTATCGCGGAACACACGATTGTACGCCGGTTTACGGGTCGGTCAATGATTCCGCACATCGCCGGAGATTCGGTCGCGCTCTCGCGCGCCTAGATGCGCAACAGTTAATAGAGAAAACCGGTTGAATTTGTTTACCAGTTTCGCACCGCACCGCCTACGCTTTGCAACGCGAGAGAAAGAAAAATGCGGTCGATTATGACATGGAATCTCTTTGCTTCGAATTGTTCGATAAAGATGCCGCGAGTTTAATGTCTGCTTCGAATGTAGATCGGACGGAGAACCGGTGCGGGATATTTTGCAACGAGCTTGTAGCACACCGTGTATTACGCTCGCCGAAAACGACGTCCGCCGACACCGTCAATTACCTGTACGCTCGTGTGACTAGAACGGCGGACCGACCCGGCCGGCATGGCATCGCGAACGCGAACGCGAACGCGTTTCGATGATATCGCGGAAATCGCGGTCGTATACCATGCATAACAGCTTAGTGACGGCGCAATAGCGTCGAAATTAACACATAGGTTCATTAAAATAAGTCAGAAGGCGTGCGACCAACAGCCGACGCGGCCGGCTGAAAACTTCATAAGCGTTTCCTTTTCCTAACGGAGACAGAATGAATTACAGGCCTATAATTTATCCCACATTATTGCGGGCTCGCCGCAATAGAACTCGGCGCACGGTAAACATATGGTAATCAGGCGATTCGACTCATCAAGGCTCAGCTTTGTAAATGGCACGGATGTCCTCGGTAATTTATGTGATGCACAGGCGTGTAAGTGCGACCGGTGATCAAGCGAGCGCTCACCTCGACGTGCTATCATTAAATTCAATGCGAACGCATTACGTATCGCCACTTATGCGCGCCGTTGCGGGATTCGCCGAAGAAAGAAAATGAATCGCTCGAAAAGGAAGAAAAGCGAAAGCGACAACGGCCGACTGATAAAATGTGCCTTTCACGTGTTGGACAATCACCTTGCCGAGCAGACGGAGAAGGATTGCGGGCAACGGAACGTTCGATACGGTTTGATTGATTGCCAGTTATAAATATTCGGCGTCGCGTATCAGCGGCGAACCAAAAAGAAAAAGGAACGAGCTCCGTGTATCTCGCCGAACTTTCTCCAATAAATTTCCTCTTTAGATTCGCACGTACACGCAGGCTATCGTCCGCTGAATTCTTAAGGAACCATTCGGAACTCATTTTGGAACCACGCGGCTTTCTACCCGCGTATTTTTCGAATCCTCGACTTTTCGTAAAATTAAATGTTACTAAATCTTGCTTGTATTTCAATATCACAAGAACGGTCTTCTTTGAACTATGCACGCAACGTTTTTGAATATCCTATACGTACGTGCGCGAAGATGAATTACAATTCTATAAATTTATTTACCTCTTTTACAGAATATCGCTTTGTATTTAACCGTTATTTGTAAAAGAAGGATTTCCAACGCGATAGGAATAAGAATTTTAGTTTTAGTTGATACACTAATAAGATGCTAGTTTAAGCTGTTTACACTCTGTGCATAGAGACTTAAACAATCTTAAATAACAAAATGTTATTTCCTGTCTAGGGATCTGACTTACCCATTTTGTAGGAAATGCCATGATGCGACAGCGGACGGCTAGCCGGTGAACTACATCCAACTGCAACAGAGAAAAGTGTGTATTCGAGCTAGCTAAATTTATAGCGTTTTCAGATTTTAAAAGTACAAAAACTATACCTACAAAAGCTATCATTTTTGCGATGAAAGCGTTCAAGCGATCTCTTCCTCGTTTATCGCCACAGTATGGATGAGATATACAGAATATCCTCTTACTGCTAACGCGCCTGTTTTTTTATGAACTGTCGGTAACGTTCGAAAGCAGAGACTTATGGTCGGTATCATTTGGCTACAAGTTTGAGCATTTCGCCACGGATGGTGGCACGATTCGTTCGATTCGAACTTCCTCGGCAATTTGTTATTAAACTATATATAAATGTTTCATTTGTACGTCTTATATAAATGCTTTAAAACCAACAAGTTTTATGTCAAAATGTCGGTCAAGAATAAACCGTATTCTTGTATCGTATATTTATATCTAGAATAGCAAAATGAGATAAAAGTTTGAAACAACTAAAAATAGTTGATGCGATTACAAATTCTCGTTCGAAATCAGTCGATGTCACATCCGAAGTGTCTTGGAATCAAGATTCGAAGATTCGAACATGTATATAAATGTACAATTGAAACGACTTCCGTTCGCATTTAGTACGTTTAGAGCGTCGAGTCTTGGTAATCACGAAAAGTTTGCCGACACAGCCTGAATATATAAAATCATGAAGGTCGGTAAAACGACTTGCCGTTCGAATACAAAATCGAACAATCCAGCAACAAACTATTTAACATGCTCATCGGTGTATCATTTAAATCACATGCGATAGATGTACGTGAGATGCTCCTAGTTGTAACGTCCTCGACGCTAAACAAGCATAGTAAACTATAAAATTGTATACAATCACCGAAGCTGTTTCATACCGCATTTACTAAAATTACCATCCGCGGAACAATTACGACAGGATTGCCAAGCAACGCATCATCTAACGCGTACGCGACTATTTCAATGAAACAAAACGAAAGGCAATATCTAACGCGTACGCGACTATTTCAATGAAACAAAACGAAAGGCAACACGCTAGTCTAACTGGAATCCATTTTTAATTAATATATATATATGACGGTGACTTGAAAATACGCGAAACATTTTTATTCGTTTCTGTTTAA